>CM075807.1:84612199-84662199 GCA_037975025.1 Excoecaria agallocha
AATAAACACAGGACTTGTCTTCAAATATGAATTGTTCCTTTTGCTTCTTATCCTCTATTCATGAATGATCTGTTTCTTTTTTCTTACCACCATCACTTTGAAATTTCATAGAAATGCTCAAAAGTTCTAGTTTAGATTCCAACCTTTTAATTCCTTTCTCTTGATCCCTTAGTAAACTTTTTTGACTCTTAATTGTCTCCTCTTGAATCCTTATCTTTTCTTTTTGAATTCTTAATTTTTCCTCTTACATCCTAAACTTATCCTCTTGAATTCTAAACTTTTTCTCTTAAGCCTTTAACTTCTCTTCTTGAATTCTAAACCTTTCCTCGAGTCATTAATGTAACCTCCATCTCATCTTTTCAGCATAAAATTTCCTTTCCTTCCTTATACGCAAGTCACAAATATCTTTAGTTTTAGAGATAACAACCTCTTGCATGGCTCTTTATTTTTTTCAGCCCGAAATTGCATCTCCTTGCTCATAAGCAGGTCAAGAAAAACTTGATTCTTGGAGTTACAAGCCTCTTTTAAACACTACAATTTTTGATTCTCTCTCCTCAATTCTTCCATTTGTACTCTCAAAACCCATGGAGAATCACTTTCTTCAACAAATGATGGCAATGAACAAGGATTTTGTGACTGTGGATGCAATAGTTTTATCTCCTCCCTTTCTTTTACTAGATCATTCATTTGATGTTTCAAAAGAAATAATTCATAGTTTTGGACATTCTCTTACATCATGTTGAACAATGTCTCAAATTTTTCCCGTAAAGAACAATCATAAAATTAAAAAATAATATAAAAAATAAAATCTTAGACTAACTCAATAAAAGATATTAGACAAACAACACCACTATTTCCCGACAACGGTGCTAAAAACTTGATCGGTATCTAGCAAGTGTACTAGATTGGCTAGTAATATAGGAAAATATAGATTAAGACCCTAAATACCGCACCCAAAGGAACATAGATTGCTAAGCCAAATATCTATAAATCAATTAAATTAATCTGAGATGATTTCCTTAGTTTTTTTTTATTTATAGACAAAAACTAAACTAAACTTAAACAAACAATAAAGCAAATTAAAAACTAAAATTAAACTAACATTAATTAAACATAATGGCTAAAACACTTTAACTAAAAAGCTATCCACCTCAATTTCTCATGTATATGACTTAATTAAAGATTAATGCAGCTGATTATGGAAATTCGGTAATAAAGTCAGATAACTTCTCAGAATATCTTTCTAAGTATTAAATCCTGTTATTCAGAACAATTCAATACTCAACATATAAATTCAGTTTATGAAATCCTAAATATCTATCAAATCTTTTCTCAAGAAATCTTATTTCAATTTATTCTTACTTCATCTCTTCATAACTTTAATTCACCTAACACTAAACATAATTACCATATTTTTTAGAAAATAACTATGAATCAAATTAAATAAACTAAACCATGAACATGCATATCCTAAGTTACTATTAATTCAATTATTAACCAATTTTCAACAGATCAATAATCAAAATAAAAGCAACTAAAGATAAGGATTTTGCTCAAGAATTAAGAAATAATCAATCGACATTCAATTAAAGAATAAACTAAGTCATTACATAAATAAATATGAGGGTTCAAGTTCCCTCATCAAAAGAAAACGAACTACTGACACATTGTTATTAGATTTAAACAAAAATAAAGTAAAGGAATGATACACATATACCCTTCAACTGAGCTTGAAGTTTCTACCAATGCTCCACTTCCAACCTCTAAATTTAAGTGTAAAACTACTTTTACTATGAAAAAAACATAAAACAAACTCTAAACTATGAAAACTATATAAAAATTAAGCACTCAAACTAGGTAAAGATGGTCCTCTTCTTTTGGTGTCTTGGTCCTTTTATAGCTTGGAAAGGAGAATCAGGATCAACAATTACTTCCTATTCCAACAGACTCCAAATTGAGTTGAAAAACTTCCTAGTTAAGGCTTTGGAAAATCCTTACGTTAATGGAATAACCCATAACCAGTGGAGTAGGATTTTAATTAGTGGAGTATGCTTGCTTCACTTTGGCTTTACTCTGTAGAGTAACATCTTATTCTACCTAGTGTGTTGCTTTCTTAAGGACACTCCACGGAGTGGATTTATACTCCATGGAGTGTGGAGCCTCTGGACATCACGTTCAATTCTTCCTTTCTGGTAAAGCTTCCCAAAAGCAAAGTTTCAATTAGGTCCTTCATCTTAGTTCTTTTTCCTTTCAATTAAGTCCTAAAAATATAAAAAATGCTTAATTAAACAATCAAAACACCAATAGAAGAAATTAACCAATAAAACAACTAAATTAACATAAAACTATCCTAAAAACATATTAAAAACACATTAAAATCATGGTTAAATTTACACTTATCACCTATTATATGGTTAGAAAGGGATCAAAAGTGTAATTCTTGTATTTAAGTAAAAGTATGGGCTAAATTTTAATTTTTCATGTCATAGAATATATTAAAAATAAAATAGAGGAAAAATTAAGCCTTAAGAGTAAGTGTGGCAAAAATAAGAAGATTGTTTTAAAATGAACAATTGAATAAATGTCTAAGTGACTGAATGAATGCATGCATATTCGAATGACTAAATGATTGTGTAATGAATAAAAGTATGAAGGTTAATTCCTAAGTGAAAATGAAATGTGTGTGAACTTATTTGTAAAGAGTGAAAAGAATTGGTATTAAAGTGTAAAGTGGCAAGAAAATAACATATTAAGAATCAAAATTGTAAATTGCATAATGAATAGTAAATGAAGTGCATAAATGATTTCAATTAGTGATATTAAAGTAATTAATTATAGTTAAACGGTAATATTGTAAATCAATGAAAGATAAGCATAAGAATGGAAACTACATTAAGTGATGAGTTTAAAGGATAAAAATGATAAAATGGGAAAATGAGTGGTATTATGGCATTTAATCGCATAAAGTGTTAAGTGGAGTGATAATAGTCTATTGAATGATTGAAACAGTTTTCCATGCTTAATGCATTTGTGCATGAATATAGGTTGCACATCAAAGTAGTGAATGATTAGTTAATGTTAAATAAATCTCATGAAAGCATGCATATGTGTATGTAAGTGTTTATGCATGCATGTATGTGTATGTGTGAATGATATTTTTGTGGAAAGTTTAGGATATGTATCGACCACTGGACATTTCAATGTTCAGCGCGTAGTTTGTTGACTACACACATGTTATAAAAATAGAAAGATGGGTAGCCGATGCTACAATGATGATCAAGAACAAAGCGAGATTCAAGGATGATAGTGGGCATGACATGTATATATATGTATATTGGAGGTATAGAGTATGAATTGTTCTCGTGTAATATTTAATTATAATTATGTCTACCTTATGGGTATGTTATATGGTATGAATGTAATTTGTGATTTAAGAAAGAAAATTTTTAGCAGATTGTTCAGTGTAGCCATATTTATTATCGCCTTTCTGTTGTGACATCCGATCACTGTACATTCGGTATAGTGGTATAAGGGTGTTACAAGTGTTACTTACCAATTTATTCATTTGAAGGTGAATTTTGGTCAGATGCAAATCTTTTATCTTACCCCTATGTATGGTGATCCTTTCGTTTCCCAAAGGAAGTCCTTATGGGAGAGTCTAATTTCTCATTTTTTAGTTATGGATATGTTTTTGGGAGTTTTCTAAATTCCAGCCTTATTAATTTAATTGAATTATCATTTCCTCCTGATGAGGGACTCGAAGAGGATAATCTAGTTTGGTTTTCCTCAGTTAATGGTTCATTTTCCCTGGAATCTGCTTATGGAATTCTTTTACAAGACAAAGGATCAGATTACGACAATAGTTAGAAGTACTGTTGGAATTGGCCAGGTCCACAGTGGATAAGAACATTTCTTTGGCTTATGAGACATAATCACCTCTTAACAAATGCAAAGAGAAGGAGTCATTATTTGTCCACTTCTGGTTTTTGTCAAGTTTGCAATTTGGAAGTGGAAACCATTATTCATATGGTGAAAGATTATCTAGGAGCTAGGACTATTTGGTTGAAACTGCTACCTCAAGATAAGGTGCATTCTTTTCTCTCTAGACCCAATTCCTTGGCTTAAAGCTAATCTTAGTGATAATGCTTGCATTTTTTCATCCCCTTGGTGTTTGGTTATTCCTGCTTGTGGTTTTGGAAATGGCGGAATGATTTTATTTTCAATGCTCAATTTATGAATTGGATAGCCAAAAACTAAATTATTTTAACTGAAGTTATGGCTTTCATGGTTGTTTACACACTATGGTAGAGGTGGGAAGAAATACAAGAGAGCTTTATGAGAAATAAAAAGATAATCCACTCAGGTATTAATAGAAATATCTCTCCTAAATAGTCTCTCACAAAGAAGCCAGCTTGCGAAAAAAATGCGTATCAATCTAAAACCTCTCTACAGCCTAATTTACTAATCGAAGCATGAGAGGGGGGGATAGATTATAATGCTAAATATTTCATAAACATGTAGGCCAACAAGAAGCAAAAACCCAATCGGTTAAAGAGCCTAAATCATTGAAGGCCCAACATTATTCCACCTCGAACACACTACCAGAGGCATGTTAAAATCCATTGAATGGAATAGCCCGATTGGCCCTAATGGTCTTATCTTATCCGTAGATGTGCCTAACACACGCTATCATCGCTTGTCAAAAATCACATCTCCTCCACCTACTTTGACTGCAGAGAGGAGGCCTCTCAAGTGAACTTTCCACTCCTATAAATATTAGGTTCATTTTTAAAAACACATATATAGAAGAGAACTCAATACTCTCTCACACTCCCTTTAAAAGTTCAAAATCTAACTTAAGCTTTGGAGAGTTCAAGCCTAGATCAGCCGATCTAAATGGCATCTTCATATCCTTTACATACAACTCCTCTCTTTCTAAAAATTCATGGATTATCACTGCACTCCAATTCTGACATAAAAAGAGGTTGAAGCATGACACTGCTCTTTTTTACACCTGATAGTAAGTGGCCAACATCGAGCTTTTCACTCACTTTTTCTACATAATTTCTTATTAATCTACAATACAAAAAGCCATTAACTATATTCTTAACTGAAATTCCAATCCTATGGCTGGCCAATTGTATTTTACCTAGGATTTCTATTAATTACGAAGGCATTTAATATTCTTTTTTATCAAGGATTAATCAACACCTCATTATAAACCAAGTATTCATTATATTCAAAATCAAATCCATCACTTATAAGACTGTATTCCATAATCCTTATTTCAATACAACAAAGAAAAAAATTGGATACAAATTCAATAATATTTATTTTTCTTCTGTACTTCTTAGCTTTTTGGTCATTTATAGATGCAAACAACATATCACTTTCATGAATTACCTTTCTTTAGCATTCCACAAACACACTCTTACATACATAATTCAAATATTCCCATTACACTCATAATTTAGCAAGACATAGGCAACAAATAGCCATTATCCATGATTAAATTCAAATTTCAAAGAAGAATCCATGTATGCATGCATTTTCCGTCACAAATGGTGGACCAAACAATCTCATTTACATGTCAATAACAAAAATCCTAACTCAAATTTATTAAGTTTATTCATCTAAAAATATCATCCTCAAAACTATGTAAATTTTCATCATCCACTTACTCCAATAACCTTAACAACTTATCAATTCCAAAAATTCTAAATTAATTCTATAAAAAAATTATATCATTTCATAGGTTTTTAATATAAATATAAAGTAAAATAATAAAAAAAATACATTTAATGATCAAAAACCTCAATAGATGATAAAAATAACGTTAGTTGCTCCAATAAATCCATAAAGAAATAGGCCTAGACCTCCACTTATTTTCCTTTCCCCTCACTCTTCACATTTTCCTCTTTTTCTTCATAATTACATACACCAATTAAACCATAAACTTAATAAAATGCAAGATTAGTGTAGGTTAAATTACTATCCACTAGTATAAAATTAGAAATTTAACTTAACTAAGCTTTTAGCCTAAAAATTAAATTATTAATTTTTAGATCTCTAACCCGTTATTTTTTTTTCTACTCAATTATTTTAAAATTTTAAATTTCCTTTACCATTTAAAACTTCGTATCTCAATCGCGATTTATGGAGGAAAAGTTTAGTGTGGCTTTGATGATCAACAGCAAGAGGAATGGTGAGGCATTGGCTATTGATGAAGGAAATCCAACAGCTTAGGCTGCTATCTCTCATAAAGCCTGATGGAGAGAAAGAGAAAAGAGGAGGAAAAGAGGTTGAAAATCGATGACTGATGGAGGAAACAGGGGTCGATGTAGTGAGGAGAGAAAGCACAAGTGATTAGTGGTTAAAATTTGTGAGAAAAATCAAGAGAGAAAGGGAGAGAAACACCTATGGATAAGGAAGAAGAGGGAAAGATAAAAAATCCTATCATTTTTACTGGTCTTGGGGTTGATTTTTATGCCTAGTTACCACTTAGCCCCTCTTAAATTTTCCCTTTTAATCCCTTCTAATAACTCTATACACTTAGGTCCCTATTTAACCCACTTTAGTTTATACTATTATTTTTAGACATAATTTTATTATCTTGCTTAATTTTGAATTTTGTGTACTCTCACTTATGAAATTTATGCCTTTGTCTTCAAAAGAAACTATTTTCCTCTTATTCTATCAACTTAAATCCCTATTTAATTTACCCTATCAACTTTATGAGATAGAAGAGATTTAAAACTTAAGGGTTTAAAAAAAATATAAACATGCGTACGTTTAATGTTCAAATAATATTGAAAGTAAGCTCTAATATGATATAACTTTTTCATTTGTCTAAAAATAACATTCATAAAAAAAGAAAAAATTTGGATGATCAAGTGAACTAAGATTTAAACCATGCAAAAAGTTTCAAAGTGGCTTCCAACATACCTTACTGTAAAATATGATGGAATATAAAATGGCATGTATATGAAGATCATGCAGCGAAAAAATAATAAAATTGATCATACATACCACAACAATCCATAACATAGAATCGAAACATGCAATTTTAGGGTTTTGAAACTTACAATCTTAGATGCACTTTAAATCTTGATTTTGATGATGACCAATAAATAGGATAAACTTATAAGCTTCAGGTCTTGATCACCAATGCCAAAGAAATAGCCTTTATGCCACTCCTCTCTATGTTCACACACACAATTGCAATGAAGGCTTAAAATTGAGAGTGCTAGCTTTATGTGTAAATAATTGGCAATGGTAATGGATTGAAGCTACAAGATCTGATCTTGTTCTTCCTTTAGGTTGCTATTGCTGCCCAAGAATACAAGAGAACAAGAAAGAATCCTTTCCCCTTGTGTATTTCAGCCAAGAGTGTGAAGGAGAGAAAATCACACTTAGGGTTTCTTTCTTTTTAGTTTACAAATATATCTCACTTGTTTAGGTAAGTGTTAATTCCGAAATTTACTACCTAAAGATAGTAAATTCAGCCTCCATCACTTCCTAATTAAGTGACATATATTAATTCAAACTCCTTTAAATTTTAAATTCAAATTAATTTGAATTAAATATAAGACATTTAATCAAAACCATCACTTAATTAGGATATATACATGTGCCGAAATTCGCATTGAATTTGTCTTTGAATTTCAGCCAATCTCTCTCCTATTTAAGTGTTTTATTTTGATTCAAATGCTATTAGGCTTTAATACTCAATTAACTTAATTAATCCAAGATAATTAATTAATTGAAATTAATCCTTGTGGGCCAAATTTATCTCTCTCATGGATCAAAGGTCCAATAGCAATTTTAATACCCATTACATACATTAATTTGACTTTAATTAAAAGCCCAAATTAATGCCCAATACTTTAATTAAATATTTTAAGCCCCATGCTTTATGTGCGATCCTATAGGTCTATTTAATATTGACAATGAATTAATAAATTAATCCAAAGGCTATATATATTCTCTAGCAAGATATTATAGCATTCCAAATTAAATAAAAATGAAAATGGCATCTAGTGACCTAATGCAATTTTGCATAGTCCCTCATCCTTAAATATCATAATTAATATAAGGCATGGTATTAGTCATCATTATATATATTAATTCCTTTCTTGATATTCCACTGACACTGAACTCTCAGATAAATAATGATTACTCATTATTTCAACTCAGTATGGCCATACACTTCTCAGTTCACTAATCAAGTAGCCGGTGATATTTTCTCTCTTATCAAGAGGGGTAATCCCTTCACTTTTCTCATGCTCTCTAACATGAATCAATGCATACCCAAGCATGCCCATACTTGTCACTCTATTACGAGCACGTTAGGTGTATGTCAAAGTATACAGTAATTCATAAAGAGTTTAATAGAGATTTTAGGTCTAAGAACTCCGATGCAAAACTTGCATATAAGAAACACTTGACTTGTACCATATAGTGTTCTTATGAACAGATCGAATCCAGATACCATGTTTTAAACATGTATCTATGATCTCTGATTAACACTCTTGTCCTTATGATCCGTAAGACAGAACTCATCTTATCAGAGAGAGCATACTAGTCTTAATTCATTTGTTATTCCCATAACAATGACTGACTAGGGATATTTAGAATGAAGTCTCATTTGTTTCAAGGTCTTACAACCATGTGCCTCACACATGATAACTTAAATCGAAACAACATTCTTGGATAGTTCTATCAATTGATATGCACAGGAATACAATAGATAAAACAAATGCCTCATTTATTAAATTAAATGCTTTATAGCAATGTATTGGGGCTAGGGCTTACACTAACAAAATAAAACCCAAATAAGAGTGAGTTTGATTCTCAAGAAATTTAGGTTTAACAACTTCTAATCCTACAGAATGCACTTGTAAGCCACCACGATATCAGCAATAAAGATTACTAGAGGGAAAACTTTTAGTCTTCATTTGTTTTTCTTTTAATTTCATGAAGAACTTAGATAGGTGAATGCATGTAATGATTTTAGTTATTTTCAAGAAATAAAACTTTTTTGTTTTGAAATTTTGAAAATTGCCACGTCAGATTATATGTTGTCATTTTTTTCTTTTTCTTTTTAGTTTTGCTAATTCGGATATAGGTTGATAACATGTCTATTTGTTATTAGATTTCATTAAAGCCACTATCCATGTCACCTTTTCATCTAAAATAGAGATAAAATCACACCATTTATGTAAGTTGGAGGGTAAAAAATGCTTAAAAAAAGTACAAGGGTAGATCATCGTATTTTGATTAATATAGGGGAAAAATCACACCTTAATTATACCTTGTTCCAATACTTCATCTTTTTGATATATGAAGTATCATTTAGCTATGATATTTTAGGTTTTATTCTTCCTTTTGTAATATAATAATATTTTCTATGGTGTAATTTATAAAAGAAAAGTTAATTAGTTATTATTATTAATTTTGATCATTACAAGTTGGATTAAAATAGTTCTAACATGTAATATTAAAAAAATTCAAAAACTTAACACCATCAATAAAAAAATGTTAATTTAACCATTACATTCAATTATCGATGCTTGTTTACAATATAAAAAAATCTAAAAGTTTATCTATCTAAAAGTCTTTCTCTCTAGTTTTTTTTTTTTCTCTCTAAACTAACTGGCCTTAGAGTCTTACTTTATCTCCATATATAGGTCTCATTCTCTGGCTCTTCCAGTTGTAATCCCAGCTCTTCCTAGTTTTATTCATTATTATGTTTGTTTTGTATAGGGTTTTCTTGGATGACACATTTTGTGTTTATCTGATAGGTGTTTTTGTTTATTAGTAGTTTAGGCTTTGTGTTTAATGGTGGACTTTGTAAAGCCCAACATTTTTCCTACCAAAATTATTTATTAAGCTCAATTATAGTGGTGAGTGTTGGTGGGGCAAAGAGTTAGAATTGAAGAAATAAAACTTTTTTTTTTGAAATTTTAAAACTTGCCACATTACATGTTATCATTTTTGTCAGTTTAACTAATTGGGATATAGGTTGATAACGTGTCCATTTTTTATTAGCTTTCATTAAAGCTATTACCCATGTCACATTTGCATAAAAAATAAAGGTAAAACCACACCATTTATGTATGTTGGAGGGTAAAAAATGGTCAAAAAATAGATCACCCTATTTTGAATACTGTAATGGATAAATCACACCTTAATTATACCTCATTCCAATAATTTGTCTTCTTGATATATGAAGTATCATTGAGCTATGCTATTTCAGGTTTTATTCGTCCTTTTGTAATATAATAACATTTTCTAAGGTGTAATTTATATAAAAAAAAGTTATTTATTTATTAAATAGTATTAATTTTGATTATTTTAGGTTGGATAAAGATAATTCCAACATATAAAATTAAAAAATTCAAAAACTTAGCACCATCATTAGAAAAATGTTAATTTAGCCATTACATTACATTAATGATTATTTTTTATAATATAAAAAATCCAAGATTTTATCTATCTAAAAGTTTTTCTTTTTAGTTTTTTCTCTTTTCTCTAAACCTAATGGCTTTAGAGTCTTACATTATCCCATATATAGATCTTATTCTCTAGCTTTTCCAGCTGTAATCCTAGTTCCATACCTTAGGTTTTTTCTTGCATGTGTCTGTTGTATAAAATGTTTTCTTGGATTACCCATTTTTGTGTTTATCAGATAGGTGTTTTGCTTATTAGTGATTTAAGGTTTGTGTTTAAAGGTGGATTTTGAATGCCAAAAATTTTCTGTTAAAATTGTTTATTAAAATCAACTATAGTGATGAGTGTTAGTAGGGAAAAGAGTTAGAATTGGGTTCAATGTAGAAATATTAAAAATTTAGGACGTGATTGAAAGGAATAAATAGTTTAGTGACTACAAATAGGGAATGACATAATTAGTGAAAGTGAAGGTTTAATTAACTCAAAACTTAATTAATTAAAACCTAATATGAAGAGTGAAGAATAAGGTGCAAGCATGAGAAGAAGCCAACATATAAGACCATGGAATATATGTATAATATATGAGATGAAAGATAGAGAAAGGATGGAAAATGATTTTCACTCTCCCTAAAATAATTGGTTCATTCAACATTTTTATCTCTTTGGAAAATTTTCAAAGAAAAACCTAGAAGAAGGTAAAAACATTAAATAGGATGAAGGAATCGAAGGGAAATGGAAGCAAGAGCAAGAATCGAGTGAAGAAGGGACTAAACAATCAAGCTAAGGTGAGTTCCTAATGAATTCTTGATTCAGTTTTTGTGATTTCCTCCTCTAAATCGATTCTTCTAAGCAACTTATTTTAGATTTTGAATTAAGTTTGTGTAAAATTGAGAAATGAAATTAATCAATAGCTATTGAATTAAGTAAGAAAATAATAAATTTGTATGCCTTTACATTTGGGTTAGATTTGGATTGTTATTGAATATGTGTTGTCAATTGGAATTTAACAAATTGAATTAAGATTAGAATGGAAAAACTGGTCGATTTAAGGAGGATAAAGGCAAGGGGACAATTTATGAATTAGGGTGGGGGGGTTGGTGGTGAAGATTAGGGATTCAAATATAATATAAGTAAAGGATTCAAAGAGATTAGAGATTTCTTAATTATTGTGCATGTGTTTATATTTATTGTTAAATTGATTAATCTATTGTGTTTCTTGATGAATTGGTTCGACCAAGGTTGGAATTAAACTAACATATTCAGTTTGGGATTAACCAATCGTGAATTGAGTTTCTTTTTTTCATTTTGTTATTGGACAAAGCTTGAACTATTCTAGTTTTTGGATTTGTACACTATATAATCTTGTTTTATGTATCTTGAGTTCCTTTGTTGTTGGATAGAATTTAAGCTATTCATGTTTTGGACTTGTATAATATTTGATTATGTTTTAAATCTCCTTGTAATTTTGCTCACTATGATGTTAATTCTTCTCCTGAATTCTAGAAATATTTAAGTGCTTATTTTTCTAAGGTTGATTTCTAGTTAACATGGTCATGTCATGTTCCAATTTTGTTAAACATCAACTTTAAAGTGTTTAAAGAGAATGCTATAGTGTTCGGATTATAGAGGAATGACTTATGCACGTTGATTATCATTGTCACAAATGTCACCTCAGAGTTAAGGTTTGGGATATCAAACTCCACTTCTTGGAACCTTTCCATCAAATCCCTTAACATCTCATCATTTTGTTGTACCACTTGTCCTTTTAGTTCATTTCTAGATGATAAAATATGTTTTAAACAACTTGGACAATTGCTTAAAATTATTAATAGAAGAGATAAAAGTGTTTTTTTCCTTAAACTTTTAGAAATAGGGTGAAAATGTCCTTAAACTATTTTTAGCAGTTTATACCCCTAAACTCTTTAAAATAGGTGAAAAATACCCTTATTTTAGAGGGAAAGTCTAACTACCAAATGGACTTGATGGTAACCAATACAGAAATGACACATCAACATCCATATGGCAATCTCTCTCCTAATTAGCATCATCTCTCTCCTAGTTAGCATTAATAAAACAATTTTAAAAATATCTCTCTTCAGAAATATTTGACTTAGTGAGTTACAAGTCATCAAACTCACCAACACGCGATTCCTTTTAGCTTTCAAACTCCCTATAACCACCACTAGCATTTGCTTATATCCATAGAAAAATTTTTTCAACATTGCCTCCAACGCTTGCAAGCCTTAAAGTAATTAAATCTTATTGTAGTCTATTTTCTTGCTGTATAATCTCATTATCAGCTCTTGTATCCTCAATCCACCTTTCAGATCCACCTCCACCAAGAATCTTTGGCACCTTGTGTTTTAACTCTTTATAGGATTTTGTTATCTCCACTAATGATCTCGATCTGAAATAAAAAGCTTTAGTTTTATCCAACGATAACATTAGTAGCTGGTTTTTGAGCTTCAAGAAATCATCTAGATCCATTAACAAATGCAAATCCACTATCTTAGATAGAAGTTTTTAGATTATTTCCATCAAATAATAATCGTTTGATGCTATTTCAAAATTCTTACTTTTAATTCTTTTAGCCATGCATTTGATTAACTCTAATAAATATATGAAGAAAATTACAAAAAAAAAAGATGATTTTTGCAAGAAAAGGTTGTTTGGTTTGGGAGAAAATGCAAGAAAATATTGTTCGATTTGAGAGAAAATGCAAGAAAATTATAGAGAAAAATTGAAAGAATTCACCAAAAATCTTTATTTCACAAAGCCCAAACTTTAAGGTTTAAAATTTCATATTACTCTCAACTTCAAAACCCTTCCTTAAGTTTTAACTTCTATTTTTTTGTCTAAAAATAAGAATTTGATTTAAAAAATCTTCAAATTGGAAAATTTGGTTCACTATTATTCAGATCAGTAATTTGATCAAAAAACAAATTTAAATTGCCTTGTTCTCACATTTTCTTTGATTTTCTCAAGCATTCATACTCCAATTCGCTTAGCTTTCACCTGGCTTAGTTACTGCATGTTTACCAATTTTAGACCTACCACTTCATACCCTTATATTTTCTTAAGAAACAAATATAGAAACACATAGCAATTGAATTACCCATTTCTTTCAAATCTGCCATTTTATATAAAATTAACCTAAAAACCAAGAACTTCATTTATCAATTTCAGGGTCATTTGCTACGGAACCCTAACCTATATGCCAAACTAGAAAGCCAATATACCATGATATTAAACATAAAAAAAAGATAATAAACCTCCAGTCTAAAGAACCCCTAAACAAGATTGATTGGAAACACTTATAATATATTTATTTAGAAAACAAGAAGAAGAAGAATCAAGCATGTATTAATCATGCAAATAGTCTAAGTCTAATTCATTATGCAACAGCAAGAATCAATATCAAATTAACTCTCAAAAATTCGGCGAAGCCAAAGAAAATTCTCATTAATCAAAAATCACGTGTGTTACAAATAATGAATTTAGACCTTTAAATAGGTTAGGCAGCCGCCCCTCCCTAGATAAATTAAAATCAAATACTAACTCTAAGAGATAAATAATGAAATAAATAAGAAAGATAATTCCTAACCTTTATCTACATGTATTTGGCCATAATATAGACTAAGTACATGAAGAAATATAGATAAATACAATTTGAAAATAATCCTAAAAGCAACTGATAAATATGTATAATTATCCTAAGAAAATGAAAGAATGAATGTAGACACAATCTTTGCTATAAGTGGATTTCAGCCAGCTCTTTAAAGATATGGCCAAGCTAATATTTTTTCCTCAAAATTTACTTAATAGTATCCCTAAATAATAATAAATAATCAAGGAAAATCCATTCTTAAAATTTACGACCCTAAGTTCACCAATGTAGGCCTAAACCTAAATTTGACTTAAGCCCATTAAAATTCAGGTATCCCATGTACATTTCAGCCCCCTTAGGTCTTCTAAGCCTCAAATAGTTATTTTGACCCATCTCTTTAGAAGAGATAAGCCCAACTTTAGCCTACCCACTTAAACTACCATAAATAATTAAAATAAGTCTAAACTAAAATAAAACTAAACTAAACAAGCCCAATTCCTTTTCTTAGGTTCTAGGCTACCCAAATATATTTAATTACATATTTCTTAAAGAATATAAACTAAATAAAGTAGGTTGAAGGCCTGTTGCACCATTCGACCTAAATTTATCTTCATAGACCAATTTAACTTCTATTTCCTCTTGAACTTGCATCTTCTCCACATAAGGTCTCATGAATGCTTGTAGGACTTCTTTAAGCTTCTTTGACCTTGCTCTTATGATTGGTCCTTGAGGAAGTGTTAGTTCATCTCCTTTATTGCCATTGTGCTTGGATGTTCTTATATCATCCCCTCCATCTTTGGAAAAGATTCATCCTTGAATCTTCATTTTGTTCAAGTTAGGAATTAAGATTTAAGGAATAAATTCATCTTCATAAATGATCTTTGAGATAGGTAGAAATAATATAAATGCTTCTTCAAAGAAAACATCATCATGTTCTTGTAATTTGACAAAGAAATTGGGAAAAATATGGTTAGTCATTAATACATCCTTATGAATATGATTATAATTTCCTTCATTTCCCATGTGTAATTCATCCCCCTTAAGCAATAGAGGAGCAATTGTAACTTGTTGATCTTCCATCTTAACTAAAATAACTTTTTCATTCTTATTCAAACAATCAACATCTTTACTTTCAATTATTTCTTTATCACTCAGAATATCACTATCAAAGAAAACTATATCTATAGTGTCCTCTTGAGCTTTACAAATTATTTCTTCTAGGATAATTTTTTCTTCCTTTCTCTTTCTTTTTGTACTTTTCCAATCTACTTAGTTGTTTGAACCATTGTTTAAATTGCATTTCTATATCATTATGGTCTTGCCTTAACAACTTTACACTTTTCTTTATCGAATTCATTCTTGTTGATCTCTCAACTCATAAATGATGTCTCATAATTACACTTCAAAAACAAACTCAAACAATATGCACAATTAAGTAAATTGATTAAGAGAAACAATTAATACCTAATAAGACAGAAGGTACCAACTCTAAAGGCAAATTGATCAAATTGAACAAAAATTAGAAATTAGTACACAAGAAGAAGATTTCATGCACTCTAATATATATAGATGTTCAACAATGTCCAATATGTTAAACTAGTGTAACTAGAACAAAAAGCAGCTTAGACACACAAATTGAAGACTTAAAATGAAGAAAATAAACAAGACAGATGCATTTAAATACGACGTTTAACTAAACCTAATAACTAGTTTATACATATTTGATGTAAGACACAAAAAGAAAAGAAATCAAAGAAATCATGCAATAAACACAACCCAAATCCAAAATTAGGAGTATTAACCTAGTCTTGAAGAAATCAAACCAATTTGTGAAAGTTCTAACTTCAATTATTGCTTGATTGATCAAAAATTACTCCAAGTGGTATAAGGCACTTTTTATATCAAAAATATATCCAAAACAAGATCAAACCACTAAAAGATTGAAAATTATATTCTTGATATATTCAATGGAAAATTTAGATTCAACAAGAACAAAAAATTCACCAATTGATCAAAATATAAACTTAACAAGATAGTAAACCCTAATTGATAACAAGGCTATTTCTAATTGATTTTTTCTCTCTCTTTTTTTATAACTTTAATCAAGAAAACTAATGATCAAATACTTAAAGATAGGTAATTAACATAATAGAGCAAAAATCAAATAAGAAACTAGATGCAAGATCCTATACGGCCAAACAGAAAATAAAGCTCAAAATTAAAGGATAGTTAGGAACCTATCCCTTTGCCTATGCTTTCTAATACCAATTGATGCAAAACTCCAGCCTACATGACAAACTAGAATGCCAATATACCATGAATATTGAACATAAACAAGATAATAAATCCCCAATCTAAAGAACTCCCAAATAGGATTGATTGAAAATGCTTATAATATATTGATTTAGAAAACAATAAGAAGAAGAATCAAGCATACACTAATCATGCAAATAGCCTAAGTCTAATTCTTTACGCAATAGCAAGAATCAATAATAAATTAACTCTCACAAATTTGGCCAAGCCAAAGAAAATTCTTATTAATAAAAAATCATTTATGTTACAAATGAAGAATTCAATCCTTTAAATAGGCTAGGTAGCCGTCCCCTCCTAGATGAATTAAAATCAAACACTAACTCTACGAGATAAATAATGAAATAAATAACAAAGATAATCCCTAACCTTTATCTACATGTATTTGGCCACAATATGGACTAAGGACATGAAAAAATAAAGATAAATACAAATATGAAAATAATCCTAAAAGCTAGTGATAAATATGCATAATTATCCTAAGAAAATGAAAGAATGAATGTAGACACAATCTTGGCTATAAGTGGATTTCAGCCAGCCCTTTAAAGATATGGTCAAGCTATTATTTCTCCTTCAAACTCTACTTAATAATATACTAAAATAATAATTATTTATCAAGGAAAATCCATTCCTAAAATTTAGGACCCTAAGTTCACCAATGTTGGCCTAAACCTAAATCTGACCCAAGCCTATTAAAATTTAGCTCTCCCATATATATTTTGTCCCCCTTAGGTATTCTAAGCCTTAAATAGTTATTTTATTCCAACTCTTTAGAAGAGATAAGTCCAACTTTAGCCCACACAATTAAACTACCCTAAATAATTAAAATAAGCCTAAAATAAAATAAACCTAAACTAAACTAGTACAATTCATTTTCTTAGGTTTCAGGCTATCCTAATACATTTAATTACATGTTACTTAAAGAATATAAACTAAATAAAGTAGCTTGAAGGCCCATTGCACCATTCGGCCTAAGCTTATCTTCAAAGTCCAATTTAGCTTCTTTCTTCTCTTGAACTTGCATGTTCTCCACATAAGGTCTTAAGAATGCTTGTAGGACTTCTTTAAGCTTCTTTGACCTTGCTTTTATGATTGGCCCTTGAAGAAGTGCCAGTACATCTCCCTTATTTCTATTGTGCTTAGCCATGCTCATATCATCATCAATATTGAAGAAAAAGATAAGGAATAGGATATGGAAAGAGAAAAAGAAGAGGATGAGGCACAAAAGGAGGAGAATAAGAGAGGAGAAAGAGAGTGCATTTTTTTCCATTTTTGCCATGTGGTATTGATGTGTTCTCTCGATATTGCGTGTCATTAAGTTTGTTTGCTAGCTATGTATTCCATAAAAAATGAGGGTATTTTCCATATGTTTTCATTACTTTAGGGGTATAATCTAATAAAAAAATGTTAGAGGGTATTTTCATCCTATTTACAATAGTTGGAGGGTAAAAAATGGTCTTATCCCTTAATAGAATTCATAGGAAGAATGTGGTACCAATCTAGTACATTATCTGTCAAGATGGATGGGAATGCCTTATACATTAATCCATCATTAAAAGTTTGCATATTCACTATTGTTTAGTGAGATTCTTTCAAAGATTAGTTTTCCCTTATTTTCCTCTTTCTTCAATTTTGAGGAAATCACACATCTATGATATCCTAGATTAATGATGAGTCATAATCTCTATTGTTGTAAGGTTTTTACGGATAGCCACTTTGAATATTTTCACCACATCTATGAAGTGTTCGTTGCATTCTCCATGTAGATTGGCTTTTATTTGTTTGACCAAGTTTTATTATTTTAGCACACTTTAAGCTTTATCTGGTCTCATCATTTTGACTTATGTATGTCGATCAACATTTTCACTGGGCTATCTCTTGTAGACTTATAATTAAAAATTTTCTTTTATTTGTTTGACCAAGCTTGCTTGGAGGTTTCTTTTTTGAACATTATTCTTAGTCTTGAGAGTTTTTTCCCAAAGTTTTTCGATTTTTGACATCAATCATTTCATAAAATCCTTGCATTACTTGCTGAAGAAGTTCCAAAGTCAAAGGTGTTCCCTCGGTTTGTGGCTCATCTTGTTGTTCTTTAAAGAAAAAATGTAATTTTTCTCTGATCAGAGTTTCTTTTATCGATAATTACTCACCTTGTGTCCAAAAAATTCTGCCATTACCTCTCAACGAAAGAATCAAATGGTAAAAAATTGAATGGAAAATCTAACTAACACTTGAGATGCATGCTATACTTGGTTAATCGGCTAAAAAGAACCAATTAGGTGAAACGTCCGAATCTGCCAAACAAATAGAAATCAAAATCTTATTTCGAGCTATCCAATATTTGAATTTCGATTGTTAAATCAAATACTTGGGATTTATTTTAAAATTTCAATTGTCCAAATCTACCAGATTATGACACCTCTATATATGAGTCTTGGACTTTTTTTATAAGACAACATTATAAACAACTACCAATTTGCGATGGCAATTTCCATCGCTAAATGTCCATTTTCTATCATGAATCTTTTTTAGTGACTTGGTGACGAACAGGTGCAAATAACTCGTTCGCTAAATTATTTGCGATGAAATTATAAAACTCACTAATTTGGCAACATAATATTTAGTCATGAAAAATGACATAACCATCGCTAAATGAATTTTAAATTTAGTCACCACAAATATAATGTTAATTATTAGCGACAATCATTTTCGTCACTAAACTGTTGCTAATACAATTTGTGAATTCAATGAATTAGCGAAGCTAAATAAAGTTGCTACTAATGCAAAAATCATCGTAATTTTTTTGTAATATTTTATTTTTTTATTATGAAATTTATATGTATGAAATTTATATTCATAATAAAGAGAGTATGCCCTATAGCCCATGTAATAGGGATGTTTTTCATATGTATGAAATTTATATTCTTAATAAAAGGCATCATTCATTTATTAATGCTATGTTTGAATACAGGAGTTTGTAAATCTTAAATTAATAAATGAAGTCCTAGATATTATAAACACAGTGCAAAGGCAATCATGAAGGTGTTCATGATGTGAGATGTCTATCGCATGCAAATGTATTAATATCTAAATATCCCTAGTCATAGAATTAATAAGATAGGACATTGTTAATTAGGACAGACTAGCACATGTTATGCTTCTTGAATGGTTCAAGCGGTGGTTCTCATAACTGTGATTATGGATGATAATCAAAGCTAACATGTGGATGCTTGTTAGAGGAATAAGTTCATTGGAGACCTGCAAAGAGAATCCTCATATGGATATTAAATCTATGTCAGTGAGGAATCTCTTCATAGTGGTTGTGCAAGTATCCTTAGACTTGAGATCACCAAAGTTATCTTAAGTAGCAAGTGGTATACTTTGACTCCATAACTGATTACTTCCAACTGGGAGTGAACATAGTTAGGAGATTGGGTATATCATGACCTACTTGAAGATAGTTGAGTGATTGACAACGGATTCACCATCCCAGATTTAACAAGGGAAGTTATCTCACATGATTCTATAATTGCCTTGTTCAGAGAATCTCTGGCCAAAGTAATATGCCGAGATGGATGGAGATCCATGAAGGGCATTTTAGGAACAATGGTTAAATTAATAGAACATACATAATTAGATTTATATGAGTTGATAGAAATCCATACTCAGAATCTGATTGAGATAAGAGTGGTGAAAGGAGTAATTACATGATAACTGTTTCTATGGAAGGGGACAGTCAAACCACATGACTTTCCTGATATTTGGGTAGTCATGATGCCTAGCTAGAGGCCAATCATGACTTGTATAATGATGTATCAAAATATCAATAGAGATTGATAAAATGATTTAAAGGAGTTTAAATCATGTGAGTTATTTCTGGATGTTATATCAATAGACAAACTGGATGTTCAGTCTGACAAATGTTTATTTGTGGGATATCCAAAAGAAACGTTTGGATATTATTTCTATCATCCCTTAGAACAAAAGGTGTTTGTTTCAAGGCATGCTGTCTTCTTGGAAAGAGAATTTCTCCTACGAGAGGACAGTGGGAGTAAAATTGAGCTTGGTGAAGTTCAAGACCCACAAATAGAAGATGAACAACCGATTGAACCCGAAATTGAATTTTATAATGATGAGATTACAGTTGAACCTGATTATACACAAAATCCTAGAAGATCTACTAGGATGCATTCTATCCCTGTGAGATATGGATTTCACATTGATTCGGATAGAGGCATAATTGTAGTAGAGGACAATGAGCCTACAAGCTATCAAGAAGTTTTGAATAGTTCAGAACGTGATTTATGGCTTAAGGCTATGCAGTCCGAAATGGACTCCATGTATGGGAATAAAGTATGGACTTTAACTCAACCACCTGAAGGGATAAAACCCATAGGGTGCAAATAGGTCTTCAAAAAAAAGACTGACATGGAAGGTAATATAGTTACCTATAAAGCTCGCTTAGTAGCAAAAGGTTATCGTCAAAAAGAAGGTATTTACTATGACGAAACTTTTTCTCCTGTAGCGATGCTTAAGTCTATAAGAATACTTTTAGCCATTGCACTCATTATGATTATGAGATTTGGCAAATGGATGTGAAGACAGCTTTCCTTAATGGAAATCTTTCTGAGCATGTGTATATGACACAACCAGAAAGATTCACATTAGGAAATGGCGAAAAGGTATACAAGCTTCAAAGATCCATTTATGGATTGAAGCAAGCCTCTAGGAGCTGGAACAAACGATTCAATGAGACAATCAAAGAGTTTGGTTTCTCACAGAATGAAGATGAACCTTGTGTGTATAAAAGGGTCAGTGGGAGTACAATTGTCTTCCTAGTTCTATATGTAGATGACATATTGATCATGGGAAATGACATTTCTCTTCTCCAATTTGTTAAAATATGGTTATCCAAGCAATTCTCCATGAAAGACCTTGGAGAAGCATCCTATATTCTAGGAATAAGGATCTATAGAGATAGATCCAATAGGTTGCTAGGTCTTTCTCAGAGTACATATATAGATAAAGTATTGAAGAGGTTCAATATGGATCTCTCTAAGAAAGGGTTTATACCCATGGTGCATGGGAAACACCTTTCTAAGTCTATGTGTCCGCAGACACTAGAGGATAGAGAGAGCATGAATAGAATACCATATGCATCTACAATTGGTTCTACCATGTATGCTATGTTATGTACACGTCCAGATGTAGCATTTGCTTTGAGTGTCACAAGCAGATTCCAATCCAATTTTGAAGAGGAACATTGGCAAGCTGTCAAGAATATTCTTAAGTACTTGAGAAGGACTAAGGATATATTCTTGGTATATGGAGAGGGCAGTTTGGAAGTAAATGGGTATACAGATGCTAGCTTCCAATCTGACAAAGATGATTGTAAATCACAATCTGGTTATGTGTTCATAATGGGAGGAGGAGCAGTTAGTTGGAAAAGTTCCAAACAAGAAACAACTGCTGATTTCACGATGGAAGCTGAGTACATTGCTGCTTCAGAAGCAGCCAAAGAAGCAGTCTGGATCAAAAAGTTCATAACCAAACTAGGAGTGGTGCCTAGCATTGTTGATCCGATTCCTTTATATTGTGACAATAATGGAGCCATTGCGCAAGCAAAGGAACCACGATCTCATCAGCGATCCAAACATATTCTCAGATGCTACCATCTCATAAGGGAAATAGTAGCTAGAAATGATGTGAAAATAGAAAAGGTTACCACAGATGACAATGTGGCGGATCCCCTCACTAAAGCACTTTCCTAGATAAAGCATGATCACCATATAAATAGCATGGGTCTGAGACATATGAGTGATTGGCTCTAGTGCAAGTGGGAGATTGTTAGAGAGTATGCCCTAGAGCCCATGTAATAGGGATGTTTTTCATATGTATGAAATTTATATTCTTAATAAAAGGCATCATTCATTTATTAATGCTATGTTTGAATACAGGAGTTTGTAAATCTTAAATTAATAAATGAAGTCCTAGATATTATAAACACAGTGCAAAGGCAATCATGAAGGTGTTCATGATGTGAGATGTCTATCGCATGCAAATGTGTTAATATCTAAATATCCCTAGTCATAGAATTAACAAGATAGGACATTGTTAATTCGGACAGACTAGCACATGTTATGCTTCTTGAATGGTTCAAGTAGTGGTTCTCACAACTGTGATTATGGATGATAATCAAAGCTAACATGTGGATGCTTGTTAGAGGAACAAGTTCATTGGAGACCTGCAAAGAGAATCATCATATGGATATTAAATCTATGTCAGTGAGGAATCTCTTCATAGCGGTTGTGCAAGTATCCTTAGACTTGAGATCACCAAAGTTATCTTAAGTAGCAAGTGGTATACTTTGACTCCATAACTGATTACTTCCAACTGGGAGTGAACATAGTTAGGAGATTGGGTATATCATGACCTACTTGAAGATAGTTGAGTGATTGACAAAGGATTCACCATCCCAGATTTAACAAGGGAAGTTATCTCGCATGATTCTATAATTGCCTTGTTCAGAGAATCTCTGGCCAGAGTAATATGCCGAGATGGATGGAGATCCATGAAGGGCATTTTAGGAATAATGGTTAAATTAATAGAACATACATAATTAGATTTATATGAGTTGACAGAAATCTATACTCAGAATCTAATTGAGATAAGAGTGGTGAAAGGAGTAATTGCACGGTAACTATTTCTATGGAAGGGTACAGTCAAACCACATGACTTTCCTGACATTTGGGTAGTCATGATGCCTAGCTAGAGGTCAATCATGACTTGTATAATGATGTATCAAAATATCAATAGAGATTGATAAAATGATTTAAAGGAGTTTAAATCATGTGAGTTTTGAATAGAACTCACAATTACATATTATACTGCCAACATGGATAGGAACCCAATAGGTCACACACATATAGAGAAAAGGATAAAATGGTAAAATGACAAGGATAATAATATTTGATATTATTATAAAGGTAGAGAAGAGAATATGATAATAATTAATTAAAGAGTTTAATTAATTATGATCAAATAAAATTGTCCGCGGAACTTTTGAGAAATGTTCTGTAAATTGGACCTAAATGAAATAATGTATTTCATGATTAATTATTATTGTATTATAAGTGTTATAAGACTACTATAAGTGTTATAAGACTGATATAATAATTAATAGGACCATTGGAGGAATTATTAAGGGCCAGAGGAATGAAGAAAGTTGGCAAAAGCCCTCCAGAAGAGGGCCACACGCCAACTCCATACAGAAGGGCTTAGAGGGATTTTTCTTGGACCAAATTAATTTATATATGTTACATAAGTGTTATGGAACTCACATATTTAATTTGGTTGGATTTGGAATCCATTTGGGTATTTAAATCAAATTAGATGCACAAAGGGCCTAGTTTGTGGATTTTGTGCATGGTCTTTTATGAAAAGATTTAATTTGGATTTAATTAAGCCCAAATGATTATAATTAATTCCAGAGGCCAAATTAATAATTCTCCAGCAATTTTAAAGAGCCCAATCTCATTAAGGAGTTGGAATTTTAACCTAACTATAAAAGGCCAACTAATGAGAATTAGGGTTAAGTGATTAAAACAAAAAGAAAGTCTTTTCTCTTAATCTCTCTCCCTTTTTGCGCCACTTCCATTGCTAGCCTCTTGGATTTAGGCCACTCCTTGTATTACACCAATTTGTTGGTTCAATTTACCCCTCTCTAGTGTGGATTACTCATTGGAGGTGTTCGATTTTGGACACTGTGGTTTGTGACAACCCGGTGCTAAGTAAAATCAACTGTTCAACAAAAATCAAAGGTGATTTTTCTTATTCTCATATAGTTATATTGTGTATTCATGGCAAGATCAGATCTAATGGTTAAAAAATTTTAAAATTTCGCTCATGTATGTAATGCATGTAACCGTTAAAATCCAACAGTAATTGCACTATCAACTGATAATTGTAGGAGTACAGTCTTTACCTGAAATGAAGATGATAAAACCTTTATGAATCTCCTATCAACATCAATGTAACAAATTAAAAAAAGATTATGTAAGGCTACATAAATACGTAGAGAAATGGATGTGCTACATAAAAATTAGGCAAGATTATAATATTATGACTTGTAAACTAGATTAAAAAGTAAGAGTCCTAAAGGAAAATATGCCCAAATAATTTCAAATCAAATACCGCCATAAGATAACAATAGTATAATAAAACCAAAGAAGAAAATAACTCTTTATCATTTCATAAGGTATTTAAATTCAATATGAAACTTTTATTGAATTACGAGGGTACACAAACACCCGTTATGGTTTTACAAAATATATTATCTACTAAGCTCAATGCCAAATTTTATAGAATTAATATAGTACAAGTGAAATCATATCCAGATCAGTAAAAGATTTTAGCTAAATTGCCATGCTTGGTCTCACTCCACCAGTCATTAACATAGGCACCTTTAAACTAAACTGGTAAACTATAGTTAATAATAATTTATCAGAATCTGATAGAAGCAGATAGATTACTTTTGACAAATCTGCTTCAAGTGATCAAAATATTTGAACCAAACTACATAAAAGAAAAGTTAACTTCATAGAAGGAATATAATGATGAACATACTGATGGAATATGACATGGTATGAACATGGCAATCACGCAGCAGAAAAATGACAAAAAAGATCATACATGCCAAACAATTCCATGACAAGAATCGAAACATGCAATTTTAGGGTTTTGAAACTTACAACTTTTGATGCCTTTTAAATCTTGAATTTGGTGATGACCAGCAACTAAGATGACTTTGTCCGCCTTAGATCTCGATCACCAATGCCAAGGAACAGCCTTTTACGTCACTCCCTCTATTCTCACACACACAATTGCACCGCCGGCTTAAAATCGAGATTGCTAGCCCTCTTTTAAGGTATTGTGTAATGGCTATGGTTTGAAGCTACAAAATTTGATTTTGTACTTCTCTTAGGTTGCTATTGCTACCCAAGAACACAAAAGAATGAGGAACAATCCTTTCTCCTTGTGAAAATTTGACCAAAAGAATTAAGAGGGAGAGAGAGAGGAGTTCACGCCAAAACCATAGAATAACTAGGATTTCATGCCACACTTAGATAAAAATTAGGGTTTTATTTTTTTTCTTATTCAATATATATTATTTCTTTTCTTAAGTGATAAATCTAAAATCAAATACTTAAGGATAATTAATTTTAGCCTTTATCACTTCTTTAAAATAAGAAATATATATTGATTAAAACTCCTTAAAATTTATCCAAGATAAAAACATAAGACATATTAACCAAATAAATCACTTAATAAAGAAATTCACATGTGCCGAAATTCCTTCAATATATATCTTGGAATTTCGGTTAAGACATCCTTAATTAAGTGTTTTAATTTGATTATCATTCTTTTAGGTATTAATACTCAATTAATTAAATTAATACAAGATATTTAATTAATTAAAATTAAACCTTGTGGGCTGAATTTCTCTCTCTCATGGACCAAGGTCCAATAGCAATTTTATAACCCATTACACACATTAATTTGACTTTAATTAAAAGCCCAAATTAATGCCCAATACATTATTTAAATATTTTAAGCCCAATGCTTTGTGTGCGATCCTATAGGTCCATTTAATGTTGGCAATGAATTAATAAATTGATTCAAAGGCTATATATATTCTCTAGCAAGATATTATAGCATTCCAAATTAAATGAAAATGCATATGACATTTAGTGACCTAATGCAATTTTGCATAGTCCCTTACCCATAAATATCAAAATTAATATAAGGCATGGAACTAGTCATCCTTATATATATTAATTCCTTTCTTGATATTACAGTGACACTAAACTCTCAGATAAATAATGATTACTCATTATTTCATCTCGGTATGGCCATACACTTCTTAGTTCACTGATCAAGTGGCCGATGATATTTTTCTCTCTTATTGAGAGGGGTAATCCCTTCACTTCTCTCATGCTCTCTAACATGAATCAATGCATACCCAAGCATACCCGTACTTGTCACTCTGTTACGAGCACGTCAGGTGTATGTCAAAGCACACATTAATTCATAAAGAGTTTCATAGAGATTTTAGGTCTAAGAACTCCGATACAAAACTTGCATATGAGAAACACTTATGACTTGTACCATGTAGTGTTCTCATCAGCGGATCGAATCCAGATACCATGTTCTAAACATGTATCTATGATCTCTGATTGACACTCTTGTCTTTATGATCCGTAAGACAGAACTCAACTTATCAGAGAGAGCATACTAGTCTTAATTCATATGTTATTCCCATAACAATGACTGACTAGGGATATTTAGAATGAAGTCTCATTTGTTTCAAGGTCTTACAACCATGTGCCTCACACATGATAACTTAAATTGAACCAACATTCTTGGCTGGTTTTATCAATTGATATGCACAGGAATACAATAGATAAAACAATTGCCTCATTTTATTAATTAAAGTATTTTATTACAATGCATTGGGGCTAGGGCTTACACTAACACATACTTACCTGATGCTTGTTTGTCCACCTGTCCCAAGAAACCATATACAAATTCAATTTAAAGTAGACTTTAGAAAAATGAATAATTGCTGAACTTATTGGTTATCATGGCAGATTTCTTGCAATTCAAGTTCATACTAATTAAGATGGCTTTCGTAACATAAGTATGCTTCTAAATCAGAGATTTTATTATTTGATTCAACAATCAATTGGGATCTAAGTGTTTCATTCTCCATTAACTAAATCATTCTTCCTATCATTTACCATAATATAATTGTTATGTGATAAAATTAAATTTGAAGTAAATTCAAAATGAAGTAATATTGGCATCTTCAATAATTAAAAAAATTAATAATAAAAAGAAGTAATATCATATTCATAATTAAATAAGCAGATTAAGCGATAAGAAGTGGTAATTTAGAGTTTTGGTTGGCGGGTAGTTATATATAGAGAGTATAAACACATATTCGAACTAACCAAGTCATTACAAATGATTTTTACCAAAAACAACAGGAATTTTATATATTTTACTGAATTGGATTATAAGGTTAGACCAAGAAATGATTATAAGAACAAATTTTAATTTTATCAGGTTAGTATAAGCTGACCTACTCCTTTAGCTACTGCATTCGTCAAAATAATAGAATATCTAAAAAGGCCTTCTGTTTTGGTCGACAATAATACACAAGCTTCAAGATTCAACAATGTTTTAGATCTTGAATCCACCATCCTATACAAAACTAAATAAACAAAGAGAAAATAATTAACATAGAGAAAAGGAAAAAAAATTGACTTAATGTTCACATACTAATTTAAAGTCAAATTAGTGGTAGTTTAATTTAAAGTCAAGTCCATCCCATCAATTAACAGTCACTAGAGCATAGCCGATGTTATACCTTCTATGCCGACTGGTAGCTTAGGACATCGAGGACTTGCCATCGGTCGTCACGTGCCCTAGGGAACCACTATTTGATCGGGATCTACGTCGAAAACTCTTGGCCTCTTTAGCTTTGATCTCTTTGCTGTTGTAGAGTGAGGAGAAACGGAGGATATGGGAAGGCTCTCTCACCTTCAGAAGGCTATCAATGTGGTCGATGTCGCCAGCCAACATCGGAGGTAGCTGAAAAGTGAAGTATCAATGGAAGAAAGATAAATTTTAAACCAAAGGAGAAGAAAAATAGAGGTGGTAGTGATGGTAGCAATGCCGGAAGATGGCGATGGTGGGGTGGCAAAATAGACGGCAAAACGATAAGGCTGGCGACAGGTGTGGTGGCCGAACTCTCCCTCTCGTTTCTTCTCCTTTCTTTTCTTTTTTGTTTTAACTTGTGTCCATCGTACTTTTTCTAGAGTCCCCCCTTTTGGTCCATGAATTTGGTTTTATATTTTCCTACTTAAATCTCTCCCCCCATATATATATATATTGCACATTTAATTTAGTTCAAAAGACTAAATGTAATTCTCTAATCCCAATAATAATATAAGGCTCCATTTTACCATTCAATTATAAATCTCGAAATGTTTGGGCATTACATGTTTCACATGAAACAATAGAGTACAAAAGCAACAGTAAAAATTGTTGAAAAAAGAAATACTGAAATGAAATAATTCCCAAACTTGTGGGTACAAACAACAATTTACAAAAATTGTCAATTTATAAAAATTTAAAGCTAAGTCAAACAAATTTCTATAAGAATTCACATCATTTTCTTGTGTTGCTACATTTCTAAGTTCTAACACATTTTTAGCTAATATCAGTTTTCAACTCCTTTGAATGATTTAAAATTGTAGGATTTAAAATATCACCAGTTTTAGAAGTAAAATATACTTGATTAAATATATAGTATAATAAGATTACAAGCAAAACAATACAATTATCATATAATACGATTGCAAACAAAAAAATTAAATAAAAAATTTTTATTTTAATCAATAAAAATATTAAAAAATTATTAAATTTATTTTCGAATTTTTAATTATATAATTTTGAAATTAAATTTGAATTTTATCGAAATTGATAAAAGGACTACATTTTCAAATAATTTCATTGTAAAGCAAAATTATGATACATAATTAGTAAGAATAAATATATATGTATATTTTTAATTAATATTATAATATTTGATAAAATCAATAAATAAAATTATAAATTTATTTAAAAATATAATTGAAAATAGATAAATAAAATAATATAAAATATTTTTAGTGACTACTTTTGCGATGCATTTTTCGTCGCTAGAGTTTCACTACGATTAGTGACTATTGTCTATCGCTATTTTTCTGAAAATTAATTTACGAAATTAAAAATGTAGAAGCATTTTTAGTGACAAAAATATCACTGATTGCGTCGCAAAAAAGATGCTATTGTTTGCAGCCAAATTTAACGACTGATTTTAATTTTTTGTTGCCAAACTTATGATCAATACATTTTCATGACTGAAACTGAAAATAGTCGCTAATCCATCACTAATTAGCGACGAAAATATCCATCGCTAATTTTGGTCGCTAATTCATATTTTTCTTTTGTAGTGCAAAGAGTTCTATATTTCAAATAACTCATTCTTTAAGAATTTTTCTTACTTCAGAGTTCACCGTCTTTTTGGAATAGGATGTATATATCATCCCTATTTAAAAAATATTGTAATTTTCCATGCTATGAAGCCACGTTCTTACAAAAGTTAGATTGAAAAAACAACTAAACGTGTAATAAAACTACAAAAATGACGTCATTTCTAATTTAGAATAACTTTCTGGAAGATATACATTAACTTTCTCTTAAAATATCGATTATTCTTTTTCTAGTCTCTTATTCACTCATTTGTAAATACCCATTGTCATTTGCGTAAAAATTAATAAGTATTAATACCTATGCTTCAATAAACTATACTAAGTTTTTATCAGACTATTATAAATTAAGTCTATTATGAATTGAATTTATTAATTTGAGTCTAGTACTATAAGAATAAAATGCGTTGTGGATCTTTGAGTCCAATTTGAACAGGAATGAAACTAATGGGCCTAAGTCATTATGTTTGCCTAATTAGTTATATTATTAAAGTTTCAATTATTTGTATCATTATCACAATTATTATTATTATTATTATTATTATTATTATTATTATTATTATTATTATTATTATTATTATTATTATTATTATTATTATTGTTGTTGTTGTTGTTGTTGTTTCAATCATGCATTATTATTATTATTATTATTATTAGAGTTCCTAAATGATTGCTTAGATATAATCTATATCTATATTTATTTATATTAAAAGCATAATAGTAAGGCATGATTGTGAGGTCAATTTTACCCATGGTCACTCATCCCGTAAAAGTAACCGATTTTTTTCTCGACTTAAATGTCACCGAACTTATCACATATTTGCATAAAAAGTCATGTTCACCGATTTCTAGCGAAAATCCTCGCCAGAATGATGACATGGCAAGCCACTTCACGTGCCACATCACACATGGGACCGATCATGGAGACACATCACTAGCTGACGTGCCATATCACACGTGGGACCGATAATAGAGACACATAACTAGCTGACGTGTCAAACTGGACACATTAGCTGGCACATCATAAAAAATTTCACATTAGCTACCAATAAAAAGATGACACATCATCCAAAAATTCACATCAACTTTGCCACATGAGGAGGGAGTCCTTGAATGAGCTATAGTTGGGTCATGATCATTTGTTAGAAAGCCAAAGTACTCTCAGCCGACATACCCATCTCACGAATGTGAGCAGCCTTCAGGGTTATAAACTGACGTCCCCCCTTTTGAATTTTTGATGTGGAATATTTATCCCATACAAGTTGATTGTAGCGTTTTATTCTGCATCAGCCACCTTCGGAGATCAAGGTGGCACCGACGTCAGCATCAGCCACTCAACCACCATCTGTATCTTCTTCTCATTCTTTGTATCTCTCTCTCTTTCTCTCATATACTCATTCAAAATGTCAGAATCTTGAGCCGATCTATCTAATTATCTACTCCATTTCTGATTATCCACTGCTTTTCTTTACTTTGAGATTTGATCTATCTAATTGAAGCTATAATTGATTAATTTTGCTAAATTGTCTCCAATTAATAATGGAAATTATTTTGGATTCCAATTGGGCTAGTGGATTTCCTTTTGTTATTCTTTTCTCCTTTTTGGCTCAGCCATTGCTATTTTTTGTTGTTCTATGGTAATTACGTGAGATTGAGGGATGCGAAGAAGGTGTTTGGTGAAATGCATGAGAGGGATGTTTTCGTTAAAGAGTCTAACTACCAAACAAAATGGTAGCAGTGATGTTGCTGGTCATGATGGTGAAGTTAAAGTGTCGGATGGGAATGATACAGGAGAATTGTTGCCTCTATTTCTAATGGCTTTCATAACTAGCTTTGATAACTACCAAAAAGAGTAGCGACTTTGTTAACTGACTTTGCTTTAATTGCTGTCTCCATTTCTAATTTCTCTCTCTCACTCTCCTTTTTTCTTTAGCTTTTATTGGAATTTTGGCTTGTTGCTTGTTGGTTGGGTATGAATCGGATCATACTAAATTTTCTTTTTAGTATTAAAAACTAATTTGCCAAGCTTAATGAAGTATTACTTTTTAGTTAATGGCATCAACGAGTTGATTATTGGGAGAGAAAGAGATATTGAAGATAAGAATGTGAACACTTAAGAGAATCGGACAACTGAAAAAACTTGTTGAGGAAAACTTATATGGGATAAATATCCCACATTAGAAATCCAAGAGGGGGGGCATCAGTTTATAACCCTGGTGGCTGCTCACATTTGTGAGATGGGTATGTAGGCTGAGAGTACTTAGGCTTTTTAACAACAGATCAAGGCCCAACTATGACTCATTCAAGGACTCCCTCCTAATGTGGCAAAGCTGATGTGGATTTTTGGGTGACATGTCAACATTCTATTGGTAGCTTATGTGGAATTTTTGATGATGTGGCAGTTGAAGTGTCCAGTTTGATATGTTAGCTAGTGATGTGTCTCTGTAATCAGTCCAATGTGTGATGTGGCACGTGACGTGGCTTGCCATGTCATCATTTCGGTGAGGGTTCTCACCAATAATCAATGAACATGATTTTTATGCAAATATGTGATAAGTTCAGCGACATTTAAATAAAAAAATCGGTTACTTTTGCATGATAAGTGATAAGTTGAGTGCCTGTGGGTGAAATTGACCCCATGATTATGGCAGTCTCAGAATTTGCCTTATGGACGATACAAAAATGTAGTTTTTACTGATAGTGAGCTCGTGGCCTTTCTATTGTTGATGTTATTATGGAGTGTTGTTTGGATTGTCAGAAACTCAGATGTGTAATTATTGATGGAGAGTGGAAAGTTGATGATTTAGTTAATTATCTTCAGTTTAAAATTTTAAAAACTTAAGATTGCATTCTTTTTCTTTTCTTTGGCTTTTATTTCCCTTTCCTAACATTACTTAAATCGATGCTTAAATCGGATTAAAATTAAGAATGAGGAAGTGGGAGAGTAATGGTTATGACAACTATGAAATGGTTGAGAAGGAGTATTGACATTCACATATCATCAACTTCTTTAATGTGAACTTGTAATGCCCTATATTCGATTATGAGAAATTGAGTATCATCATTAAGATTTCAGTATGCTTAATAATTTTATAATATTAAAATTTGAAGAGTAATTTAGTGACTTTTTTTATTACTATTCATTTGGTGTTTTTTTTGGCAGCATAATGGCTGCAAATGCTTTTATCCCTCCTATATGTTCAAATTTAAATACTCTCAAAACAAGGACAACTATCTCAACCACATCCATCCAACAATTATCTATCATTTTATCACAAATACTTCCATTTCCAATATATAACAAATTCTATAAGCATTAAACATTTAAATATAATTAACCATCAAATTTCCTAAAAAACAGTACATAATGTTTCTTAGCTTCACAACTTATATATATACACACATAATGTTCTTTATACACAAGTTCACGTACATATGCATATGCATTTCATTAACAAAAACAAAATACATCACATCATTAGATCATACTCCAAATCTGAACTAATTGATCTATCCCTTCTATCTTCACTTAACTACTCACATATACCTATGTGTAATAAATAACGTGCTAAACAATTTATGGTATATATCATACTAACATTTTTCATGTATGCACAAAATTTAGACCAATAAATTATACCAAACGTATTTAGACATATGAAATTTAAATTCAAAAAATAATATTAAAAAAGCACATTTTCTTACATATTTTCAATTCTATTTACATCTTATTGTTTAGTATAATAAATTAACTAAAGGTTCATAAATTTTATTATTACATTATTTTCTTAAAATTTCCCTTTTCGATGCATCAAGTAAATCTATATTTTGTACTATATTTATCAATTAGGTCCCTACTTAACATTCTTTTATTTTATCAATTTGCCTTATTTTTGTTATTTTATCATTTTAATACTATTTTGCACCATTATTACTATTTGTTTCTGGTAATATCAAGTAGAAATCCAACAAATTAGATGTGTGGGACTAGGATCCTAAAGGTCCAAAACTGTAGAAATGATCACTTGGAGGTCAAATGCTTCAACTAATTGTATAATTCTAATTATGTACATTGCTTGTGATTTACAAATGTGAGTCGCCATTACTTGGAATTGTGATTTATATGGCTAGCCAATTATATACTATACTTTTGGTTTCATTATTAGTTACTGTTGGAATTCTATGGTTACATACATCATATATAAGGTGAAACTTTAAATTTTTGACCATAATATCTAAAGATCTTGCCATGAAATTACAAGAACCTAATTAGCGAATTTGAAGTTCACCTTTGAGGGTTATTGAACAGTTGATAATTTCACACTAGATTGTCGTAAACCATAGTGTCCGAACTAGAACACCTCCAATATTAATAGACACGAGGGAATGGCAAAAGAACTAAGTGAAAAACCTTAGGGCTGCAGCAAAATTCTATTATAGCTTAGAGAGAGAATTTGGCTAGAGATAGGAAGAAAGAAAGATGGAATTGAACTTTTCTATCCCACTCCCACTCCTACTAAACTTCAACTTTTTTACTCTCGGTTAAAAGAATAATTCTAATAGGATTATAACTCTATAAAACTTGATAATTAATTTAGAATTAGCTTTTAATCAATTAATTAATTAATTAATTTGGCTTAACTAAATCTAGTCCAAGCCTTTCTATAAGGGCCATAGGTGGAGGCATTTTTACTAAATTTTTCTGCATAGACTTAAACTTAATTACCCAAATCAATTCCAAATCTAATCAAATTAAATATGTGAGGTCCAACACTTATAGATTGTATTTAATTTGACTTGGTCAAAAAATTAGGCCATTAAGTCCTAACACCCTTCTATGCAGAAAACACTCCTAGAGTGTTTTTAGATAGATTACTTTATTTTGGGCCTTATATTAGTTCTTCAAGTGACCCATAAATATCATTTTAGTCCTACAACACTTATAATCTTATAATATTTCATTCAAAATCAAAATGGACTAGTCCTGATGCGGAACCCTAGGATTTAAGAATCTTAAAATCCTTTATTAATTCAGTTGTTTATAAACTTAATGTGCAATCCAAAAGATATATACTTTAAACTTTGATTCCAAAGGAGATTAAAACCTAAAGCATAAATAAGATGACGAATAGAACTACACAAGTAAAACTTGAATAACCCTAATTCATAAAACAACATCAAAGTGAGAACACTCACTTTGACAAGCAATTTCGAAGAATCAATTCAATTCAATCAAAGTCTAATAATTCTTAGCTGGTCAAGTTATAGCTTTACAAAAGTATTTATATGCAAGGAATTAACCTAGAGTCATTAGGATAATGGACTAGGTTAATTTAACCTTTAATCCTTCCTAAACTAGGAAAACTTAAATGAACTTAAAGATCAAATGAATGGGTTGCCTATAAGGCCCAAACAATAAATCCAAAACTAAACATTATTAACTTAATTAAGGCTTACTTAACTTAAAACAAAGTGTAACTCATAAATAGCCCAAATTTAAAACATTGCACATGCAATACAAATGCTCAAGGCTTCTCTTCATGGTTTACTTTAATTACCAGCATATGCACCATCATTAAACCCTAATTAAATCTTCCAAGCTGGCTCTCTACAACTCCAATTCGACATTATCCATTCACTTACTGTCACGCTCATAAAGGCTATCGTGCTCGTGATAGAGAGCTTTTTCTTCATGAAAGCTTGCATAAATGCCAGCAATTTCTCTCTGATCCTTTTGGCTTTGCTCCTTGTAATTGGTCCCTATAGAAACCTCAATGGATCCTTATAATTATCCAATCTTTTAGGAATATTTACATCATTCTCTCATTCCTCAAAAAGATTCATCCTTGAATCTATATCCATATCAAATGGAGATAAATCAAAAATATTAAAAGTAGCAGAAACTTGATACTCACATGGTAGATCAATCTTGAAAGAATTATCATTGATCTTTTCCAATACTTAAAAAGGTCCATCTTCTCTAGCATCAAACTTAGACTTTCTTTGAGTTATAAACCTCTCTTTTCTCAAATGTACCCAGACCTAATCACCTGGTTCAAACAAAATCTTCATACACCCTTTATTGGCTTGGTCAAAATATGTTTTGTTCCTTTTCACCAAATGAGCACGAGTCTTCTCATGAATAGATCTAACAATTTCAGCCTTTTTTTGTCCTTCTAAATTAGATATCTCATGCAAAGGTAAAGGCGTTAAATCCAAAGGAGTTAAAGGATGAAAACCATAAACTACCTTAAATGGTGAAAAACCTATTGAAGAATGAACAGTTCGATTATATGCAAATTCAATCAATGGTAAACATTCTTCCCACATTTTCAAGTTTTTACCAACAATGGCACGCAATAATGTTCCTAAAGTTCGATTAATTACTTTAGTTTGTCCATCCATTTGAGGATGACAAGTAGTTGAAAATAATAACTTAGTTCCTAACTTTCCCCATAAAGCTTTCCAAAAGTAACTGAAGAACTTTACATCTCTATTCGACACAACTGTCATAGGTATGCTATGCAAATGTACAACATCCCTAAAGAACAAATAAGTAATATTCGTAGCATCATCTATTTTATGGCAAAGTATGAAATATGCCATCTTATTAAACCCATCAACTACAACAAAAATACTATCTTTATCCCTTTTTGTTCTAGGTAAACCTAACATAAAATCCATAGATATGTCTATCCAAGGTTCATTCGGAATAGGCAAATGAGTATATAAACCATGTGATTTAACTTTAGACTTGACTTACCTATATACAATGCATTTGTCACAAATTCTTTTAACATCTCTACGTATATGAGGCCAGTAAAAATGTTCATGCAACACATCTCAAGTTTTGAGCACATCAAAGTGTCCCATCAACCCTCCACTATATGCTTTACGCACCAGCAATTCTCTCAAATAACATATAGGCACACATAATTTTCCTTCTCTAAACAAGTATCCATCATGCCTATAAAATTATTGAAATGTAACATGCTTGCATGCATCAAACACATTACCAAAATTGGAATCAGTAGCATACAAATCCTTTATATACTCTAGAACTTAAAGTAGAGATTAAGGAATACCTTTTCAAAAGTGCATCCGCTACCATATTTTCTTTACCTTTCATGTAATGGATTACATATGGAAATGTATCCACGAATTCCATCCACTTTGATTATCTTTTGTTTAACTTACTTTGAGATTTCAAATGTTTTAGTGACTTATGATCGGTGTAGATCACAAATTCTCTTGGCAAGAGGTAATGTTGCCAAACTTGCAAAGCTCTCACCAAAGCATATAATTCTTTCTCATAGGTGGAATACCTTAATTCAGCTCGACTAAGCTTTTCATTGAAGTATGCAATCGATTTCCTATTCTGCATTAAAATAGCACAAATACCTAACCCGAAAGCATTGCATTTAATTTCAAAAGCTTTATCAAAATCAGGCAAACTTAAAATTGGAGCAGTACATAGCTTTTCCTTAAGCATCCTAAAGGCATTTTCCTGACTCTTACTTCATTCAAAAGGCACATCCTTTTTTACTATTTCATTCAATGGACCAACTATAGTACTAAAGTCTTTCATAAACCTTCTATAAAAACTAGCAAGTCCGTGAAAACTCCTAACCTCACTAACTGTCTTTGGTGTAGGCCACTCTAAAATGGCTTTAATCTTCTCCTCATCCATTTTTATACCCTTGGCTGATACTACAAATTTCATCTTGTCACAACAAAAGGTACATTTACTCAAATTTGCATATAACTTTTCATCCCTTAGCACTTTCAATACAGCTCTAATATGTCCTCTATGCTCATCTAAAGTTTACTATAAATGAGTATATCATCAAAATAAACAATAAAAAATTTACCAAGGAATTCACGTAAGACATGGTATATTATTCGCATAAAAGTACTAGGTGCATTAGTTAGTCCAAAAGGCATAACTAACCACTCATACAAACATACTTCATTTTAAAAGCTATTTTCCATTCATCCCCTAACTTCATCCTAACTTGATAGTATCCACTTTTAAGATCAATTTTAGTGAAATAGCAGGCACCTTGCAATTCATCTAACATATCATCAAGTCTAGGGATAGGATGTCTATACTTTACCGCGATTTTATTGATTACACGACAATCAACACACATTCTCCATATCCCACCCTTCTTTGGCACAAGTAGTACGGGAACCGCATATAGACTAAAACTCTCTCTTATTTATCCCTTTTCTAAAAGCTCATCAACTTACCTTTAAAGTTCCTTTATTTCCTCAGGGTTATTTCTATAGGCTGTTTTATTTATAATTATCGCTTTTGGAATAAAGTCGATTTGATGCTCAATCCCTCTCAAAGATGGCAATCCTTTCGAAATCTCTTTGGGAAAGATATCTTAGAATTCCTATAATAAAAAACAACACCACTAGGCAAATCTTGGTTAAGGTTAGCCAAATTTAAGAAGTTATCTTTGAACCAAAGTATTAATAGAAACTTTCTTGACTCAATAGCTCTCTTGATGTCCCTCTCTTTTGCATAAAACACATTTTTTTCTATCTACGCTCTTTGTTGCACTCGCGATGGATGTCACGCCAGCAATAGAACCCACTCCTTCCATACTTCTATTTCCTATTCTTCTCTCTTTCTTCTTTTCTCCTACATAGTCACTCACCATCAAGCCATGTTCTTTATTTTCTCTCTTGGTTTCTTTTCTCTTTTTTTTTTATATTTTCAACCTCACTTCCCTTTTCCCCCTTAAGTGTCCTTTAAAGCTTTTACTATTCCTCATGCACTTCCTTCGGTGTTAAAGGAGCTAAAGTTATATTTTATCCATTCAGCTTAAATGAATACCTATTCTTATACCCATCATGAATGGCTTTCCTATCGAATTTCCAAGGTCTCCCAAGCAGAATATGTCCAGCATACATTGGAACCACATCACAAATCACATCATCATGACATTTCCCAATTGAAAAAGCAACAATGACCTATGACCCTCACTTCTCAAAAATCATTTAACCACTGTAACTTATAAGGCCTAGGGCGTTTCATCCATTTTAAGCCTAATTTGTTAACTAATGTAGTATTAGCAACATTAGTACAACTACCCCCGTCGATAATCAAAATACACACCTTATTTTGCACCTTACATTTAGTATGAAAAATATTATCTCTTTGGTCATCGTCAGATTCTTCCTTAAATTGCAAATTTAAAGCACGCCTAACTACCAATAATTCACCATGTTCAGGAAATTCAATATCATTAGCAAGCACAGTTTCTAGACAAGGCATAGAATCAGAATTATTCTCATGATTAGAATTAATCTCTCCATTCTCCATAACTAGCATAGCCCTCTTATTAGGACATTAAGATGCAATATGCCCTACTCTTAGAAATCTAAAACACTTAATATCTTTATGGTTAGTATTGGAAGGGATTGCATTAGAAATACCTTTTGTTTCAGGTGTGCCACTTTTGTTGTCTTTAACTTTCTCTTTTACGTCAATAGACTTTTGAGTAGATTTGCTATCTCCCTTGTTCCATCTTGAATTCCATTGGTATGTGGAAATTAAATTGTTACTCCTAGTATTTTCATTGTACTACAATTATCTCTCCACATTCATAACCATATTCACCAGCTTTTCCATGTCAATGAAGTGTTGTAATTCCATTCCATTGGCTATTTCTCTATTTAATCCACTCAAAAATTGAAACATTATTGACTCTTCTTCCTCTTCTAGGTTGTCTATGATCATCAACATATCCATCTCCTTATGGTACTCCTTTACGAATCTAGTCCCTTGAGTGAGCCTTTGTAATCGTTGATGTGTTTCTCTATAATAATAACTAGGCACGAACCTATTTTTTATTGTCCTCTTCATCTCTTTCCAACTGGCAACTGGCAATTCTCCATTCCTTGTCCTATTTTTATTCAACTCAGACCACCAAATTAATGTATAATCATAGAACTCAATAGCAGCCAATCTAACCTTCTTATCTTCAGAATAATTATGACACTTAAAGATCATTTCTACTTTTCTTTCCTATTTGAGATATTCCTCAGCATTGTTCTTACCTCTAAAGGGTGGAATATTCATCTTGATGGCACTTAAGTTGTTATCCCTTCTATCTTTGCTTCATCCTCATCCCCTCACTGAACGAACTTCTTTTTCTTCTTTCAAATCATCAAGCTCAGCATCTACATTGTCATTAATCCATCAACCCCTCCTGTCCGTCCTTCTAGAATCGCTTGCTATGTTCACTTCTAACCATTCTAACCTATCATTCACATTGCCTATAAATCTCTCAAATGTTCCATGTATTGTTTATATCAAATATGCTACCACTTTAAAAGTTATTCCTTTCTTGTTAGTCTCTTCAGTCATTGTAGAAATCTATAAAGAGTATTAGATATTACCTCATAAACACTCCCTCATGTGTTTACACTCAAGTAATGTCACTCTTCTCTTATGTTTCACTCAATATTGGCTTTTATCCACTTTTATATCCTCACACACTCTTGCCTTTTTCCACTCTTGTTCCCCCTATAGAGTTGTTCTTCAGAATCAAAAAGTACTTAAAGCAAAACTTAAGTAAAGGAAATAAGGAAATTCAATAAAACATAGAAAATTAAAGTTTTCACAAAAATTTTAGAGGTAAAGTTACCTTTGTCAAGAGCATGATGGTTGTTGTGAGTACGACAGACACGAAGAGTTGCAAATATTTCTAAAAAAAACCTTTTAGAATGTTACACACAAGATGAAAACCATGTGTATAATCGATTTTTATGTGTAGTGAGCATTACGAAGAAAATTTATCACTCAAACAATATTTATGGAACCACAGATAAGCAATTAAATAATAAAGATAACTAAGAATGCAAGAAACACTACAAGAAAAATGCAATTTAGCAATGAAAATTTGATATTTTCCGTTGCTAATAAAAAATAGCAACGAAAATTTCCATTGCTAATCCGGCGATTGCTATTTTTAGCAACAGAATTTCATTTTCGTTGCTAAATTTAGCAACGAAAAATGAATTCCATTGCTAAATTCAACCAACTCATTTTTGATGAATTGGTAATTTTTAGCAACGAAAAATGATTCCGTTGCTAAAATTAGCAACATTATTTATATTTTCATTGCTAAAATTAGCAACGGAAAAGTATATTTCATTGCTAATTTTAGCAACGAAAAAGTTAATTTCGTTGCTAATTTTGGGAACCAAAAGTCAAAATTTGCAATGATACATAAATTTCCATCGATAATTGTCGTTACTAAATTTAGCCATTGAAATTATCAAAATTTTTAGGATCTAAATAAGATTTTAATTTCAATCTAAGTTGATTAGCCATAAAATAAATATAATGCAATTTATTTGATTATAATATACGACTATAAAAATTCTTAAAACATAGTATACATGTAAAGTAAAAATCTATAGAAACATAACATAAAATTAGTATCGATACCTAAATAGTACAGTAGAATCCATAGAAACCAATATATAGAAACACAACTCAAAATCAGTACCAATACCTAAATATTACAAATATAAACTATGTAGTTGGTGAAGAAGGATGATCTAGCTGTTGAGAGGTGTTGCCCTTGCTTTTCATCTATTTCATCTCATTCTTTAGTTGGATTATAGTATTGAACAACATGCTGATAGTATTCTCTAGCTGAATGACTATCTCAGAAGCTTCAGAACGCTTACTACAAGCAGATGTGGATAATGCAGAGGAATGCGAATGGGATGTATTTGCAATAGATCCTAAGCCAAAAATCCTTCCTCGGTTATTCTTACCACCAACTATATCAAAGAATATCTGACTCTCATCCACATTTTCAGAGTTTTGTTGCTGTTGAGTGAGAGTCTCTTGTAATTGCTCCTATAATTACAATAGTTACAATGAATTAACTATATTTCATTAAATAATTAATATACAAATATAAAATTAATGTACATTGAGTTGTCTGCAATGGGCATTAAACAAATGTCTGACTATCATGCTTTTTTATATGGATGTACATAAATACTTCAAGATATGTAGGCATCTTACCCATGGACTTTTCCTGTATAACCAATTAAACACATGTTTATAAAAAATTTAGCAGAATTTCCTTTAATTTTATTTACATTTACCTCGTGTGAAATGAAAAATTTATCTAAAAAATGCATCATTATCCAACATTATCAAACATTATCATTATCTAACAGTTATCAAACATTATCATTATCCAACATTATCATTGTCCAACATTATCAAACATTATCATTGTCCAACATTATCAAACATTATCATTATCAAACATTATCATTACCTCCTATGATATAGAAATAGACATATATTAAATCATCATTATCCAACATTATCAAACATTATTCTAAATTCATACATTGAATTAAATTGAAGTGTAATTGGGTAAAGTTAATACATAAATAAAAAATATTTTCCTAAAATTCAAATACTTATCAGTTTATCTACATGCTCAAGATGGCTTAAAGTTCTTTCGGTGTGCACCGCTAAAGTCTCTCCATCTGAACATCCTCATCTGTATGAAGACTTTCTCTCTGAAATGGCAATTACTTCAGCTGATGCCTAATATTCGTGCCAACGACCCTATATTTCTTCAGAAATAAAAGAAGTTCGTTCACCACTTTTGTGTAATTTAGCAACAAATTCTTTATATCATTGATGAGCATGCTTTTCCCAAACTTGATAAATGACACCATTAAATTTTGAATCCAAAAAAATTCTTTCTGAAAAATAACATAATTTAATTAATGTAAAATACAATAGATATTCCATTAGTGTATGAAATTAGATATTTCATCACAAATAATGCAATTTGTTTTTTTACCTAAAACTCTTGGTAGTAAAAATCCCTTGTTTGCAGAAAGAGATTCTTCCATACATAACCCTCAATTTCTATCCTCTCTTTGAACATGGATCTAATCTTTCTTGAGCAAAAACTGATGAAATAAACCTATTAGTATGAACAAAATTAGATCAATTTTAAATTAGATATCTATAGCAACATATATAAACTAATGTTATCTTCTAATACAAAATTAGATTAATACTCACATATCATTGATAATCTCAATTTAAATTCTTCCATCAACTCCATTCGCACCAGGCTGAAAGCCTTTTTCTTCATCCTCAGCATCTACCATTGGTTCATTTGTCGGTATAGATCCAAAGTCTGGTGTGGGAGTAGCTTGTGTTGATATATTTGGATTGTTGGATGCTGAATCACTTGGTAGATTAGGAGAGCCATTGGGGTTTGTAGTAGGTGAAGGTGATGCTTGATATGGCTGTTGAGGATCTGAATATAGACCTAAACTTGTAGACCCTATAGGTTGAGATGGGTACACTTGTGCACTGCCATCTCTATTCGATGTTAATCTGAGCCTGGGCGGCAACAAATTGTTCTTTCTTTTGGGTGCCATGTTTTGTACCTGAAAATCGAATAAATAGATCATTCTTCTAGTAATAGAAAAATATAATTACAACATATATAATAATAATTCATTGATGCAATAATAACATATTTGGATTATGATATAATACCATAAAACATACTCAAATTAATTGCTTTCATCACTTAATTGTATATCAAAATCATCCTCTATTTTAGAATATTCGAAATTAAAGTCTGGCTCATCTTCAGAATTTGGCCCATCTATGGATTCCTCATCAACTCTAGATATAATTTCCATAAATTCATTATTTGGATCATTTAAAGGTTCATTCTCAAAACATGCATTTATTTCATAGGCACCCGGTTCTTCTTCCTAAAATGCTTCACTTTCATTTGTATTGCTTTCTCCTTTTGTCTGTTCTTTAAAAATACCTTTTGGTTTTACTTTGCAAACTGCCAACCAATTTGACTTATCCCATTTTAAACTAGGATAATGGACATAATATACCTGCATCACTTGCATTGCCAACACAAAAGGTTCAAATTGTTTAAATCTTCTCCGTTGGTTTATTTCAATGAGATTATATCTGTTATGTACTTTTGTTCCAACATTAGGAGTAGGATCAAACCATTCACACATAAAAAGTATATAGCATTTTATCGGCAATGTGGGGTATACAATTTCAAGTATCTCAATAATTTGGCCAAAATAATCCACTAGTGCCCCTTGTATGCAAACCCTGCTATTTGTTGTTGCCATATTATGCCCATAATTTTCTATATGGAATTTGTATCCATTAACGAAATAGACTGGATATGATTTAGCTATTCGCAAAGGTCCTTTCACAAGATCACATATAAGCCTATTTTTTATTCTATTTTCAGAAGCCTACATAATTTAAAAAAGGAATCCTAATCAATAAATATAATAATTTGTAAGTTTAATAGTACTTTATTAAAATATTCATCTTATTACAAGTTAAAAACTTACATAATTTGCAAACCAAAGCGGAAAGTTTCTTTCCACTTCTTTCTTAATGTCATCCTATGGTTTTCCCGGCATTAGCTCACTTAACAATTCCTCGTATTCACTAAAAACATTAAAAATTATCTTAGATATTAACTCTAATTCTCGAAAATAAGAACTTAACTAATTTCAAATATAACTTAAACTTACTACACAAAAGGTTGAATTTCTTGGCAATTCAATAAAATGTAACCAAAGGCAGCATCCATTTCTTTTTCTATCAACATTCTTCTTGTTGAGCGTCCATGTGTTAGGCTAAGATATGTGAAAATAGATAAGTTATCATCATCAATCCATACACCCCCATCGTCATTACGAGGAACTTTTCTTTCTCGAGTTCCTCTACTAAATACGCATTGCATATAGAGCCTTCAACTCTAGTCTTATTTTTAACATGTTTCTTCAAGTGATACAAATTCCTACATCACAAATAGCATAATTATATTTACTCATTTGATATAAATCCATATAAGTTTTAGCTCAAAAGGGTATTTAATTACCTCTCAAATGGATACATCCATCGATATTGAACTGGACCAGCAAGTTTAGCCTCGTGTATTAAATACATGGGTAGATGCTACATACAATCAAAGAAGTTGGGAGGAAAAATACCCTCTAACTTGCACAAGGTAATCGAAATGTCCATTTCTAGTCTTTTTATATCATATAATTGTATTTCAGATGATGTTAAGCTTTTCAAAAACAAACTTAATTCTATTATAGCTTCCCAAACATTGTTTAGTAGGAGCTACCGGAATGCAATTGGAATAAGTCTTTGTATAAATGCATGACAATCATGAATTTTCATTTCAAATAATTTGTACTTCCTCATATCAACACATTTTGCCAAGTTCGAAACATAACCATCTAGAAATTTAAGCCTTTTCAACCATTCACACAAAATTTGTTTTTGTTTTTTTGTCTAAAGTGTAACATGCTTTTGGATATTTACTTACATTTGGATCTTTATCTAACTCACTTCTTCTATAAAATATTTTCAAATCAGCTCTTGATTTTGCATTGTCCTTTTTCCTCCCTTCAATATTCATGATTGTGTTGAAAATATTTTCAAAAATATATTTTTTTTCAATATGCATCACATCTAGATTATGTCGTATCAAATTAGTTTTTCAATATAGTAAATCCCAAAATATATTCTGTTTTCTCCAACCTAAGTTATGACTTATGGTCGTATTAACTTCTTCATCTTCAAGGTCTGTGACTTTCAAAAACCCTAACTCATCAATCTCCCATAATATATCTTCACTAGATTTAGTTGGGGGAGGAGGTTTTTATACCATCCTATTCTTAATGAACTTTTGTTTATTGCATCTAAATGGGTGATCTAGAGGAAGAAATTTCATGTGGTTGTCAAGCCATGATGTTTTGTCCCCATTAGGAAGATGAAATGCATCAGAATCATTGCCCACAGTAAGGACAAGCCAATTTCCCTGCTGTGCTCCATCTAGACAATATAGCATAGGTAGAAAAATCACTAACAGTCCACATCAATGCTGCTTTCATCTAAAATTTTTGTTTGAGAGACACATCATTTGTTTCAACACCAAATTCCCAAAGATGATTCAATTCAGATATCAATGGTTGTAAGAATACATCAATTTTATGCTTTGGATTTGTAGGTCCTAGCACAATCACTGTCAAGAACATAAATGCCTCATCCATACACATCCATGGAGGTAAATTATAAGGAGTCATAATGATTGGCCATGATGAATATTGTTGGTCGGATTGACCAAAAGGTTGGAATCCATTTGTCGATAATCCCAACCTGACATTTCGATTTTTTACTGCAAACTCAGTATGGGTGTCGTTGAAATATTTTCATGTTAGAGCATCCGATGGATGGCTCATACTTCCATCAATCTGTTCATGTTCATTATGCCATCTCATGTGAGATGCAGCAACATCAGAGGCATTTCGTCTTTAAAGCCTCAGAGTTAGCAGAAAATAATACATCTGCTTCCAAGGAACTAAGTTTTGCTTCCTAGTATGCTTTCTTGGCTTGAACCTAGGTTGACTACATAATTTACACTCTTGTAATTCCACATTTTCTCCCCAAAAACAACATACATCCCAACCTACAACAATCTATTCATTCAACAGGAAAACTAAAATCCCGAATAAGCTTTATAAAAATTTTCAACCATTTTATGATCAGGAGGCAATAAATCATTGTACCATGTAATAATTTTATCCAAACTACTTTCAAAAATATGACCTTCAGACTTTATGTTTAATATTCAGGCAATTGCAGACAATTGAGTCATATTTTCACAGTTTGGCCATATTTCTCGGTCAGCTGACTCTAGTAAGTAAAAAAATCTTTTTGCATTTGGGTTTGGTTCCTCTTCAATATTTTGCAAATTTTCTTGAAAGTAATTACCAGCTCATCATAAACCATTTGTGTGTAAGGATTCCGAGCATTTGCATCCACATTATTTGGTCTACTTTTAGCTCCGCCTGTAAACCCATCTATATTTACTATTGAATATATTTAATTACCCCTAGAGGTACTATAAATTATTGGCTCCCCGTGTCTTGTCCATTCAAAATAATTTGGAACAAACCCTTTTTTAACAAGTGTAGATGCACTTCATCAGTAGGGAGAAAATGAATATGTTTGCACTTTTTACATGGACATCTGATTTTTGGACCATCCATATAACGAGTTTGCAAACTTGCATATTCAATAAATGATTAAACTCCCTCAGTAAACTCAATATTAATGAAACCATCTGGCATTAATCGCCTATACATCCAAGATCTATCAACATTACTCATGATTGCATAACTGTTATTCAAATAAGGTAATTTTATAATTCAATTTATGGGTTAAATAAATATGAAAGGGTTATCAATGTATACATGTATTCAAATAAGGTAATTTCATATGTTTGTTAAAGAATTAAAGAGCATAATAGGCATTTCATGTAAGGTTTGAACTTTTAATTCTCCTTTAGGTCTTGTAACAAACTGGGTATTAGGAGTCTTGGTTTTAGGAATTGTAATCAATATGAATTGAAGAAAATTTTTGTATAATAATCAAACATCATCTTGCAATAAACTATATATGTGTGTGTGTGTGTGTGTGTGTGTATATATATATATATATATATATATATATATATATATATGCCCTCATATATGTGATCTTATAATTAGTTGAAATGCTCTGTACTTAATTACATTATTCAGTAGACATGTATTACGCAATTATTATAATGAAAATCATTGAATAGTTTTGATTTTTCTATAAAGGTGTTACTAAACCTATGTTCTCATTTATGTCTTTCCAGATTGTATATGGGCATTACATAAGGTGGCATTCTGCATATGCTAGTGGAGCATATATGGATAAGCCAGATGCCTTAGAAGAAGAGGTTTGGTCATTCCTTGCTCACTCGGGTCCCATAAATATAAAATATTGTCATAGTAAACTCCAATGCAATAAAGGAGCAAAACCAAGTGGGGGAAAATTAATAATTTTCCATGAAATCATGAAAATAACATAAGCAACAAAATTAAAGAAAAATATGCCAAGAAATCACGAAAATAACATAAGCAACAAAATCAAAATGCACATAAAATCACATTAATTTAGTGAGTGTAAAAGTTGTGCAATATACATGCATGAAATGATCCCACTTATGTTGCGAAGTAAGAATGATATGAAATTGATGCAGCAAAGGAATGTATGAAAAAACAAATTATGGTAGATAGAAATTGATTCAGGCATTTGATCAAACATATGACGTACACTAGTAGTTCATACAAATTAAAGCACAAAAAAGGTAATTAACCAAACCACTAAACATATGTAAATAAGCAACAAACACATATAATTCAATATATTATGGATAAAATCAACAATTACCAACAATTTATCACCAGAAATATAGATAATAAAAACCCTAAATTAAATTAAAATTTGAGAAGAAATGAAGAAATCTAACATAAAGCCTAAATGGATTATTTTTATGGCACAAACTATTTTGGTCATAACTTTTACTACAAGTATCAGATTTCTTATTATAATATATTTTCGGAAAGCTTATTTCAAGATGGTCATTTATTATTAAGCTTTGCTCTTGTAACAACATTTTTCGGGCCCAAAAAATGACGTTTAGGTTGTCATTTTTCAGTTTAAAGTTTTTAGGGTTTTTTTAAGGACATTTGATCTTTTCTTATTTTCACTCATATAAATTATTTCTTTCCCCAGTTCAAGTGAAAGGAATCCATATCTTAATCACATAATTTAATAATAAATTTAAATATAATTATTTATTATTTTTAATTAAAACTATGGAAAATCCTAACCACTATCTTTTATATACCAAAACTAAGGACAATTCCATATCACAATCTTTGGCAATACCCAATATACATGAAGCTATAAAGTGCTCGAAAAGTATTGTAAAGATATTTTTTCTAATATGCAGTAAAAGAAGTATAAAATATTTAAAAGGCAAATATTTTTCATACAATGTCACTGCTATTTTCTAGCTAGAACTATTCCATATCTAGCTTTTTACATTAAATCGTGTATAAGACTGAAATTTCATATTCTAACAATAAGCAAGAAAGAGGCAGATCTAGATTATAGCAATTAAAATTAAATATATAGTAGAGAGCAGAGGGTGAAGAGATGAGAAATGAAAGAGGAAGGAAGAAAGATTTATCGATAATCAGAAAGGGGCAGATATGGGAAAGATCGAATGGCAAGAACTGACCAAAGAATAGAAAATGGTGGATAGTAAAAGAGAAGAAGAAAAATGAAAAAAATGGTTAAAACACAAAAGATCAAGCAGAGAAAGACTTACCGATCATTGGAAAGTGGTAGATCTGATTGGATGGCAAGAGAAAATGTAATGCGTGAAGACAAGAAGAAAAATGGCAGATAGTGAAAAAAATAAAAAAATGAAAATGGAAGGAAGAAACACAAATAATCAAGCATAAAAATACTTACCGTTCACTGAAAAATAGCAGATCTAAGGAAGAACAAACAGCGAGAGAAAATGCAGTGCGTGAAGAGAAAAAGAAACATGGCAAATCATGAAAAGAATAAGAAAAATGACAACAAAATGAAGAATCACAAAAGATCAAGCATAAAAGTACTTATCAGTCACCGAAAAGTGGCAGATATGAGGAAAAATATATGGCCACAGGAAATGGCTGAGTATGGAGAGAAGAGAAAACAATGATAGATCGTGAAGAGAAGAACAAAAATGAAAGAAATATTCTTATATATATTATTTTTAAGCAACAGAATTTAATTTCGTTTCTATTTTAAAAACGATTTTAAATTTAGCAATGGAATTTAAATTTCATTGCTATTTTTTGCCGAATTAAGTGAAGGTATTATTTTTTGCAACAGATTTAATTTTTGTTGCTAAAATAGCAACGGATTTGAATTTTCGTTGTTAAAAATAGCGACGAAATTTAAATTCCGTTGCTATTTTACAGTTGAATTATGTGAAGGTATTATTTTTTAGCAATGGAAATAATTTTTGTTGCTATTTTTAGCAATGAAAATTAAATTCTATTGCTAAAAATAATGCCTTTGCATAATTCAACTGTAAAATAGCAACGAAAGTTAAATTTTGTTGCTATTTTAGCCACAGAATTTATTTTCATTGCTATTTTAGCAACAAAATTTATTTTCGTTGCTATTTTAGCAACAAAATTTAAATTCTGTTTGCTAAATTTCATCCCAAAATTTTTTCGCTGTCAAGTGCCGCCATATTTAGCAACTAAAATTGTATTCCGTTGCTATATTTTGGCACTAAAATCTCATCCCCTTTTTAGCAACGGAATACAACCATTTTGTATTCCGTTGCTAAATCCCTAAAACTTCAACCAATTTTTGACCCGAACTTGATTTTTCGTTGCTAATCAGCAATAAAATTGGTATTTTGTTGCTAAATTAGCAACAGAATTCATTTCATTGTTATTTTGATATTTTCTTATTGTGAAAGACAAATCTGGAGCTAAATGTCTCCGATTTTGCTCCTTATAAGGAAGAAAACCAAACTAGAGTCCTAAATTCTCTATCCTGGCCCATG
>CM075807.1:84667199-85187199 GCA_037975025.1 Excoecaria agallocha
TTTATATTCTTCTCATTTATTTCAATTACTGGTATTTTTTCTCTATTTTTCTCATTTGCTTTCCTTGTGTGCATCGGCATACCTGTAGCCTCTGTATTAAATTCACCAACTCCATTTAATTTAAACATTTTGGCTCTTAATTTTTATTTTTGGTTTAAAATTGCATGATTTATGCTCTATTTATATAATATTATAAGATATGTATAAATTTCTGATTTAGATGAATTTGGCTTTTGATTTTTGTTCTTATGTTGTATCGTATCACTTGTGAAAAGTAAGCAAAATGGGTTAGGCTATTACAAATAAAGATGAGGTCATTAACTAAAACAAAATTTTCATCTATGGTGAGCAGATATACGAAGCCTTGTCTATGCCTTAAACTTGCAAGTTATTAATTGGTTGACCGCATAATAGGGAGGTGGATAATGGATTTTTAATTATCAGTGTGGTCATAAGGAAATTACTCTTCTCTAAATTTTCCATAAATTTTAAGTTATTTGATCAAGTTAATTGCTTTAAGATCAATTAGAAAATGAGAAGTTAGATAAGTCGATTGAAAAATTAAGAAATGAAATAGTGGTCTCTCTTCTAGTCTTAAGGGTGGTAGATAGTTTAATAAGATGTCACAATTGTAAAAGAAGTTGGCACATTTACGGCTGAGGTACCATTTTAGTTATATCAACTCACTTGAGATTTATATTTTTATTGGCTTTGTAGCTTTAAGGCCATTTTTAGGTAGTTTTAAGAAACTAAAGATGTTTGAGATCTGTTCAATGTTGATGTGTTAGGAATGCTAATATCGAGTATTTATTGCTACAGTGGGTAATGCTTGGTTTGCATGAATTGATTTTAATTTCTCCCTTGCTCAGGAATGATGTGACTATTAGTGATTGCCATATTTTAAGTTATTAAAATTAATTAAAAGTTAAAGGGAATGATTGCAGTTTGCCCCCTAGATTGGCATGTTATTCTAAACAGTCGGGTAGTTGGATGGAATTTGTCCAATCTAGTTAGTAAGCTCGCAATCCCTATTTGCAATTACGTACAGGTGTATCCATTGAGTTCAGCTCATTTGAAAGTTTTGTTAGTGTGTTTGGATGTAAATGAAATGCTTTTAAATTGCTTTTATAATTACATTTTTTAAATAGTGCAAAACCTAAGAGGTAAACTGGTGTTGCAGGATGAAAATAATGTTAGGGTTTGTGGGAATTTTGAAAACAATATCCATATCTTGAATGTATGACATGTAAATGTGTTTGAGTTGCTTCCTTCTATTGTAAGAAAGATCAACTAAATGGATTGACTTGTATAAATATGGCATATAATTATGCACATTATTATTATATTATATATTTAATCTTTATGAGTTATATATAGTTTGTGTTTTTGATTGGTTGCTTATTTTTTATCTTTTTGATTTTAGACCTTTATTCAAAATCAAACTCAAACTCCCATTATTCAAGATGAGACACAATAATTTGAGGACATTAAATGTATGTTTAAGAACAATATGTTTTATGCTAAAGCTATCATTAAGAATGATATATTTTTTTCTTGATTTAATTAAAAAAGTGCATAATGTGGATACCAAGAGAATGAAACAAGATAATCTAAATACCTCATATTTATTGCATTATCGTTTAGGCCATATAAATAAGAAAAGCATGACCAAATTACACAAGTCAGGTGATTTAGGGTCATTTAATTATAAATATATATGTGAATCTTGCTTATTAGGAAAAATGACAAAAGCTCCTTTTATTGGTAAAAGAGAACGAGCTAAAATGGTTTTGGACTTAATACATTCAGCTGTATGTGGTCTAATGACTACACATGCAAAAGGAGGTTACTCCTACTTCATTACTTTCATAGATGATTATTCCAGGTTTGGATATATCTATCTAATGAAATATAAATCCGAAGCATTTGAAAAGTTCAAAGAATTTAGAAATGAAGTAGAGAAGCAACTTGGCAAGAGTATTAAGACAGTTAGATCAAATTGAGGTGGAGAATACTTAAGTTGAGAATTTTAAGATTATCTTAGAGATAATGGGATTTTATCTCAATGGACTCCACCACATACACCACAACATAATGGTGTATCTGAAAGGAGAAATCTAACACTATTAAATATGGTTCGATCCATGATGAGTCGAGCATATTTGCCTAAGTCCTTTAAGGGATATGCACTAGAAACTGCTATTTATATGTTAAACAGAGTTCCTAGTAAATCGGTTGATGTTACTCCATATGAGATATGGAATAATAAGAAACTCACACTTTCTCATATGAAAGTATGGGGTTGTCTTGCTTATGTGAAGAAGACAATGTCAGACAAACTAGATGTTAAGTCTTACAAATGTTTGTTTGTGGGATATCTAAAAGAAACATTTGGATTTTATTTCTATCATCCCTTAGAACAAAAGGTGTTTGTTTCAAGGCATGCTATCTTCTTGGAAAGAGAATATCTCCTACGAAAGGATAGTGGGAGTAAAATTGAACTTGGTGAAGTTCAAGACCCACAAATAGAAGTAGATCAACTGATTGAACTCGAGACTAAATTTCATAATGATGAGATTACAGTTGAACCTAATTATACACAAAATCCTAGAAGATGTACTAGGATGTGTTCTATCCCTGTGAAATATTGATTTCACATTGATTCAGATAGAGGCATAACTGTAGTAGAGGACAATGAGCATATAAGCTATTAAGAAGTTTTGGACAGTTCAGAATGTGATTTATGGCTTATGGCTATAAAATCTAAAATGGACTCCATGTATGAGAATGGGTCTTCAAAAAGAAGACCAACATGGAAGGTAATATAGTTACTTATAAAGCATGCTTAGTAGCAAAAGGCTATTGTCAAAAGAAGGTATTAACTATGATGAAACCTTTTCTCCTGTAGCGATGCTTAAGTCTATAAGAATACTTTTACCCATTACAACTCATTACGTTTATGAGATTAGGCAAATGGATGTGAAGACAACTTTCTTAAATAAAAATTTGATTGAGGATGTGTATGTGACACAACCAGAAGGGTTCACATAAAGAGATGACAAAAAGGTATACAAGCTTCAAAGATCCATTTATGGAATGAAGCAAGCCTCTAGGAGCTGGAACATATGATTCAATGAGACAATCAAAGAGTTTGGTTTCTCACAGAATGAAGATGAACCTTATGTGTATAAAAGGGTCAGTGAGAGTGCAATTGTCTTCTTAGTTCTATATATGGATGACATATTAATCATGGGAAACAATATTTCTCTTCTCCAATCTGTTAAAATATGGTTATCCAAGCAATTCTCCATGAAGGACCTTGGAGAAACATCCTATATTCTGGGACTAAGGATCTATAGAGATAGATCCAATAGGTCGCTAGGTTTTTCTCAAAGTACATATATAGATAAAGTATTGAAGAGGTTCAATATGGATCTTTCTAAGAAAGGGTTTATACCTATGGTGCATGGGAAACACCTTTATAGAGATAGATCCAATAGGTCGCTAAGTTTATGTGTCCACAGACACTATAGGATATAGAGAGCATGAATAGGATACCATATGCATTTATAATTAGTTCTATCATGTATGCTATATTATGTACATGTCCAGATGTAGCATTTGCTTTGAGTGTCACAAGCAGATTCCAATCCAATTTTAGAGAGGAATACTGGGTAGCTGTCAAGAATATCCTTAAGTACTTGAGAAGGACTAAGGATATATTCTTAGTATATGGAGAGGGTAGTTTGGAAGTAAATGGGTATACGGATGCCAGCTTCCAATCTAACAAAGATGATTGTAAATCATAGTCTGATTTTGTGTTCATAATGGGAGGAGGGGCAGTTGGTTGGAAGAGTTTTAAACAAGAAATAATTGTTGATTCCACGACAAAAGCTGAGTACATTGCTGCTTTGGAAGCAGCCAAAGAAGCAGTCTGGATCAAAAATTTCATATCTGAATTAGGAGTGGTGCCTAGCATTGTTGATCTGATTCCTTTATATTGTGACAACAATGGAGCCATTGCACAAGCAAAGGAACCACGGTCTCATCAGTGATCCAAGCATGTTCTCAAATGCTACCATCTCATAAGGGAAATAGTAGCTAGAAATGATGTGAAAATAGAAAGGGTCCCCATAGATGATAATGTGGCGAATCCCCTCACTAAAGCACTTTCTCAGATAAAGCATGATCACCATATAAATAACATGGGTTTAAGACATATGAGTGATTGGCTCTAGAGCAAGTAGGAGATTGTTAGAGAGTATGCCCTAGAGCCCATGTAATGGGGATGTATTTCATATGTATGAACTCATATTTTTAATAAAAGGCATCATTCATTTATTAATGCTATGTTTAAATACATGAGTTTGTAAATCCTAAATTAATAAATGAAGTCCTAGATATTATAAACATAGTGCAAAGGCAATCATGTAAGTGTTCATGATGTGAGATGTCTATTGCATGCAAATGTGATAATATCTAAATATCACTAGTCATAGAATTAACAAGATAGAACATTGTTAAGTCAGACAGACTAGCACATGCTATGCTTCTTAAATAGTTCAAGCAATGGTTCTCATAACTGTGATTATGAAAGATGATCAAAGCTAATATGTGGATGCTTGTTAGAAGAACATGTTCATTGGAGACCCACAAAGAGAATCCTCACATGGATATTACATCTATGTTAGTAAAGAATCTCTTCATAGTGGCTGCACAAGTATCCTTAGACTTGAGATCACCAAGGTTATCTTAAGTAGCAAGTGATATACTTTGACTCTATAACTGATTACTTCCAATTGGGGGTGAACATAGTTAGGAGGTTGGGTATATCATGACCAACTTGAAGATAGTTGAGTAATTGACAAAGGATTCACCATCCTAGATTTATTAAGGGAAGTTATCTCGCATGATTCTATAATTGCCTTATTCAGAGAATCTCTAGCCAGAGAGTAGTATGCCAAGATGGATAGGGATCCATGAAGGGCATTTTGGGAAAAATGGTTAAATTAATAGAACATACATAATTAGATTTAATGAGTTAATAGAAATCCATACTCAGAATTTAATTGAGATAAGAGTGGTGAAAGGAGTAATTGCACGGTAACTATTTCTATGGAATGGTATAGTCAAACCAGTTGACTTTCCTGACATTTGGGTAGTCATGATGCCTAGCTAGAGGCCGCTCATGATTTGTATAATAGTGTATCATAAATATCAATAGGGATTGATAAAATGACTTAAAGAAGTTTAAATCATGTGAGTTTTGAATCGAACTCATAATTACATATTATACTGCCAATATGGATAGGAACCCAATTGGTCACACACATATAGAGTAAATGATAAAATGGTAAAATGCCAAGGATAGTAATATTTGATATTATTATGGAAGAGAGAAATAAATATGAGAATAATTAATTAAAGAGTTTAATTAATTATGATCAAGTAGAATTGTTCGCAGAACTTTTTTGAAATGTTTTGCAAAATGGACTTAATTGAAATATTGTATTTCATAATTAATTATTATTGGACTATAAGTGTTATAGGGATGATATAATATTAATAGATCCATTGGAGAAATTAAAAGAGGCCCAGAGAATTGGTTTTTGCGCAAAAACCCTCTAGAGGAAGGGTTACACGCCAAACCCATATAAAAGGCGTTAGAGGCGTAATTCTTAGACCAAAAAAAATAAATATATTTTATAAGTGCTATGGAGCCTACATATTTAATTTGGATGGGTTTGGAATTAATTTGGGTGATTAAATCCAAGTATATGCACAAAGGGCCTAGTTTGTGGGTTTTGTGCATAGTCTTTTGTGAAATGATTTAAATTGGATTTAATTGAGCCTAAATAAATTATTAATAATTCTAGAAGCCCATTTAATATTTCTCCAACAATTTTAAAGATCCCAATCCCATTATGAAGTTGGATTTTTAACCTAACTATAAAAATCAAAGTGATAGGGATTTTAGGGTTAAGTGAACATTAAGAGAAAAAAATTCTCTCTCTTTAAAAAACCCTAGCCGCCACTCCCTTGCTAGTATCTAGGGGAATTCAGCCATCCCTTGTGTTCCATTATTCTTGATTCATTCAATCCTTCTCTAGTGTGGATTACTAATTGGAGGTGTTCAATTTTGGACACTGTGGTTTGCGACAACCCGGTGAGAAGAAAAATCAACTGTTCAATAAAAATCAAAGGATGATTTTTCTTATTATCATTAATATTTATATTATAAATTCATGACAAGATCATATCTATTGGTTAAAAATTTTGAATTTCGCTTATGCATGTGATGCATATAACCAATAATTTCCAATAACAAATCTCCCCCACTAATAAAATTTCATCCTCGAAATTTCCTTTCATGTCACAAGCATAGTGACATCTTTTGGATTAGAAATTCTCCTAATGAAGAAAATCGATGCAAATTACTTACCCTATTTACATTCCAATAATTATCACATACTTTGGTCCTTACCATCAAATAACTACTATTCTTATGTCCTTTATACTTCAGATATCAAGACCTACTTATGGCAAGTATACATACGTATTACAATGTCCTTTATTACAACGTTCCGATCTTAGGATCAGCTAAACCTTGCTCTGATACAAATAAAATTATAACACCCTTATACTCTACATGTATTATACATACAATAAATAGATAGCACATCGATATTACTATTACACGGTACTGTACACTGAGTAAAATTTTTTTTCCTCTTAGATACATATACAATCATAGCTATTAATACATATTTGTAGTCAAGAATTACAAATACATTCCTTGCTAACAATGCTTCAAACCATACTTTAATGTCCTTCTCAACCATACATAAAATTCCCAATTCTTCTAAATCCTTTCAATCTTCTATAACCTGTGCGTAGTAAAACACTACGCGCTGAACATAACATACTCAATGGTGGATACGCGTCTAATATTTTCCAAACAGCCAAACATACACACATACACATGCAAGCGTACACTATTATTATCAATACTGCATTTATACATAAATATATTATCTTTTCATGCCCGCTTTGTTTATATATTACTTTTAGTTTTCTGCTAATTTCATGAATTTCTATTGATCTGATTAGTAGCTTATATTTGTATTTTATTTTATTTCATGATATTAACATATATATCTTATACTTACTTATAAAATTTAAGTCTATGCATTACGTTAAACTGACTTATTTCCTCATTAATTTACTTAAAAATTCATTCTTTCCGTACTTATCTTGTATCATTGTGCTTAACTTTTATTTCAGTTATGATATTTTAATTAATCAATATTTTTATCTTTATTTATTTCTTTACAACATTGCAATGTATTTACTTACTTTCTTTTAAGTTTTCATTATTTATGTACATCATTCGATAATTTCATTTTCTTAAATTCTTATTTTAAATTGGCAGTATCAGTTACTATTACATTTTCTGATTCTTTATTCATATTTTCAAGTGTACATTTTGGGGTACTTTATTTAAAGCTTTATTATTATTCATGGTCTTACTTACACTATTAACATTAATCGTACTCTTTACTTTTATTCATCTTCATATTTACTTGACTTATTTCGGTAATTATTTTATCTTTAACACTTATCCATCATGGCTTTACATAAATTAGCATTTTAATTATTGCCTTTGTTCTTTGTATAATTTTTACAAATATTCACTTAACTTTCGATCATATTTGATTGAAGCATTAATAAACTTATAATTATTTCTATATTCTTATTTCTCGTTTCTACTATTTTAAATTTAATATGGGTGGCATAGTGATGCTACAATTTTACTTTTATATTTCTTGCTTACTTATATTTACAGTCTCTATTTCTTCTTACTTTATAATTTTTGTTTACTTGTATTAACATGCTTTCTTATATAGTCATGTCTAGTTATATTATTATCTCTTTTTATTCTTCATGATTTATATTCCTATTGCATATGTACGTTTCAATTTATGTTACCATTTACTTTTTAATTATTATCATTGTCTCTTTAAAATTATATTTATTAAATCATACTTTTATAATTATTTACATTTTAATTATATCAGCGACATTAATGTTATTAAATTGCAACTTGGTCCATTACATCTTTACTAGTCTTTACTTGTTTGTTTTACACTTATTATCTTATTTCCTTAAGTTACCCCTAGTATTAGTCTGGTAGAAATTCCTGAACGAAATACATGAAACATGGACCCAAAGGTGCAACAATAGGTAGTCCCGAAGGATCACTAAACATGAGCAACACATACATTGAAACTTGTGAAATATGTGACATGGGATAGACTAATATTAGCCTACCTAATCGGGTTGTCATGATACGGACCGTGGTAAATGTTCCTATGGCTAGCCAACTATATCATGTACTAGATCTCACTACCAGACAACCAAGGGCACAATAAATTTATTTATCACATTTCATAACATACATGTCCATCTACCATACTTTTACAAATAACTTGTTCATATACTTATGCCCTATCTATTCATTTATAATTCAATTTTTGTCTGTACATATATTATACATACATACATACATACATAAATACACACATCACATATGTTTTACAATTATTACAATAGTCATATACACAAAATTATAAATTTCTATTCATACTCACATATTATTACATTTACTTATTCGTATTAATATTCTTACTCTTCTTTTTTTATATTATTCTTATTTTCCTTAATTTACCTTCAATTATTAGTATCAAATGTTAATTAATTTACTATTCAGCCACTTAAATTTTAATTTCTTATGATTTTATCCTTTCCCTTACTGTATTCACAATTTTTTTTCACGTACTTATCATATCTTGACCTTTTTATTTCTTTTTATTTTTAGATCATTTGAATACTTATTTTTTCAATTAATTGTCACATAGTTATTTTTCAAATGTTATTTTATAGTTTAACCCTTAAACCTTTTATTATTTCATACTTGGATTAATTAAGTTATGAATTTATTCCTTTTTTCTTTAATTTCTTTTATAATAATTTTTTTCTCACTGAATCTTATAAAAATTTTTAATTGAAGGTAAAATTACAATTAAATCCTTTAACTCTTTTCTTTGTCACCTTAGTTTTTATCTGTCCTCTTTTTTAACTTGTTTGACTTTCTTTGCCTTTAATTTTCTTAATACATATATTTTTCTATTAATTTTTCTTACTCTTTTAATTACATGGAAAATTACTATTTGGTCCAAATAATCTCTTTTTACCTTATTTTATCTTAATTAATTTTCATTTTTATTAATTTAATTTCTTTTCACTTTTAATTCTCTTTAAAGGATAAATTTGCATTTTAGTCCTTATATTTATTCCTTGGAATGGTAAATTATATCTTGATCCTTAAAATTTTTATTATTTACAATTTAGCCCCTTTTATACCTATTATAATCACAAAAATGCCATTAATAATTATTTTTTTACTCAAAATTTCATGGTATTTTATGCCAAAATTCCTATTTAGTCCTTTAACTTCATTTAAGCATAAATTCAACTCTTAATTATCCATAATTCATTTAATTTCATATTGCACTAATACATTTCAAATTCCTAATATATTCCATTAAATTCAAAAAATTCCAAACAATTTATTTTAACCTCATAATTAATTCCTAAATTAATTTTTATGCTCAATTATTCATTAAACAATCAGAATATTCACTTTACCCTTTAACAACAATTTCAGCCAACTAAGGGTTCTCTTACACATTTGGTTATTTTTCAATTTCACAATTTCCTTCTTCAATTCTCATGCTACTCACTACTTTTTTCAAAATTGTTTCATGCTATACACACATTCAAGCTTTCTCATACAAACATACATATAAATTTTACTTAAATTGAATGGAAAATGAAAGAATATGTATCCAATAACCCTACCTTGATCTTCACTTCTTCCAGTTTTCCCTTGAATTTTTTTTTCATATTTTTCTATATATGGCTGAAATCCTCAAGGTGAGAATTCCTATTTTTTTGCTTCATTATTTCAAATAAACTACATAAATGAGACCTATACCTCTTAATTAACCTATTACAACCTTTAAATTAAATTAAAACTCCATTTCTACTTACATCAAATTTGACTTATCAATTTCTTTCCTTGATTTCTTACACTTTCAGCAGCTTGATTGATCTCTTAAGACCTTCCTAAGCTAGTAAAGAGGCTGGATTTTACTTGAGGAGGCTTGATTTTGTGAGAGTGAGAGAGAATAATGAGGAACTTCCATGGAAATGGAAGAACTTCATCCGGCCAAAGGGGAGACCAAAAATGTCATGAGAGGTGGAGAGTTTTCTAGAGATCTAGAGATTTTATGGTCTTTATATAGTGGGTAATTGGGCTGGGCATGGCCCAACCAAGTTAGTTGGGCCTAACTCAAGCCTAATTGCCCTATTAAGCCTAACAAGCCTCCATAAATTATTTCTATCACTTTCAAAGCTCAAATTCACTCAAAATTGAATCCATAATTTTGAAAATAATGTATTAAGTCTCCATATAAAATTTTGGCTCAATCGGAGTCCATTTCATATTTGATTTAGTCCAACCAATCCGACTAGCAAATTTTTGGTGTTACCGAAAAATTAATCTTTTTCCACCAAATGATTATATACCTCATAAAAGGCTCAACTGAAAATTCCTGTAATTTTTGAAGATCATTTACTATTTTTAAAGCCTTAATCACTCTATAGTTGACTAGTTACTATTTAAATCGAAATTATTATTTTTCTCTTACTTCTTTAGATCAAATATCCTTAAAAATGCCTCTAAATTCTCAAAATATATTCATTAGGCTTCATATATATTTTTAAATCATTCAAAGACTATTTTTCGGTCTGATTCATTTTTACCAATTCGATATTCCAATTTTCAGAGTTCCAGTAACATAAACTTTTTTTATTACAATATTATTCTACATCACATTTAATGTAAATTTGGAAAATATGATATTTATTAAAAGTCATTTGTTATTTTTGAAGTCTCAAACAAGCTCTCAGTTAGCACATACACCCTTTTAATTAAAGTTGTGACTTTTTTCTTATTTTTGACTTTTAATGATCAATATGACCTCATTTTCAGTCAAAATTACATATTTGGACTCCAACTAACTTGCTCTTTCCAATGGTCCAATAAAATATTTTTCGACTCCAGGTGGCATTATTCATCCCGAGGTCATTGTTCATTGTCGGAAGATACTATTTTCAACTAGCTCGATATTTGGGCTATTATAAATCTCACCTACTAATAAAATTTCATCATTGAAATTTCCTTTCATGTCATAAGCATAGTGACATCTTTTAGATTAGAAATTCTCCCAGTGAAGAAAATCGATTCAAATAACTTACCCTATTTACATTCCAATAATTATCACATACTTGGGTCCTTACCATCTAGTAACTACTATTCTTATGTCCTTCATACTTTAGATATCAAGACCTACTCATGGCACGTATATGTATTATAATGTCCTAATGTTTCGATCTTAGGATTGGATAAACCTTGCTATGATATAAATAAAATTGTAACACCCTTATACCCTACTTGTACTATACATACAATAAATAGATAGCACATCAATATTACTATTGCACGGTACTGTACAATGAACATAATTTTTTTCTTCTTACATACATATACAATCATAGCTATTAATGCATATTTGTAGTCAAGAATTACATATACATGCCATGCTAACAATGCTTCAAACCTTACTTCAATGCCTTTCTCGACTACATATAAAATTCCCAATTCTTTTAAATTCTTGCAATCTTCTATAACCTGCAAACAATAAAACACTACACGCTAAGCATAACATACTTAGTGGTGGATACAAGTCTAATATTTTCCAAACATTCAAACATACACACATACCTCAATTAAAACCCGACACACCTCTAAGTTGAGGGAATAAAAATTGTTATTCTATTCAACTAGACAACTAGATTTTATCTTAGAACTGTAAATGTAGCAATACAATTTCCTTTTAGCTTACCTTTTTCTCTTTAACTGCCCTGCTTAAGAAGTGGAAGGTCTATACGGCAAATTTCAAATTTTACATCATTCGTCATGAAGATGATGTCACTACCTAACGACACTATAAGAAAAATGCCCTTTAACGAACAAATAAATAATTAATTTATTTCAGCTTCACATTATTGCAAAGTTATTCCCAAAAAGAAAGGAAAAAAAAATAAAGAAATGAACAAATAGTTACACACTATAATTTAAACAACCGTTCCGTAACTGCAAATCCATAAGTCATGGCACCTATTTTGGATTTTTCAGACAATTCTGAAACAGCTGATCATGATATCACTTGGAATGAAGGATTTAAAACATAAAGGATGTTTAAAACAACTGCTCTATTACCTAAATGAGATGTGACATTGGGTGTTTGGAGTGAAAGTATATAAAGAAATTGTAAAATTAAATAAAATGTATAAAAAATAGATAAACGAAATAAACACTAAAGCTCTCTTTTCACTATGGAAGAAATTAACAAGCAATTTCTTCAACAAATGAAATTGTACATAAAACACAATATATATATATATATATATATATATATATCAGACATGCATTATTGAGTAAATGACTAGCCCAACTGTTACAATAGCAAAAACAACAAAGTATAACCAATCAACCTACAATCCAAACAATTTAATTCAGTAAGCTTACAGCTAGACCTATGGTCAAGTCATTTTTTGTATACATCAATGTCATGTAATTTTTGTTATGGAGTTGGATAAAACATTTTCAACTCTAACTATAGAAGAATGGTGGCTTAATTAGTACCTTCTGTTAGTAAAAGAAGATTCAAAAAATGATAGTGCATATATTAGGTATGAGAATAGAGAGATTGAACATTGTGGCTCCACATAATCGGCATGCACAAAACACTCATCAAATGCATTAACCATAACCATATTTGATAAATAAGCTACATAACTTGAAAGTAAAAGTGATATAGTATAGCTTGCAATAGCTAATATCTGAAAGTAAAAGCAATAAAGAAATGTAAATTATCATTGAGAAATGCCTAAGAAATCGAGCGGTGCACTTAACAGATCTTTACTTAGTACTTACAACATCTGCGGACCAGGTGATAGATTCCAGGCTCTTCACCTCTAATATTGATTTAAACAAAGTTATGGAATGTACCACAAAACTTCACTTATATATCTAAAGAGAAATAATTTAAAATCAAAGAATCAAGTATTTGATGCTGGTAAAAAGATATGGTTGAACCAAACTCACTAGTATCCCATAAAGCCTGAGCACTTCCACCACTTCAATTTGATCTATCTTTTTAACTTAGAATTCCTGCATTTAAATGAAAAGTATGCAGTTGGCTAAGATTTGTAAGATAGTAAACTACAAGAATAACAATTGAAAATTTCATCACCAAAACCAATTATTGGAAAGTAACTATGCCCTTTCAACATTTAAAATAGTAAATAATGTAACTAAAACATATACCTTAATAAAAGCAAAAAAATTGAAATAAAATAAGAAACATGTATAACAACTTATACAAAATCCAACTTATGACATCCTAGTTGTTGGCAATTACTTTTAATAACTTGGATATTTGATTGAAGAAAATTGCCACTAAAAGACGAAAGAATCTGCTGAAAAAAAAAGTTTGTTGCCAAAAAAACAAAATAGTTGTTGTTGTACAAACAAAGCCTATTACCATTGGAATCCACTACAAAACATCTTTTCAAAAACCAAAGCCATAGCTAATGGCATATAAATAGCCTATCTAGTCAAAGGTTACTAGCAGACGTAATTACTTAGCAGCACTAACTAGATTTCACTCTATTAACTTGTGTTACAGTTAGTCAAGACTAACTATTAATTCAATTTCATTAGCCAATCACAATAAACTAAACTTCTTAAAACAAACTTATTATTTAAATTAACTTGTCCAACCTTAGCCCTTCATTGTCAAACTACAACAAGTGGATAGCCAATTAGAAGTAAATAACTATATGTTTCATATATATATATATAGTAGTAACAATTCTTAGTCTCACATAATTCTTTTACTTTTTAATTTGCATCCTATTTAACTCTTGACAAAATAAATGCTTAGGCTGAAAGATCACAACCATATTTCTTTGATAGTTTGAGTAGAATGGAACAACTCAAAGCTCCTACTTCCTACTTTTAATTAAAATATAAAGTATCCGTCAAAGTGAAAAAATAAACAATTTAAGCAAGTCAAATTCAAACAAATAACAACTTAAATTCTAAGAAGAAGCACACCAATATAGACTTTAAATGTTAGTTTAATTTAGCAAAGTCATTAAAGAGTATAAAATTGAAATATCTTTTTCTTTGAAAACAACAAATTTCATCTAGCTCGACTTCAAATCCAAATAGTGTTATTATTTGTCAAATAAAAAAATTATAAATATTATAATTGGTTAAAAACTTAAAATACAATATCTTAAATTAATTAGTGGCAAGTACCAAAATAAAATCATGCAACCAATCTCATTGAAAACGAAAAATTAATAGACAAGACATCAAACTAAATTTTCAACTTCAATCAATTACATTAATAAAGTAGCAAACCTTAATTGGCCAACTTGGATTCAAAGCTTCGCAAACAAAGGAGAATATATAGGGATTTAGTGAATATATCAGCAATCTGTAAGGATGAAGAAATGTGTAATGCGATATCGATATGTTTACGCTAATGGAAAACAAAATTAGAAGTAATATGGCTGGTGACCTTGTTAAATAACAGAGCAACAATGAAAGCAAATGAAATTATAAAAATGCCATACTAAGTTTAAAAAATACTGTGCAAGTCCGAAATCCTTGATAGTAAGCTTATCATCAACAACCTTTTTAAAAACATCAATTTATGCTTTTGCATTTTCATTACTGAGCAAATTATCAATATAAACTAAAAGAATAAGAAAACTTGATTTCTACTCAAAATAAACTACAAATATAGCAACACTAGGCTATTTTAAAAGATATAATTTAAAGTCCTCTATAAATGTAGAGATTTTACCATGGGTTATTATAGCATAGTATGTAAGTTGTAAGTTGACAAAGCCCAACCAATATGAGAAGCATAAGAAGTAACATAAGCCAAGATGGACCTATTAGAAATACTTAGAGGGAGCAAATATATGGTATAAATTTTTAAATTATTTATTTATTTGATGCATATAGGGTGGACGTACGCATAAATATTAAGTAACATCAATTTTTGCAATCTTTACCTTCTTGTAAAAAGAAGTGAAGTGCTTAGCCAGCAAAATTATGAAGTTTTCTACTAAAAGCTGCTCTAAACATCCCTTTGCTTTCACATAAACCTGAATCAAGCAAACCACATAAATTACTACAATAGATGTATGTTCATTCAAAAAGAACAAAATTAGGTAATATCAAGAAGAAAGTTGTGATGACATTTTCTAAAGGGAAAAAGATTTTCCTCAATTGATCATGAGTAATTTTCCCCACAATTAAAGAGGGATAATTTTCCCCACAAGCATACATAGAGAGGGATAAGTTCATGGAATATATGAAACAATATAACATAGTAAACTATAAGTATGATTACTTATTGAAGCATATTTATGATACAGGTATGTTATTATTCACCTTATTGACATAACATAATCATGCTTATATGTTATAGTTTTATGACACGTCAGTACGTTACAACGTCAATTTATATAAAGATATGACTACTAGGTTATAAATGCTCATGTGCAAATCGATCATATGGTTTTCTAAGGTAGAGAATATATGCTTATATGCTAGAAACTATATGTCTTTTGATATCACATGACTTACACTAAAGAATATATATATATGATTGTTATTGATTCCTAGAAGTTATTTTTATATTTATAGTTAAAATGTCAACTTTGCATATTTAAAGAAGTAATGAGATTAGTAGGATATATGTGTGTGCATAGACATGAATATGGCATGGTCATATATGATTGGGTTTAAATCTTGAAATATGTTTTAGTGTAAAGATGTAAAAAGGTATGTTTAAAGTGAAATGTATGGATATGCATTTAATTAATAATAACATAGATAAGTATATGCATTTGCATATAATTATGGTTCCTATAAATATATCACACAAGTATGATATTGCCATGCTTGAGCAAGTATGAAATTTATAAGCATATTCAAATGTGTTATGAAGCATATTACATGTTTGGAATAAGCGTGAAAATATAGATATGTTGTCATGTATATTAAGTTTATACACATAATATAACATGATAATAAATGTTGTTTACATATGTATTCATGTGAAGATACATATCTTGATCTCCTTTCAAATAAAGAATAGCAATACTCAAAGTTGAAATGGTCACATATTGTTTACCTTACATAGTTTCACATGGGTATACATTTTTGTAAAGTATATATATACTTATATATTTGAATTTAATAAAAATAGAAGTGAGTTTTTGTAAAGAGATTTAATTGCATGCATTGAGTCTAGGATGTGAATAGATAGGCATGCCTATAAGGGTATCTTATTTGGTGCCTTTGGGTGACCTAATACCTTCAGCTACCTTCTCGGTGCCTTTGCGTTATCTATTTTCAATCCCATTTGGGTTATAGTGACCCCGTTTGGGCAACTAGATAGTCATGGTCCCATTTGGATCATAACAACCCTGTTTAGGTTATAGCTGACCCCATTTGGATCCATTTGACTGATCAAATAGTTTCGTACCTTTGGGTGCTTCTATATAACCCATTATCCACTTCTCTTGAATAGCGTAGGATTTATACCAAAATTAAAAAAAAAGCTTTATGTTTAATTTAAAGTTTCATTAAGCATGGCAATTCTTAATTGAATTCATAATATTGTATATATGAAATTCCTTTTTATTGCATATGGAACTTCAATTTATGAGAAGGCCACATTAAAAATGTATGCATGTAGTACTACAAGTATCAAAAATGCATTCTAGTTTGGTAAATGATGAACTTCCATTGTATTAATGCTTTGACTATATAAATGATATACTTATGTCCTTTGTGTTCATATGCCTTTTTCTTGATCTATGACAATGCATGATATGTGAGGAAACATGTCTTAGGGAAAAAAGGGTATTATATTATTGAATGAATGAAATTATTGACATAATTCCCTAAGCGTCTCTATATTAAGGAATTTAAGAGTTATATGGTAATACATATATGCTGAAATGTTTTATATGGGTATATATGTATTTACAATGGGTACATGTTTATAATGTTTGATTTAAAGGCCTAATGGTGTTTGAGCTTGAAGGATTATATGTTATGAATAAGGCATCAATGTTAATTTACTATCTTTGAACCATATAATTTTCATAAGTTGATATAAATGTTAAATCTTGTTTATCTTCTGAATTGTAACATTATTATTATTGAATCATTATATTATTTGAGACATAACGAGTTCTTATCAATGATCACTTTGAGTGGTCACCTATTATATTTTAAGTTCCCCACTAAGTTTTGTAGGTTAGCATAGGCTTTTTATCCATGTAGGTAGCAAGGATAGAAGTTCTTCTCAAGGTTGATATCTACAGTGGGTTGGCCAACACAAGTCCTTAAAGTTTAAAAAGTATTTTGTCTTCATTTCTATTCCTTTTGTATGGAAAGGATTTTAAACCATGTTGGAATTTTGTATAAGTACAGTTTATTTTATCTATGAAACACTATAATGTTTTAAGGAACTCTTATATAATTAAAGTATTATTCCCTAAGATTTATTTGTATTGAGTTAAGCTTTGTATAAGATATTCTTATAGTAATGTTTTTCAATTTTTTAGAATGGTGTTTCATGTTTGAGGAACTGAGTTAAGTGATATAGTTTGGCTAATAGAATTAGGGTGTTACAATAAGTTGTATCAGAGCCGTTAGGTTTAGCTGTTTCTGGTCTATAAGTGTCTAAAGTCTTTTCATGAGTTATCTTTAAGTGCGATGGCCTAATGCAGATATCACTGTTTTGTTTTTTTAGATTGAAAGATGGTTAAGTTGAAAGAGTCTGGCAAAGAGTTTGTTGAATTCAACAATTCTGGGGCATTAAACTTGTTTGTCCCTGATTTTGTGAATAAAACTCATGATGAGATGTCTATTTAAATACTAGAGGAATTAAAGGAATGAATTGTATCTTGAATTAGATTCTAGAATAATTAACTGAGCCTAGAGTATTAATTGTTGTTAAAGGGAAAATTGAGACTAAAAGAAATCGGGATAAGAATACAGAGAAGAGGAAACTAGGAAAAAGAAATAAGATAATGGAGATAGGTTCTTCTGACAACACATTTCTATCTTTACAAGGTTTAGTAAGGAAAAGTTAGGGATTTAAAATTCCTAAATGCTTACATTGCACTAGGACTCATTAGGGTATTTGTAGAGCTTTAATAGGGGCTTGTTTTAGATGTGGGAAAAAAGGATCATTTTATGTCTATGTGTCTAGTACTGCCAAAGAAAAGTAAGGCATCAACAAGGAATGAAAAAAAGCTTATCATTTCTAGTATACCATAGGCAAAAGAGATAAACCTATGCATCTAATTATATCGGTTCAAATTGATCAGATTGAGGTTGCATGCAAGTAGGATGTCATTGAAGGAGCTTCTGGTATTTATCTTTTCTTCTTTAATATTTGATCATTTGGATTGATACATTCTAAACATGGTAATTCAATTTTATTCTTTTAGGAAAGTTTTGATATTGTGGAACTTTGAGAATGTTATGCATATTTGATCATAGGATATCGAGAGGTATCAAAAGGAAATGTGAGACTAAAGGAAGTAGAAATAAGAACACAAATTGAAAACAATAAAGGAAAAGAGGCATTATAGCAAAGAGTGAAAAAAAATTTAAAGGTTTTTAATGTACCTCAAAAGAAGAGGTAAATCATAGTGATAAGAGATAGACTTATAGATTTAATCATATCTGTACAACCCAATAGGATTGAGGTTCTATAGAAGCAAGATATCTTGGAATGATGCTATCATAATTGGTTTATAATGATGGAATTCTAATATTGGTAATGCTTATATGTATTTTTAAAATGTTAGATAAGATGGAAGTCAGTGAGTAACCTAAATGTATGATAGTATAATAATGGGATCTTAAGTTCGAACTGAACAGTAAATGATATGAAGTGAGAATATGACTAATGTTTGGATTATATTAAAATTGCGTTAATTAAGCATAAAGAGATTATTTTCAATATGGCTTATGAGAAAGAGTTTATTTATATTAGATACAATCTTTCACATATGAAGTGGCTATGAGAAAATTGAGATTGATTACGATGCTCTGTATACCTATCAGTGATTCCCTAACAAGCATGGGTAGTTGATAAAACATTTCATAGTTGGGATGGGGCAAAATATGTGCATTACATGAGAGTATACATCTGCATTTAACTGTATACATAAAAGCATCATTACATGAAAGCATAGTAATGATATAACTGTATGATAAGGTTGCCCTTATATAGGGATAGAGTTATAAGAAAAGCAAATCAAGTTAAAGAAAGAATCAAGAGAATGTTATAGTTTTAAGGAGATAGAGTTAGATAAATTTTAAGTGAGAAAAAGTACAAAAGTGTAAATATGATAATGTAAAGAACAAGTGAAGCTTGTAGAGACAATAATGAATAATGGTTGATTGTGATAGACATAGAAGTACATACATATATACAAAAATAATAGCGATGTATATGAGTAAAGGTTACAAGTATAAATTTTGATTTTGAGGATGAAATTCTATAAGGGGAAGAGAATTGTAAGGACCCAATCTTCACCCTAAAACGATTTATGAGAAATTTAATGTAATAAGGTTTAATTAAGCATAATTAAATTATGTGTTATCAATTAATACATTGAGGATTTATTTTTTTATGTAGTTTAATTATAAGGTCAATTAGAATAAAATTAAAATTTTTGGGTGTAATTAACAGGAAAAAGTTAATTAAATGGTGGATTTGGTAGAGGATGATAATATTTGGGGTCAATATTGAAAGAAAGAATACGTGGTGCTAATTTTGTACGATAAAGAATTGAGTGGGATAGATTTTTAACATGTAAATTGTTTGAGGATTAAGTTAGAACTTTTCATCCTTGTACAAATCTCAAGGTGTTGTATGTAGGAGAGAAAGGATCATTTTGTGTCTTGGACGACATTTGGAAGAGGAGACACTCCGATTTTTTTCCTTAGTGCTTTCTCTCTTCTAATTTAAGTTGCATTCTCTCTCTCAAGCAAAGTTTGAAAATCTCTCTTTTCCTCGATAAGAATTCAACCCTCTTCCATTTTTAGAGTATTTTTAAGTTTCTTTTATGTTTGTGGAGAAAATCTTGTTGAAAGAAGTCTTTCATGGATAGTTAGTAAAGATCAAGGTTAGAAGAAAGAGGTGTCGAACAAAGAGAAGATTTTTGTAGAAGTTGGTGTACAAATCAAGTTTGGGAACTTTTCTTTGGTTGCATGTGATTTTCTTACCTTGTAATATTGATATAGTGCTTAATAGGTGTATTTTGGAAGATTCCATGGTTATTAAGTTTAGAGCAACAACTTATTCATCTTGCATGTGTGATTTAAGTTGAATCACTTTGAACCAGCTCCAGTAATTTGTAAATATCTTATGTTCTATAACTTCAATTTGGGTCATTCAAGTTTGTATTTTCACCTAAGTCATAGTACTATAATTTTGTAGAAGAGACCTTTGATTTATTTCACCTTTAAGTTTTCTTAAAAGTAACTTGAATTTCATAGTGAGCTGTTGTCCAGTTCTAGGGAGGAAGTTATAGTATTTTTGCTATATTTTTTGGTAGAGAACTCTAAATCTTCTGAAGTAAAATTTTGAAGAAAATAGACTCATACGAGTACAAATGACATGTTGGAATATTTTCTTAATTCTATTTCAATTTTCTTCTACAATTTTTTCTAATTGTTACAAAATCTTTTCTTGGTATTGTGAACTGTTGTCTAATGTTGAAGAACAAATTTTAGTATTTTGGGAATGAATCATAGTAGATGGGATGAAATTCTATAAGAAAAAATTTTAAAGAAAATAGACATTTAGGAGCATAACTTTCATGAATAAATTTTAGTCTAATTCTGTGCCTATTTTCTTCTATGAATTTTCTAAGTGATGATAAAAATCGAATGGGGTACAGTGAACTGTTGTTTAGAGAACATAAATAGATTTTAGTAATTTGACTGTATTTCCTGTTATAGAGGTTGAAATTCTATGAATCTAATTTTTGGTTAAACTATAATTATGTTTCTATAAGTTATATGAAGATAGCATAGTTTAATTCTACCTTTAAATATGTCAAAATGTGGCTTCAATCCAGAATTAATGGCAGCACTCTTTTCAAGAATAGTTCTTCATGTTTTTGCAATATCTTTAAATTTAAAATTGCTATTGATTTGACTTTTAATGTTGCTGAAACTAGAGATGTAGTGGATAATTTTTGTAGAAGATCAATTTAACTATAAATGGCTATTGGCAACTTAAAAATAGCTTTAAAAATAAGCTTGAAAATCTGTCTTAATGCAGAATTGTTACAAAAATTTACACAACTTTTGTATACATTTTTTGAACATTTTATAGCACTTAAAATGAATTTAAGCATCTTTAGAACTTATTTCTTTGTTTTTTTCTTATCTCTATGCAGAAATGATCTTAAGTATATTAAGTAAATTATAATGTAAAAATAATACATAGAGAGGGATAAGTTCGTGGAATATATTAAATAACGTAACATAGTAAACTATAAGTATGATTACTTATTGAAGCATATTTATGATATAGGTATGTTATTATTCACCTTATTGACATAACATAATCATGCTTATAGTTGTATGACACGTTAGTACATTACAACGTTAATTTATATAAAGATATGACTACCGGGTTATAAATGCTCATGTGCAAGTTGATCATATGGTTTTCTAAGGTAGAGAATATATGTTTATATGCTAGAAACTATATGTCTTTTGACATTACATGACTATATGATAAAGCATATGTATAGTGATTGCAATATGTGAATAAACTTATAAAATAAACATTAATCTTAGAAAACATGAATATACACATGAATGCTTAAAGATGTTTATATATAGGAACATACTTAAATGTGTGTGTGTGTGTGTGTATAACTTTACACTAAAGAATATATATATGATTGTTATTGATTCCTTGAAGTTATTGTTATATTTATAGTTGAAATGTCAACTTTGCATATTTATAGAAGTAATGAGATCAGTAGGATATATGTGTGTGTATAGACATGAATATGCCATGGTCATATATGATTAGGTTTAAATCTTGAAATATGTTTTACTGTAAAAATGTAAAAAGGCATGTTTAAAGTGAAATGTATGAATATGTATTTACTTAATAAAAACATGGATAAGTATATACATTTGCATATAATTACGGTTCCTATAAATATATCACACAAGTATGATAGTGCAAAGCTTGAGCAAGTATGAAATTTATAAGCATATTCAAATGTGTTATGAAGCATATTATATGTTTGGAAGAGGCATGAAAATATAGATATGTTGTCATGTATATTAAGTTGATACACTCAATATAACATGATAATAAATGTTGTTTACATATGTGTTCATGTGAAGACACATATCTTGATCTCCTTACAAATAAAGAATAGCAATACTCAAAAGTGGAAAAGGTCACATATTGTTTACCTTACATAGTTTCACATGGGTATATATTTTTGTAAATGTATATATATACTTATATATTTGAATAAAGTTAATACAAAGAAAAATGAGTTTTTGTAAAGAGATTTAACTACCTACGTTGAGTATATGATGTGGATAGATAGGCATGCCTATAAGGGTATCTTATTTGGTGCTTTCGAGTGACCTAATACCTTCTTGTATCTTCTCGGTGCCTTCGAGTGACCTATTTTCAACCCTATTTGGGATGTTGTTGACCCTGTTTGGGCAATTTGATAGACATATGGATCATAACATCACCGTTTGGGTTGTAGCTGACCCCATTTAGGTCTTCTTAATAGGTCAGATAGTTTCGTACCTTCGGGTGCTTCTGTATAACCCATTATCTACTTGTTTAGAATAGTGCAGGCTTTATACCTAAGTTGAAAAAAAATTCTTAATGTTTAATTTAAATTTTCATTAAGCATGGAAATTCTTAATTGACTTTATAATATTGTATATATGAAATTCCTTTTTATTGCATATGAAACTTGCATTTATAAGAAGGCTACATTATAAATGTATGTATGTAGTATTACAAGTATCAAAAATACATTCTAGTTTTGTAAATGATAAACTTGTATTGTATTGATGCTTTGACTATGATAATGATATACTTATGTCCTTTATGATCATATGCCTTTTTTCTTGATATATGACAATATATGATTTGAGAAGAAACATGTCTTAGGGAAAAAGGGTATTATATTATTGAATGAACAAAATTATTAACATAATTCCATAAGTGTCTTCATATCAAAGAATTTAAGAGTTATATGGTAATACATATATGTTGAAATGTTTTATATAGGTATATATGTATTTACAATGGTTACATGTTTATAATGTTTGATTTAAAGGACTAAAGGTGTTTGAGCTTGCAGGATTATATGTTATGAATAAAGCATTTATGTTAATTTACTATCTTTGAACCATATGATTTTCATAAGTTGATATAAATGTTAAATCTTGTTTATCTTCTAAATTATAACGTCATTATTGTTGAATCATTATACTATTTGAGACATAATGAGTTTTTGTCAACGATCACTATGAGCGGTCGCCTATCATATTTTAAGTTTCCCACTAAATTTTTTAGCTTAGCATGGATTTTTATCCATGTAGGTAGTAAGGATAGAAGTTCTTCTCAGGGTTGATATCTGTAGTGGGTTGGCCAACACAATTCCTTGAAGTTTAAAAAGTATATAGTTTTCATTTTGGTTCCTTTTGTATGTGGAGGATTTTAAATCATGTTGGAATTTTGTATAAGTACAGTTTATTTTGTATATGAAACATTGTAATGTTTTAAGGAATTGCTATATAATTAAAGTATTATTTCTTAAGATTTATTTTAATTGAGTTAAGATTCTGTATAAGACATACTTATAGTAATGTTTTTCAATTTGTTAGAATGGTATTGTATGTTTGAGGAACTGAGGTAAGTGATATAGTTTGGCTAATAGAATTAGAGTTTTACATGCAACATGCCAATCGAACCAAGCATTTGTGAGGACAATCACTCTCGCTAATTAACCAAAAAACTAGTCATAGTTAAATTGGTGAGAACTTGTGTACTCGCTAAAACCTTCACATGCCACATGAATTAGGCATTATCAAGGAAAATTGTCCTAGCTAAATTAGTGAGGACCAAATTTATCAAAAATTAGTTCACATGCAACATGCCAACCGAACCAAGCATTAGCAAGGATAATTTCTCTCATTAATTAGCAAGAAAACTAGTTGTAGCTAAATTGGCAAGAACTTATATCCTTGATAAAACCTTAACAAGCCATATGAATTAGGCATTAGTAAGGTTTTGTATTCTCACAAAATTAGCATGGAAAAAAGTACTTGCTAAGTAGCGAGGACTTTTTGCTCTTTGCTAAATTAATAAATTTGCTTGATTTTAATGTTCGCTAAGTTCTCCCTAGATTTTATGCCAAAATATTGGCTCGCAAATTAGCAACAAAATGTCAATGTTCTCGCTAAATTGTTGAAAAATATGTGTTCATATGCTTCCACACTATCATTTGCGATAGAATTCATTTTTTGTCACACTTCTATCGCTATTTTACTAATTTAGAAATAATTTTTTTATCCTCACTAAATTTTATCGCTATTCTACATTTTTCTTATAGTGAAGTATAATCTTTGCCTTAACTTAATGAAGTGCATCTTTGGGGTTACCTCAGGTAAGCTTTTAAGGCATGTAGTGAGCTAGAAAGGTATATAGGTAGATCCTGATAAAGTAAGGGCCATCAAGGAGATGTCTGTACCTTAAAAGGAAAAATAAGTCAAAGAGTTCTTAGGTACAATTCAACACATCAATAGGTTCATAACTAAATTAACTTCGATCTACGAGCCAATATTTAAACTACTTAAGAAGGATCAGCTAGTGGTTTAGAATAAGGATTTCCAAAAATCATTCGATACCATTAGGGAGTACCTCCTCCATCCACTAGTGTTAAGATCACCTTAGGTAGGTAAGCCTTTAATCTTGCATCTGGCTATAATGGATAGTTTAGTGGGAGTAATGATGGCTCAAGAAGAAAACTTTAGAATTGAGTATGTAGTGTACTACCTCAGCAAAAAGTTTCTCGCTTATGAGACAAATATATAGAAGTTGAAAAGATTTATATATCGATCATATAGGCATTGAAGAAACTGAGACACTACTTCCACTCTTATAAGATATAAACACTGGCTAAAGAGAACTCTCTTAGGTATTTATAAGATGCACCTTAAATCTTAGAAAAAATAGGGAGATGGTTGATTCTCCTATAAGAGTTCGATATAAAATATATCACTAGGAAGATTATTAAAGGGAGAGCAATAATAGAGTTCTTAGCCGATCAACTGTTAGAAAGAGAAAAGGTAACTTATGAATTTCTTGATGAGCACATAGCAGCGATAATAATACAAGGTTGGTAGATGTATTTTGATGGGGCTATAAACAACAAAAGAGCAAGAGTGAACTTGGTGACCCTAGAAGGAGAGAAAATGCCACTAGCCAAGAAATTGAGATATAAAGCCATAAATAATAAAGCCGAATATGTTACCTGCATCTTTAGATTCGAAGCCTTATTATCTCTGGGGGTAAAATTTATAGAAATGTGTAGGGACTCATATTTGGTAATTTTCAAGTGAGAGGCAAATCATCGATCAAAGAAAAGCATTTATTGCCTTATCTCAAGCGCATGAGAACTCTGAGTAACCAATTCATAGTTTGTACTTATAAATATGCCTTGAGAAAGAAAACAACTAGCAAACACTTTAGCCACCTTGGCATCGATCTAGGATAATATGAAAGGGGTAAGTTTAAATCCTGTGCTAATTTTAAGTTTTGACACCATGCTTTGAGTATGAGCAAATTATGACTATTGAGGTGGATAATGGGAAGCTTTGGCATTATAACATTTAGAACTATTTGGAGAAGTTATTATTTCCCAAGGAACCTAAAAAAATGGATCAAAGGATGATCCATAAGCTGTCAACCCAATTCATTACGTTAGGAGGTGTGCTCTATAACAGATAACCTGATGGGATCTAGTTAAGGTGTTTGGATGAAAATGATGCAAGAAAGGTTATGAAAGAAGTGTATGTAGGAGTGTCTGGAGCCTATATAAATTATTTAGCCTTAGCCAAGAAGATTATGCATCAAGGATTCTTTTGGCTTATAATGGACAATGATTGTTCCAAGTATGTTAGAGAGTGCTGACTATACTAGTAATACACAGACTTAAGGCATTTAACTATTTCTGAGTTATATGATCTTACATTACCATGGTCGTTCACTGCTTGGGGCATAGACATTATGGGCATCATCAATTCACCTACTTTAAATGGATATAGATTCATCAAAGTGTCTATTGATTACTTTACCAATTGGGTAGAAGCTAAATCCTTCAGAAAGATAGATGCAAGGGAAATGGCTATGTTCATTGAAAAGAATTTAATATGCATATATGAACTGCCTCATCATATTATGTTTTATAATAGGTTATAGTTCTTTGATAATACTAAGTAGATGCTTATTAGGTATAGGGTTCAACACCATAAGTTTTCTTTTTATAGACCGCAGATGAATGGAGCAATCAAGGCATCCAATAAGAATGTCAAAAGAATTCTAGCCAAGATGGTTCAAACTTATAAAGATTGGGCTAATAAGTTACCCTTTGCATTATGGGGTTATAGGACTACAACTAAGACTTTAATAGGAGCTACCCTATTCTCTTTTGTTTAAGGGAAAAAAGCAGTGTTACTAATGGAAATTGAGCATCAATCTTTGAGAGTAGTTTTAGAACCTAAGATATCAAAAGCAAAATTGGCTAGACAGAGGTTGTTACAACTCAACCTACTTAAAGGGGATAGAATCAGGGCATATTATCATAATCAAGTTTGTCAAAAAGGGCTTGCTCATTTATTCGTGAAGAAAGTTAGGAAGCATCCTTTGAAAGAGGGAGATCTAGTGTTTAAGTAAATAAGGCCAGGAATTTTGGACATCCAAGGCAAGTTTAGGCCCATATAGAAAGAACCTTTTATGCTTGAAGTTATTATCCAAGGGAGCTACCACTCTATCAGACAATGATAGCAATTAGTTCAGAGAATCGATAAATGTGTACAGATTGAAAAGGTTCCATAGCTGAGATTAAAAAGAGAAAAAGAAAAGAATAAATGCCCCACAAGTCAAAAATAAAAAAAAATGATTGCCTTACTAAAATTAAGAGCCTCATTAGGGTGAAAATAAAAAAAGGCATCCTGAGAAAAAATTAAAGCAGAGAGAAAATAATAAATCAAGAAAGCCCGAAAAGGCTAATTGATGATAGGGGTTATGATTCTTGTAAAGTTTCATTCGAGATTAAATAATATTTGTCATTGGGGAAATATCAAATATTGATCATGCATACTAAAATCGAAAGGAAATGTCATGCATGTATTCATAGCATCTTAAATGCATTCCAAAAAAGTAGCATATTCATTTCACATGTTCAAGTTTAAAAAGTTCAATAAAAGTAAAAACATAATTTGTAATAGTATTTGATCTAGTCTATATGTATCACATTTACCTTTCTATTTAGGCGCCTAAGATGGAATAGTCCATTGCCAATAGCTGGCTTGGTGATCCACTATTTATAAGAGGCAAAAGTAGTGAAGTCGCAAGCACCGACCTTAGAAATAGTAATCCTCATAGGGAATCAGGCCTAGATCCTCTGATAGTACTTCGATGGATATGTCTACAACCTTGAAAACCCAATGGGCATCTGACAATGTCCTATCAATCTCCAAACTATTAGGTGTAGTGGGAATAAAGTAGAAAGTAGCATGATGTAGTCTATATAGAGGAACACCTCTAGATGATCCATCCTGAACCATGAAAGTGATAAGCAGCTAGGTGCATCTAAACATAATGTCACGATCTGTTAGGTGATCCAACTAGTTGACCCTATCTGGACCATAAAGAACTTGTGATGCAAATTCTTGACTATGATATATCTCATAGGATAAGTGCCTATGGCTTTATCTTGGGAAGGAGGCTTCGACAACAGCTTTAACTCTCATAAAGCCATACCTGAAAAAAGTCATTAGGGTGAGTTAGATTTATCTCAGGAAAAAATAAGGTAAGGAAATACATAAAAATCTAAAAAGACATATTTTTCAATAATAAAAGTTAGTATGAAAACCCACAAGGAGCTTGCTACCTTCAAAGCTAAGGACATAGTTAAAGTAACATGGGATTGCCAATGAACCTAGAACAAGGATCATGATGAATAACATCCAAACAAAAGATAGTCTCTGCCAAAACCGGGGGATATTGATTGTCTTCAAGGAATACACCATCTATAATGTTGAATAACTTATAATCTCCAGTCATGGGATCATCAATGTACATTAACAAACATCGAGCAAAATAATAGAGTAGTACCACGCTAAATGGAAAGTGGGCATGTCCTCAAAATCTAACAATGTGTCAATTAGTGGTTTCAGTGAGAATGTCTTCCTATAGGGTACCAAACCCTTAGTCTCCAAAGGAAGAATGCCCCAAGAATAAGCTACATCTCTAGTGAAACACCCTAAGTCTATTACCTTTATCAAATACCATGCCATACGATTCAATTATATCTTATTATGATGTTAACCCAAATAACCAATATTATTCATTAAAATGATTCATTAATTTAATCATCATGCATCTCAATTAGATGCAACTCTAATTGTTTATATTCTTGTGAGCATTATAAGTGTCTCTTACACCTTCACATTAATTTACTTCATATATTCAATAGCCCATCACATAAATGTATCATGATCATGCTAGGTATATCTACACTAGTTTTTCATGTTAATACTCACACATAACATTATACATTTCAATTGACATATGATCCTTGTTATACAACTTACATATATATATATATATTAAACATATTAATTAACTTATACAAAATTAACCAAAAGTCCCCGCATTAATTTCTATGAACTGGTGTTGGCTTGTCCTAATACAGAGTATGTTTTGAACAGAAAGCTTTGAAAATAGAAGAACCTACACAGATAAAATAACCCGTGCTAAGCTATAAAGCTTAGTTGGAATACTCATCATTGAAGACAACCACTCACAGTGAATGTCTAAATGTTAGATATCATACATCAATTGAAACATTAAACATGACATGTTAAAGATAGATATATGATAAATATGTGAGTGGTTGTCTTTATACTCAAGCTGACATGATAAATAGTTATACTACAATTATCTATGATGTATTTATACTTAAATTTGGCATGGTTCAGTTCTAAAGATGGGTAATGGGATCAGGAGATACCTAAGAGTATCAAAATGATGGATATTCGAGGATATCAAAACTATAGACCCAGACGGGGTTAGTTGTATGGTGGACTGATCAAGGGGACCCAAATGGGGTTAGCCAATAATCCAAACGGGGCTATTTATGATCTAGTAGGATTAACTATACTTTAGGCCTAAACAGGTCAATTGTAGCAGCTGTAATATCCCTATAGGGATCTATCTATCAACAATTAAACTCTAATTGCAGGCAATACTATATTTAATTCTCTCTTTTCATATATCATGCTTGCACTTATATTATTCAATTTGCACATGTATAATCATAGGATAGATATATTGTTGCTATGGCATAATTACGTATGCAAGTTCATTTAATAATGAAATTACTTTTGAACATACTATCATTAGATATCTCATATTAGCATAATCATGCTATGTGAATCAAGCAATGTGTCATGCCTGTTTAAGTGCTCATTATAAAACATGCCTTATTCTTAAAACTTTACGATATAGCACATCGTATGTATGTGATCATTTAAAAGAAAAAAATACACAATCTTTAGTGAATATATATACACAAGTATTCATATAGTCATATAACGATACGAGGATAAAAAATTTAACGTATATTTTCATAATTATATACTTCAACATGTTATCATTCAAGCACCCCACATGAATATGGTCATACTAAAGTATTTCTTATTTCATAGTATAAGTTCATGTTCAAATAAAAATTTACTCTATCAATAGAGTACGAACATGTAAGAATGATTGCATATAACATTAGCATTACTTTTTACTTATGTATATACAAGATTATATATGTATAACTTTATCAAAAATCATATCACATGCCATATATAATTTAATATGTTTTCATATAGGCACATATTTAACATAACCACATTTAAACCTTAATAGAAAAATGCATTAAAAATTCTGCCTACGAAATTCTACATAGGATAGAATTCTTAATCCAACTTGCGTGCCATTTTTAATTTGGAAAACGTAATTTTTAAGCAAAGTGGCCTTCTACAAACTTATTTGCCTATGTGTACAGTTTCCAAAAAATCAAGATTCATCTTAATATCATATATATAACACGAGATGTTCTAGAAAAACCATAGGTTGTTCATACTACCAAAAATAGTTCTATTTTTCTTTTATTAGCATTCATAAAATTCATAGAATAAAATGAGAAAAGAATTAGGTCAACATTCATCCACCAAAATTAAGATCCTGGGTATCTAGTTTATCCAGAATTATACAGCATAACAATTTGACTCCTCTACCAAGACTTATGCCTAAAATACCAAAATCTTTACCTTAATGGTGTAAACAGTTCCAATGAGTTTCATGCTAAAATTTGACATGCTTGGGAATTAAATTAGGTGTTGCTTCCTTCATGTGAAATGTATATTTGGATGTCTATTTTTCAAAGAATTTAACCTCATAATAGTCCAACCATTATACACGAACATACATTATAATTTCTACAAACTATTCCAGAATCACAATCAACAGCTCTCATGAAATTCAATTAAATATTTGGATGGCTTAAAGGAAAATTTAGTGTTAGGTCCCTCATAAAAATTTTTAGAAATATTTCTTATGTAACCTTAGAAATTGGAATGGCCTCAATTAGAATTTTCTAACTCAATTTATGATAAAATTACAACCATTAATTCATAAGGTTTTTCATGTCTTCACTTGTTGTAACACTTCCAAAAATTATTTCTCTTTTCAATTAATCATATCAAACATTTAAATCATCATTTGAACTCTATTTACCTACATGGAAGTATGGAAACCCTAATTCCCATACCTTGGCTGAAATCCCCTTAGCTTTTTAATCCTTTACAAGCCCTTTCCCTTTGTCTCTTCTACCTTCACCATTTTTTCTACATTTTAATTCATTCACTAATCAATCATTTCCAGCATCTTTCCCAAGCAAATTCCAAATAAAGAAAGAAGAAGAAGATGATGATGATGCTAATGATAACAAAACTAAGACCATACCTTAATAATTTACACCAAAATTTTCTTGAAAACCTATCATGCATGAGGTTTTCTTCAAGATTTCTTAGAGATATTGCAAAATCAAGTTAAAGGAAGAAGAAACTCTCACTCTTCATCGAGCTTTGCCATCCACCACCATCCACTCTCTCATATTTCTCTATCCATCCACTAAGTTTTATGTAATATAATAATAGGAAAAATTCTCTAAGTGATCCTTCCAAGTTATTGCATGTTACCATGAATTGCCACCTTGTTTTGCATGTCACGAATTAACCTCTCTAATTTTTACTCCCCTTAAATATACCCCTCCTTTCCTTGCCTAATTTCACAATTAACCCCTTTAAATGCTATATTAATAAATTGACCCCTAAATTTACACTTCATGCTTCAATTACACCCTTGAATAAATTTATACCAAAATAATTTCATATAATTAATATAATAAAATAAAATTATTGCTAGTCCCATGCCTCTAATATGAAATTCTCACCTTTAATTAATTCTTAATCACATAACACCCTATAGAATCATGCATTTTTTACTAGGGTCATGCTAGGGGCCTTAAAATTCTCTCCCCCTGAAGGAATTTCATCATCGAAATTTATACCTGTTTTAAACAATTGAGGATATTGCTTTCTCATAGCTGCCTCTAGTTTCCAAGTTACTTCTTGCATATCATGATGCTACCAAAGTACTTTGATCAGAGGAATTTGCTTATTCCTCAACTGTATGATTTTCCTAGCTAGAATTTCTTTCGGTTCTTCATCATACGTGAAATCCGATTGTACTTGAATATTTGGTACTTATAACACATGTGATTCATCCAAATGGTTTTTTTTTGAATATAGACACATGAAATACATCATGAAGCTTGGTTAATTTCATAGGAAGAGCCAATTTATAAGCCACTGGTCCAACTCTTTGAAGAATTTCATATAGCCCAATAAATCTCAAATTGAGTTTCCCTTTTTTTTCCAAATCTAAGTACCTTCCTCCAGGGAGACACTTTCAGAAACACCTTGTTACCCACTTGATACTTGATATCCTTTCTTTTTAAGTTAGCATAGGATTTTTGTCTGTCAATAGCTTCTTTCAACCTCTGTTTGATGATATGTACTTTTTCCTCTATATCTTTAACAAAGTCAGGATCGATCATTCTGCATTCAGACAACTCAATCCAACAGACTGGAGTTCTACACTTTCTACCATACAAAGCCTCATATGGTGCAATTTTAATACTATTATGATAACTATTATTGTAGGCAAATTCCATTAAAGCCACACATTTGTCCCAACTTACTGAAAACTCCAAAGCATATCCCCTCATCATATCTTCTAGAACTTGAATGAACCTTTTGGATTGTCCATCTGTTTAAGGATGAAAAGCTATACTATACTTGAGTTGAGTTCCCAAGGCCTGCTGTAAATTTTTCCAAAATCTCAATGTAAACCTTGGATCTCGATTAGAAGTTATTGATATTGGAATACCATGCAATCACCCAATCTCATTCACATACAATTCTACAAATTTATCCATAGAATAATCTGTTCGAATCGGTATAAAGTGAGCTACTTTTCTTAACTTATATACTATTATCCAAACAACATCGTATTTGCTTTGAGTAAGAGGCAAACTGGTCACAAAATCCATGGTGATGTCTTCCCACTTCTGCTGTGAAATCAAAATGGGGTTTAAAAGACCTAAAAGGAATTGATGTTCTGCCTTCACTTGTTGGCATGTTAAACATTTAGAGACATACTCAACAACATCCCTCTTCATGACAGGCCACCAATAAAACTGTTTCAATTCTTAATACATCTTGTTCCCACCTAGATCCATAGTAAATACAATATTATGTGCTTCATGTAATAGTATTCTTTTCACTTATTTGTCGTTAGGAACACACAACCTGTCATGGTAATATACACCTCCATCTTTTTTCATAGTGAATTCTGATTAATCACCTTTATAAATTGCTTTCAAAATCTGCTGTAACTTTTCATCATCTTTTTGAGCATCTAACATTGTTTGCCTAACAGTGGGTTTATCTTTAAGCTGTGCTAATAATGAACCATCTGATGCAAATTTCCATCTACATTGCTTTAACATCAATGCTACCATTGTCTTATGACTTAAAGCATCAACAACCACATTCATTTTTTCCAAATAGTAATCAACTATACAGTCATAATATTTGAATAACTCTAACCACCTACACTGCCTCAAATTAAGCTCCTTTTGAGTGAGCAAGTATTTGTGGCTTTTATGATCAATATATATTATGCATTTTTCCCATACAAGTAGTGCTGCCAAATCTTTAAAGCAAAAACTACAGTTGCTAATTCTAGACCATGAGTCGGATAGTTTTGTTTATATGGTTTCAACTATCTCGATGCATATGCTACTACCTTACCATCTTGCATTAATACATAACCCAAGCCAACTTTGGAGACATCACTGTACTTTACATACTCTTTCCCTGATACTGGTTGAGTTAACATTGGAGCTTTAGTCAACATTTTCTTTAACTGATCAAAACTTGCTTGACAATGATCAGACCACTCAACTTAATGTTTTTCCTTAACAGTTTAGTAAGTGGCGAAGCAATAACTGAAAAACCCTTCACAAATAGATGGTAATAACTTGCCAAACCCAGAAAACTTCTAAATTCATGCACATTCTTGGGTGGTTTCCAATTAATAATAGCTTCAATTTTATTTGGATCCACCCTAACACCCTCAACCGATACAATATGACCAAGAAAGGAAACTTCTTTAAGCCAAAAGTCACATTTACTCAACTCAGCATAAAGCTGATTTTCTTTCAAGGTTTGCAACATAATTCTCATATGTTTTAGCATGCTTAGCTTCATTTTTGGAGTAAACCAATATATCATCAATGAACACTACAACAAATTTATCCAAGTAGGGTCTGAATATCCTATGAGATCCATAAATGCAACAGGTGTATTTTTCAATCCAAATGGCGTAACTAAGAATTCATAATGCCCGTAACGAGTTCTGAATGCAGTTTTGAGAACATCCCTATCGTTAACTCTGAGGTGGTAATAAACTGATCGCAAATCTATTTTTGAGAACACACCAGCACCTTTCAACCAATGAAACAAATCCTCAATATGAGGAAAAGGATATTTATTCTTCACTGTTGCTTTGTTCAACTGCCTAAAATTGATACACATCCTCGTCGATCCATCTTTCTTCTTAACAAATAAAACTGGTGCACCCCAAGGTGACACGCTAGGCTTGATGAAACTTTTGTCTAACAATTATTGTAATTGAACTTTTAGCCCTTTTAATTCAAATGGAGCCAATCTATATGGTGGCCTAGAGATTGGAGCAGTACCAGGTAGAAGATCAATGACAACTCAACATCTCTTACTGGAGGAAGACTAGACAAATCCTCAGGAATCATTTTTGGAAATTCATTCACAACAGGTATATCTTAAAGCTTCATTATATCTCTTTTTGAATCAAGGACTAAAGCAATAAATGCTTCACATCCTTTTCTAAGATAATGTTTGGCTTGTATTGCCGATATAACATTAGTAATTGGCTTAGAACAACTGCCTTCAACTATCACTTCTTTTCTTTCATCATCCATGAGAGTTACTATTTTCATTTCATAATTCACCACTGCATGATGTTTAGATAACCAATCCATTCCTAGAATTACATTAAATTCATAAAAAAATAACACAATCAAATATGCTGGAAACTTTTTTCCTTGAACTACTATAGGACAGTCTTTACATACTTTGTTAATAATTACACAATATCCCAATGAACTAGTCACACAAACAACAAAATATAATTGTTGTATCTTTGACATATTTATACCCAAATCCCCGATGCAAATATAAGAATGAGTATAGCCAAGATTAATAAGTGTATGTATGTTATAATCATATAAAGAAAATGTACCAGCTATAACTTTTGGAGCATCCTATTCTTTATGAGCTTTCATTGCATAAGATCGACCGAAAACCATTTGAGCAGATGGTTGATCAAATAATTCTGAGATATTCCCTGATTAAGATCCATGATGATTTGATCTACCCCTTCCTCTGCCTCTACCTCTACTAGATAGGGGTGCATGAAAAGTTCCCTTGCTACCCTGTTACCTAAGACCTTAGTCCCATTTCAAAGGACACTTAGTATAAAATGATCAGTACTACCACATCTAAAGCATTCTCTAACTAATTTCCTGCAGTTACCCTAATGGCATCTAGAACAATGAGAACATTCTGGTGCTTGACCTCGACTCTGTCTCCCTATATATTTTTTTAGACTTATGCATTGTAGTGGATTCTTGTCTTTTTCCTTTGTTGGCAGAGCTAAAAATAGACTTTGCAGGCCGACAACTTTGAGCTCCTCTAAATCTTTTTCCTGTGGAAGATCCGCATCTAGCACTGCTTCTTTTCTATTCTCTCTCTCTTTACTGTCTTATACTTCTTAACCTTCATAGTTGTTATAACCAGTTGATTAAAGTTTACTATATGCAAGGATGTAAATCCGAACAATTTTTCTTTATTTTGATCATTTAGCCCATCTTCAAAGTGTCTACACTTAAAAACTCCTGTTAACATCTCCTTGGAAACATACTTGCACAAACGGCTAAATTCTTTTTCATATTTAGCCACTGATGAAGTTCTTCATCTCAAGTTCAAAAAATGCTTCAATTTTTCCTTTTTCTATTTCTTGGTAACATATTTCTTTCTAAACTCTACTTCAAAGAATTCCCAGGTAAGTGGGTCAAGTATTTGTGGTTGTCTTAGTACCATCTTCCACCAATCATATGCCATACCTTAAAGTAAAGATACAACACAAGATACTTTATGATCAGCAGGACAAATAATTTCATCAAATATCCTCTTTAATTTTTCTAACCAGACTCAACTTCTTCAGATTGTTTTAAATTAGTGCCCAAGAATTCCTGTCTTCCACGCTTTCTAATCTTAGATATTGAAGCTTTAGGCATTGTCTTTTTTTTATAGAATTTGGGCCATATCTTGAGAAATTTTTAACAGGGCTTCCCTAGGAACAGTCACAGGAATTTCATTCTGATTTAATGATAAAGATATTGGGTTAAAAGGATTTGATCTAACCGGCAAATTATTTTCAGTTGATTATTGAATAGCATCTCTAGAAGACTTCTCTATCTTTATTATATAAGAAAAAAATAGGAACTTCTACATTAGGCCAACATGACACTATCTCATGTTATAGAATCTTATACTTATTTTGCCTAGAAAAGACTCAACCTAGGCTCTAATACCAAATTGAAACACCCTAAGTCTTTTGCCTTTATTAAATACCATGCCATACGATTCAATTATATCTTATTAGGATGATAACCTAATTAAAATGATTCATTAATTTAACCATCATGCATATCAATTAGATGCAACTTTAATTGTTTATATTTTTGTAAGCATTATAAGCGTCTTTTACACATTCACATTAATTTACTTCATATACTCAATAGCCCAACACATATATGTATTATAATCATGCTAGGTATATCTACACTAGTTTTTCATGTTAATACTCACACATAGCATCATGCATTTCAATTGACATATGATCAATCTACCTCCTAAGTGCATGCACATACAACTCATTTCCATAGTTAGTTTAGTATAAACTTATCCTTCCATATGTTATACAACTTACATACATATATATATATATATATATATATGTGATACATGCCTTAGAAACCATGATTAAACAAGTTATCCCATATAACATATAAAATAGTTATATGATAATTAATTGTGATGTATTTATACTCAAATTTGGACTGCTTCAGTTCTAAAGGTGGATAACGGGATTGGGGGATACCCAAGAGTATCAAAATGATGGATATCCAAGGATATCGAAACTATACTCCCAAATGGGGCCAACTATAAGGTGGACCGATCAAGCAGACCCAAACGGGATCAACCAACAACCTAAATGGGGTTGTTCATGATCTAGTAGGATTAACTATACTTTAAACCTAAACAGGTCAACTATAGCAGCTGCAATATCCCTATAGGCCCCTATCTATCCACAACTAAACTCTAATTGCAGGCAATACTATATTTAATTCTCTCTTTTCATATATCATGCTTGCACTTATATTATTCAATTTGCACATGTATAATCATAGGATGTATCTATTGTTTCTATGGCATAATTACTTATGCAAGTTCATTTAATGATGCAATTACTTTTGAACATACTATCATTAGATATCTCATATTAGAATAATCATGCTATGTCAATCAAATAATGTATCATACCTATTCAAGTGCTCATTATAAAACATGGCTCATTCTTAAAATTTTGCAATATAGTACATCATATGTATGTGATCATGTAAAAGAAAAAATACACAATCCCTAGTGAATATATATACATAAGTATTCATATAGTCATACAACTATACGAGTATCGAAAATTGAACATATATCATCGTAATTATATAATTTAACATGTTATCATTCAAGCACCACATGTGAACATGGTCATACTAAAGTATTTCTTATTTCATAGCAAAGTGCATGTTCAAATAAAAATTTACTCTTTCATTAATGTATGAACATGTAAGAATAATTGCATATAACAAGCATGTACACCATTTTAATCATGTATAAATGTTTTATATCATTAACGATACTTTTTACTTATGTCTATACAAGATTATATTTGTAGACTTTTTATCAAAAATCATATTACATGCCATATATAATTCAATGTGTTTTCATATAGGCACATATTTAACATAAGCACATTTAAACCTTAATAGAAAAATACATTAAAAATTCTACCTATAAAATTCTGCACAGGACAGAATTCTGGATCTAACTACTTGCCAATTTTGATTTGGAAAAAATCATTTTTAAGCCAAGTGGCCTTCTACAAACTTTTTTTTCTTTGTGTCCAATTTCCAAAACATTAGGATTCATCTTAATATCATATCTGTAACTCGAGATATTCGAGAAAAATGATAGGTTGTTCGTACTACAAAAAACAGTTCTATTTTTCTTTTATTACCATTCATAAAATTCATAGAATAAAATGAGAAAAGATTTAGGCCAACATTCCTTTATCGAAATCATGATCCTAGGTATCTAGTTTACCTAGAATTTTATAGCATAGCATTTTAACTCCTCTACCAAGACTTATGCCCAAAATACCAAAATTTATACCTTAACAGTGCAAAATAGTTCAAACGAGTTTCATTGTAAAATTTGACATGTATGGGAATAAAACTAGGCATTGCATCCTTCATATGAAATGTATATTTAGAAGTTTATTATTAAAAGAATTTAATTCATTCACTAATCAGTCATTTCTAGCATACTACCCCATCGAATTCCAAATAAAGAAAGAAGAAAAAGAAGATGATGATGCTAATGATAACAAAATTAAGACCATACCTTAATAATTTACACCAAAATTTTCTTGAACAATTATCATGCATGTGGTTTTCTCTAACATTTCTTAGAGATATTGTAAAATCAAGTTAAAGGATGAAGAAACTCCCACTCTTCATCAAGCTTTGCCATCCACCACCATCCACTCTCTCATATTTCTCTATCCATCAACTTAGTTTTAGCTTATATAATAATAGGAAAGATTTCCTGAGTGATCCTTCCAAGTTATTACATGTTACAAAGAATTGTCACCTAGTTTTGTAAATCGCGAATTAACCTCTCCAATTTTTACTTGTCTTAAATCAACCCCTCCTTTCCTTACCTTATTTCATAATTAACCACTTTAAAGGCCATATTAATAAATTAACCCCTAAATTTACACTTCGTGCTTTAATTGCACCCTTGAATAAATGTATACCAAAATAATTTCATGCAATTAATATAATAAAATAAAATTATCACTAGTCCCATGCCTTTAATATGAAATTCACATCTTTAATTAATTCTTAATCACATACAACCCTATAAAATCATGCATTTCTGACTAGGGTCATGCTAGGGGCCTTACATCTAGGGTATCTAGTAACAAGGGAAGGTAGACATGGATGAGTACCAAGCTTAAACTTCACATCAACTATCACAGCCAATTCTTCTATTAAAGGGCACAGTTCTTGGTGAGTGAACCTAAACAAATTTAATCTCAGATCCCAATACCAAGTAGGAGCAAGTAATAGATTCCTACCTAGAGACACTATTCTTAGAAATCTGAGGTTAGAGTACGGAGACAAGAAAAGGTCTTCCCAAGTTTTTGGATCATACAATAGGTGGTGTAATTTTATAAGTCCAGAAGCCATGGTAATAAGAGTTTTTAAGTAATTTAAGTGTAAAAATAATGAGATAAATTAAATGACTAAAAGGAAAATAACCAGGGAAATAAAAGAAAGAAATGGAAAGAAAGAGAAAATATGTGGTAGAAGCATCTTTGGGAAAGGGAGAGGTCAAAGGTACAAAGATAAAGGAAATCCGAGCACTCTTTATAGAAAGTGATGACAGATGCCCATCCTTCAAAGAGTGAGCCATGGGCAGCCCGTCTATCACCCTTGAAAGAAGAAAATGCATTTTGCATGTCCCATACATTACATGTATATGTTGTTGTGTGCTCTCTTATTTTCATTTTTGTTGGAATTTTAAAAGGTCCCATAGATATTAAAAGTGATTCTAAAAGATTTTGGATGCAAGAAAAAAAATAAAAAGAAAAGTCAAAAAATTCAAGGGACATGATAAATTTCATGTAGTATTTTAGTGCTTTTTCATAAGTTATGTACAATTAAAAGTAAATAACTTATGTAAATAAAATAAAATAGGTTAAGTAAATATGTAAATCAAGATAAATGAGGTGTGTCCGTAAAATAACATAAATAAAAATGAATTAAATAAAAAATTAAAAAAAGGAAAATAGTGTAAAATGGTCAAAAAGCTATACGGGACGGGACATCCTATACGCCCATCTATAACTAAAAGCCCGTCCTTCGCTCAAAAATTTAAAATAAAAGGGCTTTTCTTCTTCCTTTCTTCTTCATTTTCTAGTAACCGCCATTGTTTTCGTTCTAAAGCTCTTTCGCACAATTTTCTAAAGCTTTCTCTCTTATTTTTGGTCTGTTTCTTGAGCTATTTACACCTAAAATCTCTTTAGAGTGTTGTGCACTTAAGGGAGCAATTCATTTTTACCTTATTTTACTTTCTCTTTCATTTTCATTCATATCACAAGTGTTATTTGTGTTTCTTTTTACATTTTATACATTTATTTCATTAGTTTTAACATGTTTTAGGATTTTATTATTAGTTTAAAACTTTAGTATTAGGCATGATGGATGCAAGTACACTTCCTTATAAGTTATAATTAAATTTTGCCTTTAGAATTGTAGTTTAAACAACAAAACTTTTACATGATGCTAGCTAAGGGAAAAACCTTGCATATATATGAGCACATGGTTTGCATGTTTGTTTTTTTAACAACTAATATAGATAGGCTTCATGTATACCTCTAAAACCATGTTGTAATTGCACTAAAATAATTATATACAAACTTGGCTATTTTGTTAAATAATTTAGACTATGTTGCTTCGTGGCCAGTAATGGCTTATATGTTGTTTTAAATTGTTTTTTATGTGTAGGAGGTAGCAGCATTCCTTGCTAGAGTGCTACCAAAATTTTGTTAGAATTCTCCTAAAATGTAAAATGTATAGTATACCTTGTTTGACGTGCATGCTTGCTAGAATAACCAATAATGGGTTTATGATGTTATATACCATATCATGGGGCTTAATGCACATTTCAATGTTAGTTGATCATTATTATTTAAGCTAGTATGCTAGCAAAATTTTGACAAATTTTAATATATAGTTTACTTGTGGCTTAAGTTAGTCAAAGAAATTAACTTATAAATGTCTATTACAGGATGCCTTGTAGAACCACACATGCAAACTTTCCTCAGCCTACACTAGCTTAAATGACACCAGAGCTAGTTGCCAGATACTGCAAGTGTAGCTTAGATCCTACTAATTTATGTCCAGGCAATTCCTACAGGATATCAGGTTGATAGAGGAGGTAGACCGACTCTTAGCCAAGGCAGGATGGATAGAGTTTTTTGTACTCAACCTACCCAGACATCACCAAAGAGGTCCTAGAAAGGCTACAGTATGGTGGCTTTAAAGATCAGACATAAAGGAGGGGTCATCATATTTTAGGCACTGGGCATCCATTACAGCATTACACTAATTCTGTTCTCTCTAGCCATAGGGCTTCCAGTTAGACTAGATATAGTCATGCCTAGTAGGTTGATGAATAGAGTTAAATAGAGGGTAGTGACACTTTCGGTGGCTAGATATCAGTCGAATACAAAAAGGAGCATTATGATGGCCACCCAAATTTATAAATACATTTAGAGCACATTGTCCACCTCTTAATTAAGATGCACGAGGAGTCCTGGGTCAGTGAACTCTGCTAATGTCACAAGCCTTTAGGGGATCTAAATAGGCAGGTGGGTGAACATTGCTCACAAGATCATTGCATCATTAGTTAAAGTTTCCTCTTAGTCCAACACACAAATCTGCATGGAAGGTATCGTCAACCACCTACTCTATCACTAGAGGTAGATTTGGTGACTCAATTCCAGAGGACATGTATATTGATCTATAGTCAGTGCTCACTATGAAGATAATGGTGCTAGTCGAGGGATGAGAGGGGTAGTACAAGCTGTTGATTATTTTTGAAACCACGGAAAGATACAATTTAGACCTTATAGTACTAGTTACACCCATAGAGGGGGATGATTAGGGCTAACCACCATAGAAGGCACCGATGGATCCATAGGCACCTCCAACATAGAAAACTCAGTAGAAATATTAGAAAAACCAACCATATGAGCTACATGAGCATCAAGGGGTGGGGCCCAATTCAGATTATGAGTTCGATATACAAGTAAACCTATACGATATCTTAATGTATCACCATAGCTATTGGTGCATCCTCGATCACCTAGTAGGCACCAGCGATCTCCAATCGGGAGGGTAGGGAGGTTTTCTCCTTATGGACATCTTGGAGCTTCTACATCGACTACTCCACTACCACTGGCACATCTAAAGGCATTTTTATTTACACCACCTACACACCTATCTTTGGTTTTTTCACCTAAGGACATCTCTAGGAGGATAATAGATCTGGAGGAGGCCAATAGGTGTTAGGATAATACAATGTAGTTGACACTTATAGCTATGCAATCCCTACAGACATTACCTGCAAAAGTGCAATCTATTTAGATGGAGATATAGGGTATTAGAGCTAAGTTACGATTGCTGGGCAGAGGTTTGAAACATGATTACAGGTAGTCAATAAGTTCCTCACATAGATTAAGGAGCAGGGTTAGCACATTGAGGCCAAGGTCCCTAAAGGTAGACAGGCGATGGTATAAATAAATGAGAAGCTAAAGAGATACATCAAATATTTAAGGAATGATCTTCTTAAGTAGCACTCTAGGGCCATCACTAAGGTTAGCCAAGGTTTAGAAAGGCTTATTTAGGTAATAACATAAGTTCTGTAGCCTTTGACAATAGCACCATCTGGGTTCCACTTTAGGTTTGGATCAGACGATGATCATCCACCTCTAGCACAATAGGATATGGTACCAGCTTCACCTCCCAGACCTTTAGCATTTAGATTCCTAACTGAGCCAGCCTATCGTAGAGGACCAGGGCCTTCAGAATAGTTTTTTGTTTTATATTAAAGGAGTTTAGAACTTTGTCCAAATACTTTTGATGTATTTAAAAAATAAAACTTGCATTAACTTGTATGTTTATCTTATATTGTTATTTACTTTATTTATATTTGACACATTTGTAAAGAAAAATGGAAAATAAATGCCATGAAATTAATGAAAAAGTAATCAAAACAAACAAAGAAAAAGAAAAATAAAAAGAGAGAGGAAAAAGACAAATAATAAATAATGACAAAAATAAACATGAAAAGGAAAGAAAAAAATTATGCAAATTTAATAAGCAAGAGCGCTAACATCAAATCTTTCTCATAGGTACCTGAAAATCCCATTAAGGGGTATATGTTCACCACTACAACCAAAGAATGAGCTAAGACACCAACCCTTGTTACAATAGGTTACTTGAATAGGTTGAAAGAAAAGAGATACACAACAAAGAAAAATATGGATATTTTCAAATTCTGAGGAGATCTTGTATTCGCTTTTACTTGAGGGAGTACACTCATTGTGAATGGAACATGTTTTTTCTATTATGTCTAAGTTGTGAAGGGAAATCTCTTGGACCCTGCACCACTAGCTACCTTGTTAAACATGTAGTATTTGACCCTGCACCACTAGCTACCTTGTTAAACATGTAGTATTTGACCCTGCACCACTAGCTACCTTGTTAAACATGTAGTATTTGACCCTGCACCACTAGCTACCTTGTTAAACATGTAGTATTTGACCCTGCACCACTAGCTACCTTGTTAAACATGTAGTATTTGACCCTGCACCACTAGCTATCTTGTTAAACATGTAGTATCATGAGGTTAGAATGGAATATCGATGAAGCTAGAGCTATATAATTATCAGAATGCCATTATAGCAGTCAATGTTCATTTAGACAGTAAGCCATATTCTCTAAGAAGCAAGGGAATGCTTCAATCCAAACATATAAGAAGTCACAAGATTGATGTTAACAATAAGGAACTATTGGACAAAAGGTGAGAGTCTGATGATAATGTAAATTTTAGGAAGACATACGGCAAGACTAAAAGTGTCAATAGCCTTGATGATGATTGTTTTCCCTACATTGGTACCAATCTACAAAGTGGTGACATAGTCATTTGGAAGTGTACTGAATCTAACTAGGATCACAGTCTTAGACCGAAACATCCCCTAGGATAGAGATGTACTTGTAGACACAAACAACCTAATTCCACTCAAACAACCTAATTTTGCATGCCTCAGGCACTAATCAAACCTAACGAAGTCATCTTCATTTCATATGCCCTAGTGTTAGTGGTTATGCCTTAGGCGAAACATTTGGTTCTTTATGTAATGTCATATTTATTGTTGGCATGTTACAATATAATAATGTTTGTAAATAACAATTTAATGTTATTTTGACTATCCTTAGTCATTTATCATTAAAGGAATAATGATAAATAAAGATTAGTATGAGTTTAATTGTAAATCATGTGATGATTATATATGGTGATATAAATCAAACTTGTAGGTACCTATTAGAGAATAGGATACTGAATAGAGCTGCTATGAGTTACTACATGTGTTAATGTCATTAGTGATCTCATTATAGTTATGTTATCAATCTTTAAACCTGAGATTATCATAGTATCCTAATTAAGGAACATTATATTTTGATATAATCAAACATTATCTTTAGTTGGATAATAGTAAAGGTTATGATCGAACATGATTATAATCATGTAAAGGATAGTGAATAATTGAGATGGAATTTATCCCTCTTATAAGAGATATATCTATAGGGACCCTCAATAAGTAGGACTGAGAAATGCATGGTCGTGCACAAATGAATTTATAGAGTGATCAATTTCATTTTATATTACCAGTCTACTTAGTGATCGAGAAATTATATATTTGGACTATATAAGTTTGACATGGATCATGCTTATGTTCAAACAAGATATTATGTGACAAAAGGGATTATAACATGTTCTATTAGGTTAAAATTGAATTATCAATATTAATATTATTTGGGTAGTCATAATATCTTACTAGAGGCAGCTTATGACTTATGGACCCATGATGGAATTAGAGCCTACTACCAAGATAATATGATCCTATTAGGTCATACATATAGAATGTAATGAATGCGTTAAGGGTTAATTCGAGCGTTTCGAAAATTATTTTATAACAAATTAAAATTCAAAACAAATATAAAAAAATTAATTAAGATTAATATTATAATTCTCATTTTAAATAAGAAATAAAATATTTATTATTTTAATATGAAATGTGGGCTCAAAATTATCTCTCTCTAAATTAAGGTTAGGTCACCTATATATATATAATGATATGTATAGTTTAAAACCCTAATAAGACACATTAAAAGTTGCGATCATCCTTTTTTTGAAGAGAGCATATTTTCTTTTTTTTCTATAACTTTGAAAAAGAATAAAAAATCAAAACCTTAGCTACAAGAGAAGGAATCTAGCACCCGGAGAAATTCTGTTCATCATATTCACATGTGGATATCGATAGAGGGTGTCATTTTGCATAAGGCTAAACAACAAATTCAATTTGTTTGTACTTTAAAAGGTTAGCAACTATTACATCCTTCTTATTGAATCAATTGGATGGCATGGATCTTGATGGGTTTCTATTTTCACGATGATTTTATTTTTAATTATTATTTCAAAACCCAACAATCAGGTGCTAATCGGATGCATTCAAACAACCTAATTATGCATACCCCAGGTGCTAATTGGATCCAACCAAGTCATATCGATTCTTCATGCCTCAATAACTAATTTGACGTATTTAAATCACCTGATTCTGTATACCCTAACTGCTAATCAGTTCGAATAAGTTTGTCTCAAATTATTATGCCATAGGCGCTAATTAGACAAATAATCAAGGGTTAACACATTAATAAACTAATGTTAACTGCTTGAACCAGGGTTAACAAGCTAATGATAACTATCCTACCAAGATACTCATTACCTTATAATGTATGTGTTTTTAATTAACCGAGAAATTTGCTGCCTTAAGTATGGATTTATTTCCTTTTACTCAGAATTTTAGATCACTTAGCCTCTAATGCACTAGCTCCCAAAAATTAAGGGTAGCTGTAAACATCGTGACTCAAGACGACCTATATTAGGATTATCGAATAATAAGAAAATAGCATATTACTGATAGTAGATACGGATCTCAAAGCTCTGACTATAAATTTCTCTCATTTCCTCAAAGATCTTATTAATTTTTCATGTGTTTCAATAAAAGTGCATGAAAACCCTAATTTTAGCCTTTAGAGGTGATAAACGGTCATCTATCGTATTAGTGATAGTTGTCTCTGGCCTTCCCTCTCCTATTTAAGTCAGATTAGGGGTATTTTGCTAACTGTAGACTTTTCACCTGAAGGATGCTCGTTCTTTAATTTCCTAAATTTCCTATAGTTTTTGGAATTTAAAATAGAAAGGTATGTTTTAAAAGAAAGCGGATCCGAATTTTTGGAAAAAAGATCTTCAGATTTGGGAAGTTATAGTTGGAATCCAAATCAAACTTTAAATTAGGTATAAAAGATAATTTCTAGGGTTTTGAAAGCAAAAGAGAGAGAGGGGGAATCACTTGATGCAGAGAAAAAAATCTTAAGGAAGAAGAAAAAGTAATTTTCTCTCTCTCTTTCTCTTTAGGAGGCAACTTAGCTCACATTACTCTTGATAAAAACACTTAAAATGCATATGAAATTCATTGATATTTCTGAAAATAAAAAACACAAATCGGAATAGAGAATCTAGAATACAAGGATTTTAGAGTTGGAATATCTCCTGAGGGTAATATTATAGGTTCTTTTTATTTAATTTTCTCTCTCTGGAATTGTCATTGCATGATCATATGAATATTCATTTGAAATAATTGTGTTTATGTGTTTTGCTTCTTTGGTTTGCAAGTTTTAAAATTAAATGACATGTTAAATTAGATTTATATGCATGATACTAATAAGATTAAATAATGATTCCTTCATTTTTTCATATTTTAGAGCTTTATTCATATTTTTTTAAATTTGGAATTTAATGTACTTTAGTATGTTTTATGCACGATTTAAGGCTATAGTATTGTTTATGCATGTTTTAGGACCTCATGCTTGTGTATTGAGAACTATAAACTTTTTTCTTGCTTTTGGTATCTTTTTTTTCATGCAAATTATTATGTCCAATGAGTAACAGATGGGTAGAAGACTCAATGGATGCCCATCTATCAAAGCGATAGATGGGGCATCATAGGACTTTCTTCTCATCCCATTCCTCATGCAGTTACGGGCATCCACCACCCTTTCAAGGGCATCAATGGTTGGTTGTTTTAGGTTTTTTTTAAATGTATTTTATGCATTTCATGGTATTTACAATATTAATTTGATCCCCATAATGTTCATGCATTATTCTATATGGTATCCAGTTATGTACGTATTATTCTTTTATATTGTATTAACTAAATAAATGATTTATTTTGCTATATTTTGGCATTTCAATATATAATGCTAATTAATTTAATTTTTGTGGTTTTTAGGAGTATGTAAATTCTCTCATCTTTAAAGGATTTCATGAGGTTTTTTGCATTGGGAATCATGCTCCCAATTAGATAATCACCGCCAACCATTCGGTTATTTTGTTTAATTATTCTATTTTTTATTTTTCTTATTCATTTTATTATTTTTTGTTCATTTGTTTATTTTGCTATTTTGGATGTATTTTATTTTGGGATATATTAGTTAGTAAAAAAGGGCTTTTGTGCATGTTAAAAGGAAAAGGTACTTAAAAAATGATTTCTACTAATTAATTTAGGTTTTCCTTAAAGCTTAGATAAATGTCAATTTTTTTTTATCCAAAGCAAAATAATAGAATAAAAGAGGTTTCTTTTTTTTTTTTTTGTAAATATGCATGAGGGAACCAATGTTCTCAACCAAAATCAATATGCCAATTCAGGCATGTGATTTATGTTATTCTTTACAAGATGATTTGCTTATGTAATAATTTAAGTAGGACTTTACTTTTATTTATTTATTTCCTTATTTGATTTGGATGTTTATTTTATTCTATCACTTTGAATCGTGTGAGAGAGGAATGTGGATTAATTTTAAAACTCACTTATAAAAATAATGCCTAACCAAGATGCCTAAAAGAGTGATATCCCAAACACCAATATGTGCTTAGGCATTCATTTCCCAACATTCTGTTGGGTGGTGACTCCATGACACCTACCTTTTTTTGGTCTATTAGTAGATGCTTTCATAGGTTAACTACTAATAATAATTTAGATTTGGCCCCTTTTTATTGCAAAGTAGCAAATTTATGATTAAAAGTGAGCCTCTTTCAATCTTGGACCCTAAAAGTGGGCTTTTAAAAGCAAACTTGGAAACAAGCATAACTCTGATGTGCATCACATATAGGTTTTACTGTTAATAAGAGCTCTTGCTTTCAAGAGATGTGTAGATAGTTTGATTAAAAAGGTGTATTCCCTAAGATGATGTAGAGAAAATTTTAAAGCATTGCGACTCCATGGATGTTGGTGTTCATTATGGTGTTACCAAGATAGCTTCTAAGGTACTTTAATATGGTTTTTGGTGGTCTTTTCTATTTCAAGACATTACAAATTATGTGCTTACATGTGATTAATGTCAAACGACGGGTAATATAACAAGGAAGAATGAGATGACTTTGAAAGGAGTCTTAAAGGTGGAGATACTTGATGTTTGGGGGATGGATTTCATGGGTCCTTTCCTTAGTTCTTTAAGATATAAGTATATTTTGGTCATGGTAGATTACGTATCTAAATGGTTAAAGCATTACCTACCATTACTAATGATGTAAAAGTGGTTAGGAAGATGATTAAAAAGGTCATATTTCCTAGGTTTGGTGTTCCTAAAGCTATTATTAGTAATAGAGGTTCTTATTTTTGCAATAATGTGACTGATGGTTTATTGAAGAAGTATGGGGTGACATACAAGGTTTCTACTTCATATCATCCACAAACTAATGGATAATTTAAAGTAAGTGATAGAGTGTTGAAGTGGATTTTGGAAAAAATAATTTCTTCATTAAGGAAGGATTGGGCATTAAAGTTAGATGATGCCTTATGGGCATATCGAATAGCCTTCAAAACACCAATATGTTTTACTTCCTATAAATTAATCTATGGTAAGTCTCGTCACTTGCCTGCAGAGCTTGGACATAAGGCCTATTAGCCAATATGGGCTTTGTATTTTTATATAAAGCAAGCTGGTAGGAAGATGTTGCTTCAACTAAATGAGTTATATGAGTTGAAGATGGATGCCTATGAGAACGTAAAGTTATACAAGGATTTTACCAAGATATGGCATTACAAGCATATACCTAAAAAAGAGTTTCAAGAAAGTGATTTGGTACTTCTATATAACTTAAGATTAAGGTTATTTCCTTAGAAGCTAAAGTCTAGATGGTCCGGTCCTTTTAAAGTGGCTAAAGTACATGACTATGGAGCAATTGATATTGAGAATGATAAAGGAGAAGTTTTCAAGGTCAATGGTCATTGCCTTCATCTATATTTTGTTAGTGAGTCCATTGGTAAGGTGAATTTGCTTATTCTCTTTACACCTAAGTGATGGAATATGACATGGAATTTATATGATGATCATGCAGCGGAAAAATAATAAAATTGATCATACATGTCACTTAGTCTATAAGCAAGAATCGAAAACATGCAATTTTAGGGTTTTAAAACTTACAACTTTAGATGCACTTCAAGACTTGATTTTGATGATGACTAGCAACCAAGAAGGATTTATTTGCCTTAGATCTTCACCACTATTGCCAAAGGAGCAGCCTTTACGCCACTCCTCTCTATGTTCACACACACAATTGCAATGACGACTTAAAATCGAGAGTGCTAGCTCTATGTGTAAAGTAATTGGCAATGGTAATGGATTGAAGCTACAAGATTTGATCTTGTACTTCCTTTTAGTTGCTATGTTGCCAAAGAACACAAGAGAACAAGGAACAATCCTTTCTCCTTGTGAATTCGGCCAAGAACGTGTGAGAGAGAGTTTCATGCCTAGGGTTTATTTCCTATTTCTTCATTCAAAATATATCACTTATCTTGTTAAGTGATAATGCCGAGCTTACCATCCTTTTAGGTAGTAAAATCATTCTAAATCCACTTCCTTAAAATAAGTAACATATATTGATTTAAACTCTTTTTGAATTAATTTGAAATAAATATAAGACATTTAATCAAAACAAATCACTTAATTTAAGAAATATACATTTGTCGAAATTCCTTTGATTTTTATCTTGGAATTTTGGTCACTTCCTCTCTTATTTAAGTGATTTAATTTGATTCAAATTCTTTTAGGCTTTAATATTCAATTAATTTAATTAATACAATATAATTAATTAATTGAAATTAAACCTTATGGGCCGAATCTCTCTCTAATGGATCAAGGTCCATTTAGCAATTTTAAGACCCATTACATACATTAATTTGACTTTAATTAAAATCCCAAATTAATGCCCAATACTTTATTTAAATATTTTAAGCCCAATGCTTTGTGTGCGATCCTATAGGTCCATTTAATATTGGCAATGAATTAATTCAAAGGCTATATATATTCTCTAGCAAGATATTATAGCATTCCAAATTAAATGAAAATGCAAATGGCGTTTAGTGACCTAATGCAATTTTGCATAGTCCCTTACCCTTAAATATCAGAATTAATATAAGGCATGGAACCAGTCATCCTCATATATACTAATTCCTTTATTGATATTCTAGTGACGCTAAAATCTCAGATAAATAATGATTACTCATTATTTCGTCTCGGTATGGCCATACACTTTTTAGTTCACTGATCAAGTGGCCGATGATATTTCTCTCTTATCGAGAGGGGTAATCCCTTCACTTCTCTCAAGCTCTCTAACATGGATTAGTGCATACCCAAGCATACCCATACTTGTCACCTTGTTACAAGCACGTTAGGTATATGTCAAAGTACATAGCAATTCATAAAGAGTTTCATAGAGATTTTAGGTCTAAGAACTTCGATGCAAAACTTGCACATGAGAAACACTTATGACTTATATCATGTAGTGTTCTCATGAATGGATTGAATCCAGATACCATGTTCTAAGCATGTATCTATGATCACTGATTGACACTCTTGTCCTTATGATCCATAAGACATAACTCATCTTATCAGAGAGAGCATACTAGTCTTAATTCATTTGTTATTCCTATAACAATGACTGATTAGGGATATTTAGAATGAAGTCTCATTTGTTTCAAGGTCTTACAACCATGTGCCTCACACATGATAACTTAAACTAAAACAACATTCTTAGATAGTTCTATCAATTGATATGCACAGGAATACAATAGTTAAAACAAATGCCTCATTTATTAACTAAAGTGTTTTATAACAATACATTGGGGCTAGGGCTTACACTAACACTAAGGAGGTTATTTCTTAGGTTTCTTAAAGTATTGTCTAATGGCAATAGATTGAAGCTACAAGACTTGATCTTGCACTTCTTTTAGGTGCTATTAATGCCCAAAAACACAAGAAAGCTAGAAAGAATTCTTCCCCTTGTGTGTTTCGGCCAAGAGAAAAATGTGTGAGGGAGAGCTAGTTTTCATGCCACACACTTGTAACCCTAGGGTTTTATTTCTTTATTAATATATATCATTATCTTTTGGAAAGTGTTTGATCTGAATTTTAGTACCTCAAGATTATTAATTCAACCTCAATCTTTTCCTAAAAATAAGTAATATATATTGATTTAAACTCCTTTGAATTTAAAATTCAAATTTGAAATAAAATACAAGACATTTAATTAAATAAAATCACTTAACATAAGTAATGTGCATCTGCCGAAATTCCTTGATTTTTATCTTGGAATTTAGGCCACTTCACCTTTTATTTAAATGATTTAATTTAATTTAAATTCTTTTAGGCTTTAATACTCAATTAACTTAATTAATACAAGATAATTAATTAATTGAAATTAAACCTTGTGGGCTGAATTTTTCTCTTTCATGGACCAAGGTCCAATAGCAATTTTAATACCCATTAAATACATTAATTTGACTTTAATTAAAAGCCCAACTTAATGCCCAATACTTTATTTAAATATTTTAAGCCCAATGCTTTGTGTGCTATCCTATAGGTCCAATTAATGTTGGCAATGAATTAATGAATTAATCCAAAGGCTATAAATATTCTCTAGCAAGATATTATAGCATTCCAAATTAAATGAAAATGCATATGGTATTTAGTGACCTAATGCAATTTTGCATAGTCCCTTACCCATAAATATCAGAATTAATATAAGGCATGGAACTAGTCATCCTTATATATATATATTAATTCCTTTCTTGATATTCCAGTGACACTGAACTCTCAGATAAATAATGATTACTCATTATTTCATCTCGGTATGGCCATACACTTCTCAGTTCATTAATCAAGTGGCCGATGATATTTTCTCTCTTATAGAGAGGGATAATCCCCTCACTTATTTCATGCTCTCTAACACGAATCAATGTATAGCCAAGCATACCCATACTTGTCACTCTATTACGAGCACGTTAGGTGTATGTCAAAGCACACAATAATTCATAAAGAGTTTCATAGAGATTTTAGGTCTAAGAATTCCGATACAAAACTTGCATATGAGAAACACTTATGACTTATACCGTGTAGTGTTCTCATGAACGGATCTAATCTAGATACCATGTTCTAAACATGTATCTATGATTTCTGATTGACACTCTTGTCCTTATGATCCATAAGACAGAACTCAACTTATCAGAGAGAGCATAATAGTCTTAATTCATTTGTTATTCCCATAACAATGACTAACTAGGGATATTTAGAATGAAGTCTCATTTGTTTCAAGGTCTTACAACCATGTGCCTCACACATGATAACTTAAACTGAAACAACATTCTTGGATAGTTCTATCAATTGATATGCACATAAATACAATAGATAAAACAAATGCCTCATTTATTAACTAAAGTGTTTTATTACAATAAATTGGAGCTAGGGCTTACACTAACAATCTTCCACTAGCACTAGTCCTAATTGGGCATAGCCCTAAGACCGAATGCTCTCAAATGAGCTTCGTGCAGATTTGGACGCAATTGTTTCATCAAAGGATCTGCTATATTGTCTTCACTTGCTATCTTGCTAACCTTGACGTCCCTACGATCAATGATTTCTCTGATCAGGTGGTACCTCCTGAGTATGTATTTGGATTTCTGGTGTGATCGGGGCTCCTTGGCCTGTGCGATGGCCCCGTTGTTGTCATAGAAAATTTCTAATGGATCTAGGATGCTTGGGACCACTCCTAATCTAGAAATAAAATTTTTAATCCAAACAGCCTCTTTTGCAGCCTCACTGCTGCAATATACTTAGATTTTATAGTTGAGTCGGCAACGGTCTCTTGCTTCGAGCTTCTCCAACTGACAGCACCACCGTTTAACACAAAAATGAATCTAGATTGTGATCTAGAATCTTGAGTACTAGTCTGAAAAGCAGTACCAGCATAACCTTGTATGACGAGCTCTTCTTGACCACCATACACCAAAAAGTGATCCTTAGTCTTTCGCAGGTACTTTAGAATCCCTTTTATAGCAGACCAGTGCTTTTCATCAGGGTCTTGCTGAAACCTACTAGTTATACTCAGTGCATGAGCAAATCCAACATAGTACATAAGATAGCGTACATGATAGATCAAATAGCAGATGCATATGGGATTCTACTCATGTTGTGCCTTTCCTCTTTGGTTTTAGGACACTGTTCTTTAGTCAAAGGAACTCCCAAAGCCAAAGGTATGTACCCTTTCTTTGAGTCTCCCATACTAAAATGCTTTAGTACTTTATCTATGTACTTTTCTTGACTTAGTCCCAAAAGTCGATTCGATCTATCTCTATAGATTCGAATACCAAGTATTGTCTCGGCTTCACCTAAGTCTTTCATTGAGAAACGTTTCCCTAACCATTGCTTAACCTTTTGCAATGTTGGAATGTCATTCCCAATGAGAAGGATGTCATCCACATATAGGACAAGAAATACTACTATGCTCCCACTAACCTTCTTGTACACACATGGCTCGTCTTCATTCTTGATGAAGTCAAATTCTTTGACAGCCTCATCAAAACGAAGATTCCAACTTCGGGATGCTAGCTTTAATCCATAAATGGATTTTTGAAGCTTGCAAACCTTTTTAGGATGCTTGGGATTGACAAAACCCTCAGGCTGTGTCATATACACATCCTCAAGTAAATTTCCATTGAGGAAAGCAGTTTTGAGATCCATTTGCCATATCTCATAATCATGATATGCAGCTATGGCAAGCAAGATCCTAATGGACTTGAGCATGAATACAGGTGAAAAGGTTTCATTATAGTCTACACCATGAGTTTGTTGAAAACCTTTTGCTACTAGTCTACCTTTATAGGTCTTATCAGCTTTGAGTTTGAATAGCCACTTGCATTCAATTACCTTAGCACCTTTCGGTGGATCAACCAAGGTCCAAACTTGGTTATCGTACATTGATTGCATCTCGAATTTCATGGCTTCAAGCCAATTTTCGAGTCTAGTCTCTCAATAGCTTCTCGGTAGGTAGTAGGATCCTCACGATCTACTAACTCAATAGTGTCACTGTCGGTGATTAGAAATCCATATCTCTCAATCTCCTGACGTACCCTACCGGACCTTCTAGGTTCTTGTTCCACAACTGGTTGTGAACTTGATCCCACTTCTAACTCATCCTCTATAGGAGTTTGTGGTGCTTGAATTTCTCCAAGTTCTACTTTACTCCCACTGTCTTTCTTGAGAAGGAACTCCTTTTCCAAGAAAACAGCCTTATGAGCAATAAATACTTTGTTCTCGGCTTGTGAGTAAAAGTAGTATCCCTTTGTTTCATTGGGATAACCCACAAACAAGTAGACAATGGATTTGGACTCTAGTTTGTCAGATGTTAATTTTCTTAACATGTGCTTCACAGCCCCAAATCTTGAGAAATGACATATTGGGTTCTTTCCCAGTCCATACCTCGTATAGTGTCTTCTTAACTGCTTTAGTTAGAGTATGGTTTAGTAGAAATGCAGCAGTTTCTAATACATAACCCCAAAAAGAGACAGGAAGATTTGCTTGACTCATCATAGATCGAACCATGTCCAACAGAGTTCGATTTCTCCTTTCGGACACACAATTCCATTGTGGTGTTCCAGGAGGAGTGAGCTATGAAATAATACCACACTCTTTTAGATGACTGTCAAACTCTTGGCTTAAGTATTCACCACCTCGATCTGATCGAATGGCTTTTATACTTTTGCCAAGTTGTTTTTCTACTTCGTTCTTAAACTCTTTGAATTTCTCAAAAGTTTTAGATTTTTACTTCATTAGATAGACATAGCCATATCTACTGAAGTCATATGTGAACGTCATGAAGTAGCTAAAACAACCTTTAGCTTGTGTACTTAATGGTCCACATACATCGGTATGTATTAGTCCTAATAAGCCATTAGTCCTCTCAACTTTCTTGTTAAAAGGACTCTTTGTCATTTTTCCATGCAAACATGGCTCGCATGTATCATAAGACTCTAAGTCGAATGACCCAAGCACTCCAGTTTTGTGGAGTCTTGAAATGTGTTTTTCGTTTGCATGCCCTAAACGACAATGCCAGAAGTAAGTAGGGTTCAATTCATTTGATTTAACCCTCTTTGTATTAATGTTGTATATAGACTCTTTGTTTTGTAGATCAATGATATTAAGGCCATTTTGTAATACGGCATTGCCATAAGAAATGCCTTGGCAACGAATATGAGCATTGCCATTTTTAATAACAAAATCAAATTCATCCAAATCCAAACAAGAAACTGAAATAATTTTTCTGCTCATAGCAGGCACTTAATAACAATTTTTTTAAACTAAACAAAGTCCGAAAGATAAAGTGAGTTGATAGTCGCCTATCTCCATGGCAGCAACTCGTGCTCCATTCCCCACACGGAGGTCCACTTCATTCTTCCCAAATAACTGCCTATTTCTTAGCCCCTGCACATTTGAACAAATGTGAGAACCACAACCGGTATCCAATACCCAAGTGGTAGAAATAAAAAGGTTAATTTCAACAAAAAAATACCAGAACTGGACGCCTTGGCTCCATTCCTTTTTTTTTCTTCCTTGAAGAGAGCGTAATTCTTCCTCCAATGCCCTACTTTGTTGCAGTGGAAGCAAGTGCTCTCACTCTCTTTGAGCTTTTGTGCCTTGGGCTTGGATTGGGCCTGAGGTGAACTCCCACTTGACTTGAACCGAGCCAGTTCATTCTTGGGTTTTGTCTTTCCCTTTCCTTTTCCCTTAACGGGTCCCTTCTTAATGCCCCTTTGAACCATCAGCACGGGATTGGTTTTTCGAATGTTCTCTTCAGCATTCTTAAGCATCCCATGAATCTCAGTGACTGACTTGTTCATTGCATGCATGTTATAATTCATCACAAATGGATCAAAATCATCAGTCAATAATCCTAAGATCAAGTCAGTGGCCAATTCCTTTGGCACTAGTACCTCAAGGTTCTCAAGAGTATCAAGATACCCTTTCATCTTAAGTACATGGATACTAACAAGAGTACCCGCAGCCATCTTACAAGAAATTAATGCCTTTGTTGTCACGAACCTCTCGTGATGAGCTTGCTCTTGGAACATCTCCTTGAGGTGGACCATGATTGCATAAGCCTCTTGGTCCATGAATTGCTTTTGCAAGTCAGGCACCATAGTGGCTAGCATCAGACATGTCACATCTTTGGAGTCGCTCTTCTTGGTCTCAAAAGTTTCCTTTTGAACCACATAGGCATTCCTACTAGGTTCTTCAGGCAAGGGTGCATCCAAAACATACGACTTTTTCTCTTGCTTAAGAACTATTCTTAAGTTTAGAGACCAGTCTATGAAATTGGTGCCATTCAATTTGTCCTTTTCAAGGAACGATCGCAATGAGAAATTGTTGTTTGAAGAAGCCATTTTCAATCTACAATAAAATTTAGCAAGATTAAATGAGGTTTTATTATAATCCCACAAACTGAATTAATATCCCCTTAAATAATTCGCATTAGTGATTTTAATGTGGGCTAAGATCCACTTTTCACAAAAACTTATTAGTCAAGCTGAGCTTGTACACCTAACAAGTTAAGTTACTTAGGTAGGAAAAACTCCAATCATGTCTCGTACATGACTCTTGGATCAAATGGGCTAACTTCTTAAGACATTATAGCTCAAATCCATTTATTAGTTGCCTAGGTCCGGGCATCCCTTTCCATGTTAAGTCCAACCTACATTCACAACCCATGACTCACAAAGATAATCGGGTGCATCTAGGACTCCTACTCTACGTGACCGATGATCGATGCCTTGACATGTTTTGAATTAGGAAGGCAACTTTGTGACTTACTATTTTTAGGGATTCATTTTATTACAGCTTACATGGTATATGCTTTGTCATCCATACATAGCATGCATATATAAATAATTGCATAAAGTAAAGCATGACAAACATGGGCCCAAAAACCTACAACTAAGATTCTATACTATTACATAAGAATCTTCGAGTTGGGCTTCTCCAATCCGGTGGGCTTTGTCCTGATTTACAAAGTCTTCAAGTAAATTCTATTCTAAGAAATAAATGAAACTTTTACAATAATATATAATGGCTTGCAGGCCATATTTAATTACAAAAACCCAGGACCCATGAATGCACCATGCATATCCATTCATCACACCAAACAAGCAAGTGAATATACATAACATTCATGGATCAAACAAATTCCAATTTTAATTAAATTCGCCAAGCCCATTAATGGAAATTGTGTACTTGAACCTTTAAGAGATGACCCCATGATGGGCCTGGGCCGAAGCCCAATGGACTAAATCCTCTTATTGAATAAGTTCTCTTGAAAGCCCAAAACACAAACTAGTTAGATTTGTGCTATAAATCAACTCTAGTATAATTTCCAATTTTGCCATTTTTAATTTTATGTCATACAGCCCATAAACATTAAAAATACATATAATATGTACCAATATGAATTAAAACACAAAATCTTGAAGAACATATATATGATACACGACATGCATATAAAAACAAACAAATAACAAAACTAGTTGTTTAATGCTTATGTGATGCCACAAAAATGCACAAATATTTAAATCAATTTTATGAGTCATTGAATAATTAAAATAAGGTCATAAATATTGATTTAATATTATGTACCAATATGATCTAAATGTGTTTTTACCATTTTAATCAAAACAAAACAAACAATGTTGATTAAGCATGTAACAAACACAAACTAGTCATAGTTTTAAGTGATTTTAAAATTAATCAATTAAATTGTCATGGACCAGAATTAAAACCAAATTTAAAAGTATGTCCATAACTGATATTTAATCTTTAAAAACCACTTACAAACATGCCAAAATCGTTTTTACATTTAATATTTAAAACTAGTTGTTAAACTAACAATTAACATGCCAAAGAGCACCTAGTTTTAATATTAACATGTACCATCAGGTATTATCAATTAAATCTGACCATTAATAGCTCCTAGAACATCTTAGGACAGTATATTAACATGTCATATTAATTATAATACCTATCTAATAATTTAAAATCATTTTTACACCAAAATAATGCAAAAAACTCAAAACAGAAAATTTTAGCATTGCATGTATTTAAAATAACGATTTTTGATTAATTATTTCATGCATCTAAAGCACTAAAAAAGCATGTTTAGGCTCTGATAACACTGATGGAATATGACATGATATGTTCATGGTAATCATGCAGCAGAAAAATGATAAAATCGATCATACATGCCAAACAATTCCATGACAAGAATCGAAACATGCAATTTTAGGGTTTTTAAAACTTACAACTTTAGATGCCTTTTAAAACTTGAATTTGGTGATGACCAGCAACTAAGATAAATTTATCCACCTTAGATATTGATCACCAATGCCAAGGAATAGCTTTTACGCCACTCCTCTCTATTCTCACACACACACTTGCAAAGATGGCTTAAAAATAGAGATTGTTAGCTCTCTTTTAAAGTATTGTGTAATGGCAATAGATTGAAGCTACAAGACTTGATCTTGCACTTCTTTTAGGTGCTATTAATGCCCAATAACACAAGAAAGCAAGAAAGAATTCTTCTCCTTGTGTGTTTCGGCCAAGAGAAAAATGTGTGAGGGAGAGCTAGTTTTCACGCCACACACTTGTAACCCTAGGGTTTTATTTCTTTACTAATACATATCATTATCTTTTGGCAAGTGTTTGATCTGAATTTTATTACCTCAAGATAATTAATTCAACCTCAATCATTTCCTAAAAATAAGTAATATATATTGATTTAAACTCCTTTGAATTTAAAATTCAAATTTGAAATAAAACACAAGACATTTAATTAAATAAAATCACTTAATATAAGTAATGTGCATGTACCGAAATTCCTTGATTTTTATCTTGGAATTTTGGCCACTTCAACTTTTATTTAAATGATTTAATTTAATTTAAATTCTTTTAGGCTTTAATACTCAATTAACTTAATTAATACAAGATAATTAATTAATTGAAATTAAACCTTGTTGGCTGAATTTTTCTCTCTCATGAACCAAGGTCCAATAGCAATTTTAATACCCATTAAATACATTAATTTGACTTTAATTAAAATCCCAAATTAATGCCCAATACTTTATTTAAATATTTTAAGCCCAATGCTTTGTGTGCAATCCTATAGGTCCAATTAATGTTGGCAATAAATTAATGAATTAATCCAAAGGCTATAAATATTCTCTAGCAAGATATTATAGCATTCCAAATTAAATGAAAATGCATATGGCATTTAGTGACCTAATGTAATTTTGCATAGTCACTTACCCATAAATATCATAATTAATATAAGGCATGGAACTAGTCATCCTTATATATATATATTAATTCCTTTCTTGATATTCCAGTGGCACTGAACTATCAGATAAATAATGATTACTCATTTTTTTATCTCGATATAGCCATACACTTCTCAGTTCACTGATCAAGTGGTTGATGATATTTTCTCTCTTATATTTTCTTGATATTCCAGTGACACTGAACTGTTAGATAAACAATGACTGACTAGGGATATTTAGACTGAAGTCTCATTTGTTTTAAGGTCTTACAACCATGTGCCTCACACATGATAACTTAAACTGAAACAACATTCTTGGATAGTTCTATCAATTGATATGTACAGGAATACAATAGATAAAACAAATGCCTCATTTATTAACTAAAGTGTTTTATTACAATGTATTGGGGCTAGGACTTACACTAACAGTAATTCTATTTTCTTTTTTGATTGTTTGGTAGTTATAAATTTAGATAGATTATCCATTAATTTATTAAAGTTTTTAGTATAAAAATATTCATTCAAAGTTATTATTGACTATCCATTTTAGTACCTATTCGGTTAATAGAAAACTTTTATATTGACTCTTAAAGTTCAACACCTTACTCACTCTATCTAAATCTTAGAGACTAGGGTAATAAAATTTACACCACAACAATAGGAAAATTTAGTAGTTGATGTTCTGAGTATAAAAGTACTAGCAATTTTTGCATTGTAAAATGTAGTTGGAGGATAGCTTTTGATAGGGCATTGATAGTCCAATTAAAGGCTAAACCTTATTTGAAATAGGAAATTTATATTGCTCAGAAGTGTGATGAAAGGATACAGAAATTGGTACTGTAGGTATATGAAGGGAAGTATTTTGACTTTTTAGTAAAGGGGTATTGAAACTTATATTTTAAAGGTAGGCTAAGTGTCCTTAGCATTAAAAATTTAAAGAAGGGTTTGTTTTCTAAAAGCTAAAATTCATTTTTTACAATGTATCCAGGTGGAAATAAAATGTACAGAGATTTAAAGTAGTAATAATGGTGGCTAGATATGAAATGAGATGTGATGGACTATGTGTCAAAATTTTTAATGTGTCAACAAGTTAAGGAAGAACATCAAGTGCCATCCAGCTTATTAAATCATAGCTCGATTCCATAGTGGGAGTGGGATAACATCACCATGGATTTTGTAATTAGTCTTCCTTTAACTTAGAAGAAACAAAAAGCAGTTTCGATAATTGTTGATAGGCTTACCAAATCAACCCATTTTTTGCCTATCATGTTGAATTTTTCAATTTATCAATTAGCAAGATTATATGTAGATAAAGTAATGAGATTTCATAGGATGCCATTCTCTATCATTTTTTATCGGGATCCTCAATTTACCTTGAGGTTTTGGAAAGGGTTAAAAGCAGCATCAGTTACTCAACTTCATTTTAGTGTTGCTTGCCATCCAAAAAATATATGGTTAATCTAAAAGAGTAATTCAAGTTTTAAAGGATATATTTTAGGCTTTTGTATTGGAATTTTCGGGTAGTTGGGAGAAATATCTATCTTTAATGGAGTTTGCTTACGAAAATAGGTATTAAACATATATCAACATAGCACCTTATGAGGCATTGTATGGTAAAAAATATCGGACTTCCTTATGTTGGGCTAAATTTAGGGAGAAAATTGTGATTGGACCAACAATTATAGGAGATGCAAAAAGAGTAGGTTAGAGTTATTTGTCAGAACCTTAAGGTAGTTTAGGATACATAGAGATCAAATGTAAATTGAAAAAGAAAAGATAAAGAATTTTAGTTAAGAGATAAGGTTTTCTTAAAAGTGGAACCATGAAAAAATATTTTATTCTTTAGAAGGAAAGGCAAACTCAGTCAAAGGTATATAGGCCTTTATGAGGTATTAAAAAGAGTTGGGCCGGTGGCTTATCAGTTGGCCCTTCCTATGGAATTATCCAAGATACATGATGTGTTTCATATTTTTATACTGAGAAAATATTGGTCAAATGATTCTTATAAAATTCTTCTTTAAGATATTTAGGTACAACTAGACTTTCCATATGAAGAGGAACCAAAAACTATTTTAGCTAGAGAAGTAAAACAACTTTGCAATAAACAAGTTCCAATAGTAAAAGTACTCTAGCATTATCATGGAGTGGGAGAGGTCATATGGAAACCTAAAGCTGTCATAAAATCCTAATATCAATAACTATATATATGTCAGGTAAACATTTTAAGGATGAAATTCTTTAGAGGGGAGAGAAGTGTTAGGCCCTACCGTAGTAGGAGCAGAGGCATATTTGGCATGGAATCCACAGAAAGACTAATTTGCTAGCCCTAAAATAGAGACTTGATTATCATTAGTAGCTTTTATAGAGATCACTTTACCTTCATAGGAATTTTGATCATCTGGTGAAGAGTGGATCAAACTCTTCATATATTGTAAAATGAAGGCCTTCCGAGTAAAATAAAAAAGTTTGTAGAAAATGGCAACACTATAAATTTTCCCTTAGTGCTAATCTCTCCAGTCTTAACATCAACCTTAAAGGTATCTACTGCTTACCTATAAGAGTTGTCATAGGCTATGACCACCAAGTCAGAATTATTTAACATTGACTCATTCAACTCGAAAGCAAAAATGGCCACCAATGGGCACATAATAATTGAAGAGCCGTCATCTACCATTACATAACCTATGTGTTTTCAATTAACCGGGCCATTATATGCATAACCATATCATATATCATCCACAAAACACATGTGCAAATCATAACAAATCTTCTAACATTATTTTTCCCATATATAAGGTCGTGCAATCTCTTTCCTAGGAAGGATTAATTCATGGGTTAGCAAGGAACCCGATGAACATGAATGGTGCATGGTGAAAAATCAGCAGCATAACCTCTCTTAATTTAAAGCACAAGCAAATGCAATATTGATTCCCATATACTTAAGTCCTTTAAATAAGCCAAAAATAGGCCTATTGGGGTATGACAGCCTTCGATAACACCTACCTTTATTCATTAAAATTTAATTAAGCATATAAGTATCTAAATAGTAAACAAAGTATTAAGGTACATATTAACTAAGGAAGTATCTATTCCACTACTTGAGGCTTCGGTCTAGTAGTATAACTTTAAGGCCAAACAAGCATGGTCCCTAGATAGTTGTGAATTATAAGTATATTTCTTAGTGTGTTTTAGGTGTTTATTTGAGTTAGTTTAGTGTTAATTTAGTTGTTTTATTGTTAAATATTTCTACTTTGTATTTTGAGTTCTAAATATGAATTTTTATGTCTTTCATGTATTTTTTGAAAGAAGAAAGAAGTTTAATAAAGAAAGGAGGAAAGATGATGTAAGAAGGCAAAAAAAGAGGAGAATTTCGGGTTAAAGTACAGTATCACTCGATTGAGTGTCCAATCGATTCTGCTAAGTTATGTTTTCACTCACCCAAAGGTAAATTGTCACTCACCTAAGCTTTTCCCTTATTTTCTCTAGCAAATCTTCACTATGTTGAGTGGTTTGCATCACTCTTCTGAGTGCCATGAAGAAAAATATGAAATAAAGCTCCCTATTTGAGTAGAACTCTAGTTTAACATGTATTGGGATGTTTATTAAGGTCAAAACCTCTTATTTGAAGCCTATAAAAGGAGATTCATAGCACCAAAGCAAGATATAGAGTGATTAGCATCTTAAATGCATATTTAGCTTTATTTTACTTTAGTTTTCTTTAAAACAAATGTTGAAGTTTAAGTTGTTCTTTGTTTCTCCCTATAGAGTTATAAAAAAAGCTTCTTCATTTTTATGTTTTCGAATATTCTTATTAATTTTGCTTTATTTTTCAAGATAAGTAGTGAGTAGTTTCTTTTACTTCTTCTAAAGGGTACTTGAATCCTTAACTTTATATTGTAATGACTTAGTTTGTGCTTAATGTTATGCGAATTAATTATTTCTTAATTTTGGGCACACTTTTACCTTTGGTTACTCATGTTTTGATTATTAACTAGTTTTAATTAATAGTTGATGATTGAATTATGCATGACTATTGGTTTCCCTGTTCTTAGGTTGGTTTATTGGTATTAATACATAATTATATTCTAAGTTAGGTGTAATTACGTTTTGATAATGGTAAATTGAGACTAAAAAGAGTTAAAATCAACAATAGATGAAAGTTAAATTTGCTTTCAAAAGAGTTTAATAGACATCTAGTAGGTTAAAATTAGATTTTTATGTTAAGTGTTGAATTGTTCTTAACAAGATAGGTTTAATGATTAGAATGATATTCTTGTTTAAAGATATCTTGTTTTTATTAATCTGATTTCCTTATGATCACTTGTGTTCCCTTTTTTATTAAGTCATTATAATATAAGTTAAGGTTGATAGTCCTTTAGTGAAAGTTATCTTTAATATTGATTTTATCTCTCTTATTACCATAACTACTACTGCTGCTGCTGCTACTACTACTACTAATAATAATAATAATAATGATGATGATGATGATGATAATAATAATAATAATAATAATAATAATAATAATAATAATAATAATAATAATAATAATAATATGCATGTGACATTAATAATTAAACTTAAAAAAATGAGAATATGTGTAAATATGTAAATCCATTAATAATTTACATGAAATAAATGTGAATAATAACAAAATGCACAAGCTAAAATAAATTTAACAAATTATATTAAAAATATTACAAGGCATATTGTGTTAACAAAGAATAAAATAAATTATCATTAAATATATATATATATATATGAAAAGTAAATAAATAAAATAATAAAATACCGCATATGTAAAATGAAGAAAATAAACAAAATTGAAAAAAAGAAGTTAGAATGCATTAAACATGCAAATGAATGCTAAGAAAGACATGCAGTATGCGTGAGTTGTTAACGAGATTGGCGAGAGACGAGCAACATGTATGCAAAAAGGAGTAGCGAAAAGGGCTGGATGCGAGCATGAAAAGGGAAGAAGGTCAGACAATCTAGTCACTCACTAATGAGTCATGGGTTGAGGATATAACTCCCCTCTATCTCATGTTCCAGCTATAGGAACAACACCAAAATTCATCAAAATGCAGTTAAGGACATATACTTGATGTGGCAGCCTCCTTATTGGTGGTTGATGAGTTATTGGTGGAATTTTATTGACAAATTTTATGTTGCCTAATTAAAAGACTTAGTAGTCGCTTGTAGAAAGTACTTTAATGCTTGTGAAAAGGACTTAAATGCCTCTAAAAAGAATTTGGTCACTAGTAGAGGGTATTTTGAGCACCTCTAGAAAAGATTTAGGTACCTGAAAAAGGATCTTGGGTCACCTGTAGTAAGGAATTGGGCACCTGTAGAAATGATTTAGGTCACTTATAAAAAGAAATTTGGGTCACCTGTAGAAAGGATTTGGTCACTAGTAATAAGAATTTGAGGAACCTGTAGAAAGAGTTTTTGGTCACCTACAAAAAGATTTATCACCTGTACAAAGGATTTAGGTCACTTGTAGAATGGATTTTGGGTCACTTGTAGGAAGAATTTGGTCACCTATAGAAAGGATTTTATCACCTATAAAAAGGATTTTGGTGGGCGTAATCAATGTCAACTTGCAAGTAGCAAACACTTGGTCTTGAGGCAGCCTAAATCAAAGTTACTAAAAGAGGATGTTGTTACCTATGTTACAGATGGAGAGCAAAAACACCAATCCTTATCCTTGGTTTTCATAAATTTTATAGAGTTTTCTTAAGCTCTGACCTTTTGCACTTTTTTAAATCTAAAATGATTTTTTAATTTCAAAATTTAGGATTTTTTTATTGATAGAATCCCATTCGTTATGATAAGACATTCGACTATGACTTGTTTATCTCTGTTTGCCTCTCACAAATCAAGCTTCTATACCCTTTTGCCTTCATGCCCATGACACGCTTTGAGCGGCATCCATGACTTAGATATAGGTTAGCTTAAGTTGTAAAAAGAAATCCAACATATTTTTAATTTCCTTTTCAAGCTAAGTATCACCAATCTGTAGGGTTTTTTTTATCACATTTTCCATATTTCTACAACTAGAAAAATAAAAAAGGATTTTTTATTTTTATCTCTATCTAAAAAATCGATTTTATAATCAGGATTATCAAATTTAAAAGGGTTATTTAGTTGGGATAGATATATAAAAGGGTACAGAAGTTTTTTACTAGAGAACTTCTTCTTCCAGGGATTTCAAAATAAAGAAAAAGGCAGAAAAAATTTTGTTTGGAGAGAGAGAAAAGGTTTAAACTAAAAACACCATTTATTTTTATTTTGTAACTGTGAAACCAATTGGAAAGGAGGTACGAAACATGTTTCTTTTTGTTTTATTTACATAAAACAAACTAAAAGTAATATTCTAAGGTCAATCTTTTATTTTTTGTAATAACAATCTATTAAATGTTTTGTAAATAGTGTTTTTGGGTTTATTATTTGATTGTTAAATTATAATTTCTGTGATTTCATGTTATTTTGCATGGTTAGATACTTCTTTTAAGTTTATTATGCCATAATTATCAAAAAATAATTAAAAAGCATGTAGAAAAGCATATTTATAGGTTTTTATCCATTAATGCAAATTTGTGTTTTTTTATGCGTTAAGTTTTTTTATTTTTTTAATTCTTAATTTTTCAAAATTTCAATAAGCTTATTGGCTTTTAAGAACAATTTTAGTATGTTTTTAAGTGATTTATACATTTTTAAGTGAATTTTAGTATGACAAATCCATAAATGTTGTATGCTAGACTTAAGACTATACTCAAGGTACGAGCCATTAAAAGAAGGCATGAGCAACGCCCGTCTCTTAAAGCGAGCGATGTGATTATGTGCGGTTTTATTTCGTGTCACTTGCTCCTTAGTGCTGCTTATCTTTCCTTTTCACCTGGCCATCTTTAACCTTCTAGATTTCTAGGTTTGACTATTTTCATGGATTTCCTTTTTGCCTTTGTGTTATATAGCATGTTATATTTAATTTCTTTTTGTTTTTGCATGTGATATTATTTTCTACCATTTATACATTTTGTTCCTATCATTTTATTTATATTTTTATGATTTTAGCAATAACTTATTTATATATTTAAGTGCTTACTTTCATTATTTACTATGTTTCTAATTGTTTATTTTCTTTTATTTTTCTTTTGACCCAAAAATTTCACATGCATACATAAGTTGCTTATTAACCAGAGTATTGAAGACTACAACATTTATGGCATAGTAATCTTTTTGTACATTATTTAATTTTTATTTTTATTTTTACTTTTATTTATTTTGGTTTTTGAATTGTAATAACAAAGGATTTTTGCATGTAAAGATAAAAATTCACTTTAAGGTTTTGTACAAAGAAAATTAGATTTTCTTAATAAATGGATCAATGTCCTATTTTTATCCAAAAATGACACATAATATTGAGAGTTTTTCATAAAAATGGGATCACCCATCCCTTTTTTTCAAAACTCAATTAAAAATTATTCTTTTTGTTAATATGTATGCAGGAATAAATGTTCTGATCTAAATAAATACCCTATTTTATGTATGTTTTATTTTCACTTTGTGAATTAAATTTATTTTGTACTTTATAACTTTATTTATGTGCTTCTATTATATTTTTATTTATTATCTTTAAAACTCATTTGAGAAAAGAGATAGTGAATTCATCTTAAAAACTTTTTTTATATAAATATTAACCAAGGTATAAGTATGAGTGAAGTCCTAGATCATATTTAGTTTTGGCTTCATAAGGGTAGATTTACTTTCCCAACATTTTATTAGGTGGCAACTCCATTTTACCTACCTTGTTGTGCCTAAATAAATGCTATCTTAGGCCTCTTGGATGCCAGAGACTTAGCGAATTGCATTGAATCCCTATCTATTGCAAAGAAAATAATATTTATAAGTCTAGCAAACCTTCATTCGAACTCAGACCTTTAAATTGAGCCTATAAAAATTAATTGAATACCACTAAAAGGTGAAAGGGGATTTGGCGTATGTCATAATGGGAACTTTACTAAGGACTATAATACTTTGCTCTTGAAGTACCTTGGTTATTTTAAAGATACATGAGTTTCTAAGATTAAAGTTCTATCTCTTTTTGAATATAAGATGCATTACAGTGTTAGAGAGTATGCCCTAGAGCCCATGTAAAAGGGATGTATTTCATATGTAAGAACTAACATTCTTAATAAAAGGCATCATTCATTTATTAATGCTATGTTTAAATACATGAGTTTGTAAATCTTAAATTAATTAATGAAGTCCTAGATATTATAAACACAGTGCAAAAGCAATCATGAAAGTGTTCATGATGTGAGATGTCTATTGCACGCAAATGTGATAAATATCTAAATATCCCTAGTCATAGAATTAACAAGATAGGACATTGTTAATTCAGACAGACTAGCATATGTTATACTTCTTGAATAGTTCAAAACATTTTTTCTCATAATTGTGATTATAGGAGATGATCAAAGCTAACATATGGATGCTTGTTAGACGAACAAGTTCATTGGAGACCTTCAAAGAGAATCCTCACATGGATATTAAATCTATGCCAGTGAGGAATCTCTTCATAGCGGTTGCGCAAGTATCCTTAGACTTGAGATCACCAAGGTTATCTTAACTAGTAAGTGATATAATTTGACTCTATAACTGATTACTTCAAACTGGGAGTGAACATAGTTAGGAGGTTGGGTATATCATGACCTACTTGAAGATAGTTGAGTAATCTATAAAGGATTCACCATCCCAGATTTTTTAGATTCTATAATTACCTTGTTCAGAGAATCCCTGGCCAGAGTAATATACCAAGATGGATAGGGATCCATAAAGGGCATTTTGGCAACAATTGTTAAATTAATATAACATACATAATACCAAAATAGGCTATGCATAATACCATAATAGTTTTTATTACCAATTATAAAATTCATAGAATACAATGGGGAAGTAATTAGACTAACTTTCCTTCAACAAAGTTATGATTCTAGGTATCTAGTTTATGTATAATTGTATAGAATATCATTTTGGCTCATTTACCAAGATTTATGCCCAAAATACCACAATATGCACCTCAACAGTGCACCCCCAATTAATATTTCAAGCTTCAATCAGACTCTTGAATAAATTTATAACAAAATAATTTCATGCTTTTAATATAATAAAATGAAATTATCACTAGTCCCATGCCTCTAATAAAAAATTCACTTCTTTAATTAATTCTTAATCACATACCACCCTATAAAATCATGTATTTCTGACTAAGGTTATGTTAGGGGCCTTACATTATCCATTACAACTAGACAATAATTCATTTTGAATTTCAATTTAAATTTAAGACTGTAGATAGAATCAACCTTAGGTTTCTTCTAAAACATTTTAGGTACATGTCTTCTATGTACTTACCAACATGAATTACCAAAATTAGAGTTATGAAACTCAAGATATGCTTAAAATATAGGAACTAGTTCCTAATGAACCAAAACAAATTTTACTTCTTTAATCATCATCAATACAACCCAAGCATGGTATAAATCTTCAAGTCTTAACCTTAAAACTATATTACCAACTTAAAATAAAACCATTATAGATTTTAATCCATAATTCCACCTATGAAAATCTCATGCAAAATAAATAAAAATCCTTAACCTTTCATGCAATACAAAATATTCTATTAAAACCCATTTTTATTGTCTTTATCTTCTTTCTCTTTACATGCTATGGTAGTTTTTAAAGATCTATCATCACAATCTTCACATACTAGCTTTTACTACCTTAAGTTTACTCAAAATAGTGAAGAGACCTAATTCATCAAGAGATGAGAAGAGATAAATTAAGAAATTTCAAAAGAGATAAGAGAGAGGTGTGAATAACTTAAGATCTTTTGAGAGAAAATTGATTTCTTTATATTTTCCCTTTCCTTTTCCATCCCCCTCTCCTCTAAGAACCCATACTAATATTTTCCCTTCTTCATGCAAACCCTATAACTTGAGTGGAGAAAGGAACTTTAATTTTTGCTCCTTCCTAAAGTTGCATGTTAGAAATCTATCCCCTATTTATCCTTTCTTTTAAATATGTCACCGTATTTACTTTATTTTCTTTAATTACATGTCAATTTATTTTATTATAATTGTCCTATTAATTACACCTATGTCATAATTAACCACTTAATAATATTTTTATTCCAATTATATTTATGGTAAAATGATTATTTTACCTTTATCACTTAAAACAACAATTAACAATGTCTTAACTTATAGCACTTCAATTAATTAATCTTAATTAGACCTTAATGTCATATTAATTCCTAGGAATCCTCTTAGGGCCAATGTTGGATCCTTACAATGATGATGGAAATAAAGAGATGAATACTTTACCTTAAGAACTTTAACTTAGAAACCCTTATATTAACTATTTAAAATATAAATTTTTGGGGGAGATTTGGAAGAGAAAATTTGAGCTTTTGAAAGAGAAAAGGAAAGCATGAAAAATCAAAATGTCTTCATGTCTTAGCCATCCCCCTCCCTTTAAGGAACCACTAATTAACTTTCTCTCTCCTTCATGCAAAGAGCTAGATTTTAAAGAGAGTAAAATGTCTTTTATGCTCCCTCACTTTATTGCATGATAGAATTCTACCTCCAAAGTTTCTTTCTTCCGGAATTATGCCCAAAGATAACTTTCTTCATTCAATCGCACCCTAAACAATAATATACTTAAATAACTTCACATAAATAGTATCTCAAAAATTTACCAATTTGGTCTTACTATAACCCTAATCATACTTTTTAATGATAAATTAAACGTTAGTAAAAAAAATACTAATTATTCCTACATAATTCTACTAGGGTCAAAGTTGGGGCCTTACATATTCTAGTTCTGCATGCCAAGAAGATGTTGCTAATCAGACATCAGCAAAAGATTAACAGATCAATAAGCTAATGTTAACTATCTTACTTATTATCATTAAAAATGCCGATAATCTGGCATCAACAGCTTAACTAATCCCGATTTTGCATGTTGAAAATTTAGCACTAATGAGATATTAATAAAGGGTTAACATGTTGATAAGATGATGCTAACTACTATATCAGATATGGTTTTTGCCAATAAACTAGCATCTACCACTCATTCCACTCTAATACCATTCTCACTAACAAGCGGGCATGAATCGATTTTAGCAGTAATGATCATTAATAAGAATACCACTGGATTAGGTACATGCATGTCTCGTTCTTTCCCTCTGAGTTTTCGCTTACCTAGGCACTTGTGTATTAGCCTCTTTAAAATTGGGGGCAATTGTAGATACCATATCCTAATAAGGGCATTCACCGTGGTATGCGAGTTATGGCAACTCATAAAAGTGGACCAAAGGTTGGTCTATACTATGATTTTGAGCAAAGAGGACAAAATAAGAAAAGTGAGAAAAAGAAAATAACATGATGTGGTTGAGGCACCCTCAATGTGGCCCTCTCAACTTGTATTGGATATATGGGTTAGTGTCCCATGTGTCCAACTTATGGGTTTTCGTTACTATAAAAACTACTAGTATAGATAAGCTAATGAGAAATTGATGGATGGCATAATTATGCTCACATAAAGTGGTTTGATTTGTCCACTCTTTAAACCATTAATTTTGGAGCTTAGTTTTTGGTAAAATGAATGTAGTACCAAGTTGTGCTACACTCTTTTCAATTAGTTTACAATGTTATTATAAAGAATATCCAATTTGTTTTCTACATACTTATCTCATTTCTCATCTTCTTTATTAATTATCATTTTTTCTTTTTGATCTCATATCATATATTATAGAATAATAAACTTCATTAAATTTTACAAATGCTCAAGAAAAATGGGGGATATGTTTTTTTAAGAAAAGGAAAATCTTATCTATCAAATTGTTGTACATTTTAATTTGAATTAGAGATTTCGTGTATAAAAAAGAGCAAGTGTCATTTTATTTCATAACCAAAAAATTCTAAACAAAAACAAGACTAGAACGTAGCTCTCCTTCTTCTCCAAAAATATAACTCAAAGCTTAGTGAGATTATATTATTTTCAATTGAATTAAGCTCTTCCATGATAATTTTTAATTCTCTATCAAATGGAATAACTCTTATTTGCCCTAAAATAAAGAAAATTCAAATTTAGAGTGGAGAAAATGGATGAAATTGTGAAGAGAAGTTTGGAGCAAAAATCCAAGTTAATTTAGTTATATTTTAATGGTTTTAATAGATGTGTAGGTAGAATTTGATGTAAAAATTAATATTTTTAATTGAATTTGAATTATGAATGATTAAATTTGAGGAAAAAATACGTGGAAGGATTTGGCCAAAGTGGGAATCCAAGAGAGATCTTGTGGAATCAAAAGGGAAAGGGAGAAAAAGATGGAAAAGGAAGAGAAATCATGGGGCAAGCTTGGAAAATAGGTAAATGGATACCTAAACTAACTTATTTCATGTAACCCTTGTATTTGTGTTTAGGGACATTTGTATAAATGATGCTTAAATTTAAATTTAAGTTAGATTAGTGAAATTGAATGATAAATAAAAGGATTGGTATGAGAAATTATAAAAAAGAATGATTAAAAATATGAAGATGGTTTAGGAACCCCTTTTGTCCTTTAATGACATATTAAGTAATGTTAGTTTTAATTTAAATTAATGATAGATTAATGCAATTAAGTAATAAATAATGAGATATATAATGTTAAATGTATAGAATTATGGTTAGAAATTGTGTAAATAAATAAAATTAAAGATAGATAGAGAATTAAATCGATTTAAGGTTAGAATTATGTTTAATATGCATGAAAAACATGGTAAAAATGTGTTGGATGAATTAAAAAAATTAAATTGTATTTACCCTAGTAATAGTTGAATAGAGAATCATTGAATTATAAAGGAACGAATGATAAAAATAAAGAAAAAATGTTATATACATGAAAATTGGATCTTAATTACATGATAGAAATGTACTTTATGAATTAAACAATTTTAATATGATTTTGGTATGTTATGCTTGATTAATTTGATAAGATTATAATGATTTAAAGTATTGAAATGAATTTATATGATGAATGAGAGATAATGATGCACATCGTATGAGATGTGATTGTCATGTAATATAGAAATGTTAAAACAATAATGAATATATTGCATATTTTATGTGTATGTTAAGAGAATAGTTTTACCCTTAGTATTTAGTAGCGAAGACAGAGGTATAGGATATATATATTGCTAGCCATAAGGGGTATTCACCATGGTATGCGGGTCATGGCAACTCGTGATAGTGTACCAAAGGCTATTGCACACTATGATGATTTGAAAAAAAAAAGATAGAATGAGAAATGAGAGAAAAAAGAAATAGTATGATATGGTTAAGGCACCCTCCATATGGGCACCTTAACTTGTATTGGTTATATAGGCTTATATTCCACGTGTCTAACTCGAGGGTTTTAATTACTATAAAAACTACTAAAGGTGAATCTAAAATATAAGTGGTAATATTATTAAAAAAAAAGAGAATAAATAAATAATTAATGAAGATGGAAATTAAGGATTAAAATGAGATAAATATGGCAAAAAGGTTTAATAAAGGTAAAATTGACAAAAGATGATGAAATTGTAGTCAAGAAGTGTAAAAATGGAATTTTAAACGAATTTGGTAAATTAAGGCAAAATCATAATTTAGTGAAAATGTTGCGGAAATAGGGATAAAACTATAATTTTGATAAAAACATTGAATTCTAGGTCTAAAATGAAAGGAAATGTAATTTGTGTGTTAAAAATGCAAGAAGTATGGTGAAAAGGGGTTTTAAAAAGGGGAAAATTAAGAGTAAAATAGTAATTATAGGAAAAATAGAGGATATAAATATCAATTTAATTACAGAAGGGACTTAGATGTCAATTCATTAAAGTACGGGACCTATATGTCATATAATTGAGGAAAGATATGACTTAAATGTTATTTTGATAAAAGCTGAGGATATAAATGATATTTTGACAAAATATGGAGGTTTAAATATAAGTTTTCAAAAAGGTTAGGAATATTAGATGGTAAAAGTGAAGTTTTACTCTAAACCAAGGTTAATAGTGAAATTTCTATTAAACAAGAATTTTTGTAGATAAAATAAGTAAATAAAAAATAGTAAAATTAAAAACATTTAAAAGTGATTAAGGAATTAAGAAAGATAAAGTTTTATTTAGTTAAATAAGGGAGAGAATTATAATGATATTGTGATTTGAATTAACATATTCAGTATGCTTAATTAAGATTAAATTTATAAATTATAATGAGATCAATAAAAAATTAAGGAGATATGGTAAATTAAGTAATTGAAAAAAATAAAAAATAAATTAAGTGATAGATATGGCTTATAATATAATTAAATAAGAAAGTAGGAGCATAATTTTAAATTAATGCTAAAATTATAATTAAGAGAGGTAAAATGAACATTTAGGGACTAGAATGTAATTATCACCTAAAGTTTGGAAATAAGTAGGCAAAGAATAAAAAAAAATTAATACAGGGGATCAAAGAGTAATTAGAAAATCAAAAATATGAATTTGAATTTAAGAAAGTAGAGAATAGTTAAATAAATGAGTAATAAGGGATAAATTATAAATTGCCATTATGTGATGATATTTAGAGCATAAAAATATAAATTGGGGAGAGAAGATGAAATAAATGATACAAAAGGAGTAATTATGTAATTGATGGTAAAAGATAACTAAAAATATAAGTAAATGGATGTGAGAAACTTGGATACGAATAAAGAATAATAGAAAGATTAAATTATATTTAGGAATGAAAAGAACAATAATAATGGAATATAATATAAAATTCTTGTGACCAAATTAGACTAATTAAAAAAAGGACTAATGAAGCTAATGAAAATATGAGTTATATAATAATTTCCCAAGGAATTAAGAGTGTAGAAGTAAGGATTAGTAATCTAAGGAAATAAATGTGTAAATTTAATTTATTAGGATAAGGAAATAAAAATAAATTTAAGGATAAAAAAAAAGGAAAAACACAAAATGTTATAGGTCTATTGTATATGAGTATTAAACCATAAGATAGAGATTCAAAATTTATATACACATTTATGCCTAACTAATGATTTAAGGTAAACAGAATGATAATTTAAAAGTAAAGTAACAAACAAGAAATAAATGGTAGATTAAAAAACTAAATCAGAGGCCTAATTTTAAAGTGGTGACAAAAGAATAGGTTTGAGAAATAGAGATGAAAGTGAGTATTAAAATATATATTTGAGTTTGATTGAAAATTATAGTAAAGGGGTAAGTACAAGATATTGAACTAGGTGATTAATCATTGAGATAAAATGTGGAAATTGACAAATGTGAGTAAAAGAAAAAAAAAAGAGTTTTAAAAGTAAAATATTTACGATTAAGTTGAAATAAAATGATAATGATGATTATAAATCAAACAAGATTAATAAAAAGTTTTATGGTTGTGAAAGATGCTTTAAAACAAAATGCTATTTTAACAAAGACTGTTATACGACAAGGATAGCAAAATGCTTATGCAACAAATAATGTTATATGACAAGGATAACAGTAAAATAGAATAATAAGAACCGAGCTGCATAATGAGTAAAGAAATAAAGCAATTAATTGAATATCAAAAATGACAACAATTATGAGATTAATTGTAGACTAAGTATAAAATATGAAAATAATTAATTAAAAATGCATATGGTATTAGAATAGTTACAAAAAGGTCTAAAAAGTATTAGGCAATGACACGTATGTATTAAAAATGAATGAACAAATCGATACAAGAAATCGGAATAAGAATAGCAAGATAGTAATTTTGAAAATCAAAGGTTAATAAATGGATCAACAAATGAAATTTGAGAACAAGAAATTAAAATTTTGTTTCAAATGGTATAAGACATTAGACAAGAATTATTGTAAAAATTAAAATTTTTAAGCTTGTAATAGGTGTGACTATGAAATTTGCTAGTTAGGTATCAACCACTAGGCACATTTTACTTGGTGTGTGGTTACTTACTATGCATAGGTATTTTAAGGCAATGGATAATAACTCAAAGGGACAGGCATAGAATTTGGATGGAGTCACACAATAAAGAAAACATTTTTGTGTTTTATCTGTGGCATGTATAGGTATAATTATATTTTTTATGTATATTATACTATAATAATTGTTAAATTACATTGTGATACTATATTTTAATATTTAAGGTATAAGAGTATTACAAAATATGCTTGTTTTTGGTGTAAGAAACTGCTTAGATCTTTCACATCTAAGAACAAAAAGTCAAATTCTCTTTCTCAAAACTGTGATCCTTTTTCCATGTGAGAATCCCCACTCAAAACCTTATAATTTTGTTCAAATACTTGAGAATGAGATTCAGGTTAACTCTATCTGTAATCCCTCCCAATTTGGGATTTAGAATCCCTAAAATTCTGTATAGGAAATCTTCCCAAATGTAATCAAAATTATGAATTTTAGAGGGTTTGGATAAGCCATATACCAAGAGATGGCCCTAAAGAAAATGGCCATTGATGGTCGTTCTTCCATGATAGCCACTATCTATCACAAACAAGGACTAGAATTTAGGGTTTTTGTAGCTTTTTTTAAAACTATAAAAAAGATGATTGTAAAACTAATAAAAAGATTTTATAAATGTGTTGCAATCAAGGTCGAAACTCGAGATTCACACTTTTTATTGGAAATACGAGTGATTTCGAATCATTAGGTATTTTTTATCTAGTCTATCATGGGTAGTGGTGTCTATAGTTACCATAAATTTTAGGAAAACATGTGCATTAGTGCATAAGTGAGATAAAATTCAGAGTGAATGAATAAAAGACATGTACTTGTGGCAGTGAATCTCTGGTTTATTTGATTAAAGACATGTACCATTTGAGGCATCGAGTCTTTAGTTGTAAAAGATATGTACCATTTGAGTAGTGAATCTCATAAAGATGCATACAATCTAAGGCAATAAATTTCTAGCTTTCTGATTAGCACCAGCTTATAGGCATACAAAATCAAGATTTAAGATGTGTACCATCTAGGGCAGTGAATCTCTGGTTGTCTAACTAGTGCCATCTTATCGGCATGAAAATTATGATTTAAGATGCATTCCATCTAAGGCAATGAATATTTGGTTGTCTAATTAATGCCATCTTGTTGGCATTCAAAATCAGGATTTGAAATGCATGCCATCTGAGGCAGCAAATCTTTAGTTGTCTGATTAGCGCTAACTTGTTAGCATGCAAAATCAGGATTTAAGATACACATCATTTGAGTAAATGAATCTTTGGTTGTTTGATTAATGCTAGCTTGTTGCCATGAAAATCATGATTTAAGATATGTATAATCTGAGGTAGCGAATCTCTAGTTATTTGATTAGTGCCAGCTTGATGGCATGTAGAATCAAGCCTTAAGACACATACCATTTGAGGTAATAAATCTTTAGTTGTGGTTGTTGACACCATTTTTCAACATATCTAACCTCCTTTTAAATCAATATCAATGTTGAAATATTTATGGAACCACAACTTGGCACCATAAGGTACATTAATATTCATTGTCCTCCTTGTTGAGTTCGTAATAAGTGTATTTTATAGGTTTATTTCAATTCATAGACCTACTATATAGGAACTATAGTACAAATCTTTTCCTCATAATTTGAAGTTAAAATAATCCTCTAGACTATACCTCTTTCAGTGTGCTTCATTTTTTTACTATGGTTTTGGCCTTTAATGTGCCTTAGTTTTATAATATCCTTGCCTAAAAGAGATTGTAATGAATATGAACCTTCTCTACATGACTTCAACTTATGTAAATTCTCAGCAAGAAAAAAGGTATGTAAAATCCTTCTAGATTTAGAAAATATATGCACGTCTCTTTATTATACATCTCTTTTGATTTCAACCTATTCAAATAGCTTTTTATGGCATAAATAGATTTTTAAAATAGTAACAAAGGAAGAAGATGTTGGATTTTAACGGTTACATGCATCACATACATGAGCGGAATTTTAAAATTTTTTATAACCATTAGATCTGATCTTGCCATGAATACACAATATAACTATATGAGAATAAGAAAAATCACCTTTGATTTTTGTTGAACAGTTGACTTTACTTTGCACCGGGTTGTCGCAAACCACAGTATCCAAAATCGAACACCTCCAATGAGTAATCCACACTAGAGAGGGGTAAATTGAACCAACAAATTGGTGTTTAACTAGGACTGGCCGAAATTCCCAAGAGCTAGCTTAGGATTTGGGGCAAAAGGGAGAGAGAGATTAAGAGAAAAGACTTTCTTTTGTTTTAATTACTTAACACTAATTCTCATTAGTTGGCCTTTTATAGTTAGGTTAAAATTCCAACTCCTTAATGAGATTGGGCTCTTTAAAATTGCTGTAGAATTATTAATTGGACCTCTGGAATTAATTATAATCATTTGGGCTTAATTAAATCCAAATTAAATCTTTTCATAAAAGACCATGCACAAAATCCACAAACTAGGCCCTTTGTGCATCTAATTGGATTTAAATATCCAAATGGATTCCAAATCCAACCAAATTAAATATGTGAGTTCCATAACACTTACTAACATATATAAATTAATTTGGTCCAAGAAAAAGCCCTCTAAGCCCTTCTGTATGGAGTTGGCGTGTGACCCTTACAGAATGGCTTCCGCCAACTTTTTTTATTCCTCTGGCCCTTAATAATTCCTCCAATGGACCTATTAATTATTATATTAGTCCTATAAAACTTATAGTAGTCTTATAACACTTATAAGAAAATAATAATTAATCATGAAATACATTATTTCATTTAGGTCCAATTTATAGAACATTTCTCAAAAGTTTCGCGGATAATTTTACTTGATCATAATTAATTAAACTCTTTAATTAATTATTATCATATTCACTTCTCTTCCTTCATAATAATATCAAATATTATTATCCTTGTCATTTTACCATTTTATCCTTTCTCTATATGTGTGTGACCTATTGGGTTCCTGTCCATGTTGGCAGTATAATATGTAATTGTAAGTTTTTCTCAAAACTCACATGATTCAAACTCCTTTAAATCATTTTATAAATCTCTATTGATATTTTGATACATCATTATACAAGTCATGATTGGCCTCTAGCTAGGCATCATGACTACCCAAATGTCAGGAAAGTAATGTGGTTTGACTGTACCCTTCCATAGAAACAGTTACCGTGCAATTACTCCTTTCACCACTCTTATCTCAATTAGATTCTGAGTATGGATTTCTGTCAACTCATATAAATCTAATTATGTATGTTCTATTAATTTAACCATTGTTCCCAAAATGCCCTCCATGGATCTCTATCCATCTTGGCATATTACTCTGGCCAGAGATTCTCTAAACAAGGCAATCATAGAAACATGCGAGATAACTTCCCTTGTTAAATATGGGATGGTGAATCCTTTGTCAATCACTCAACTATCTTCAAGTAGGTCATGATATACCCAATCTCCTAACTATGTTCACTCCCAGTTGGAAGTAATCAGTTATGGAGTCAAAGTGTACCACTTGCTACTTAAGATAACTTTGGTGATCTCAAGTCTAAGGATACTTGCACAACCGCTATGAAGAGATTCCTCACTGACATAGACTTAATATCCATGTGAGGATTCTCTTTACAGGTCTCCAATGAATTTGTTCTTCTAACAAGCATCCAAATTTTAGCTTTGATTATCTTCCATAATCACAATTATGAGAACCACTCTTGAACCATTCAAGAAGCATAACATGTGCTAGTCTGTCCGAATTAACAATGTCCTATCTTGTTAATTCTATGACTAGGGATATTTAGATATTAAGACATTTGCATGCAATAGACATCTCACATCATGAACACCTTCATGATTGCCCTTGCAATGTGTTTATAATATCTAGGACTTCATTTATTAATTTAAGATTTACAAACACATGTATTTAAACATAGCATTAATAAATGAATGATGCCTTTTATTAAGAATATAAAATTTTTATACATATGAAAAACATCCCTATTACATGGGCTCTAGGGCATGCTCTCTAACAATCTCCCACTTGCACTAGAGCCAAACACTCATATGTCTCAGACCCATGCTATTTATATGGTGATCATGCTTTATCTTGTAAAGTGCTTTAGTGAGGGGATCTACCACATTGTCATCTGTGGGAACCCTTTCTATTTTCACATCATTCTAGCTACTATTTCCCTTATGAGATGGTAGCGTTTGAGAACATGCTTGGATCGCTGATGAGACCGTGGTTCCTTTGCTTGCGCAATGGCTCCATTGTTGTCACAATATAAAGGAATCGGATCAACAATGCTAGGCACCACTCCTAGTTCGGTTATGAACTTTTTGATCCAGACTGCTTCTTTGGCTGCTTCTGAAGCAGCAATGTACTCAACTTCCGTCGTGGAATCAGCAGTTATTTCTTGTTTGGAACTTTTCCAACTAACTGCTCCTCCTCCCATTATGAACACATAACCAGATTGTGATTTACAATCATCTTTGTCAGATTGGAAGCTGGCATCTGTATACCCATTTACTTCTAAACTGCCCTCTCCATATACCAAGAATATATCCTTAGTCCTTCTCAAGTACTTAAGAATATTCTTGACAGCTGCCCAGTGTTCCTCTCCAAAATTGGATTGGAATCTGCTTGTGACAATCAAAGCACATACTACATCTGGACGTGTACATAACATAGCATACATGATAGAACCAATTACAGATGCATATGGTATTCTATTCATGCTCTCTTTATCCTCTAGTGTCTGTGGACACATAGACTTAGAAAGGTGTTTCCTATGCACCATGGGTATAAACCCTTTCTTAGAGAGATCCATATTGAACCTCTTCAATACTTTATCTATATATGTACTTTGAGAAAGACCTAGCAACCTATTGGATCTATCTCTATAGATCCTTATTCCCAGAATATAGGATGCTTCTCCAAGGTCTTTCATGGAGAATTGCTTGGATAACCATATTTTAACAGATTGGAGAAGAGAAATGTCATTTCCAATGATCAATATGTCATCTACATATAGAACTAGGAAGACAATTGCACTCCCACTGACCCTTTTATACACACAAGGTTCATCTTCATTCTGTGAGAAACCAAACTCTTTGATTGTCTCATTGAATCGTATGTTCTAGCTCCTAGAGGCTTGCTTCAATCCATAAATGGATCTTCGGAGCTTGCATACCTTTTCGCCATTTCCTGATGTGAATCCTTCTGGTTGTGTCATATACACATCCTCAGTAAGATTTCCATTAAGGAAAGCTGTCTTCACATCCATTTGCCGAATCTCATAATCATAATGAGCTGCAATGGCTAAAAGTATTCTTATAGACTTAAGCATCGCTACAGGAGAAAAAGTTTCGTCATAGTCAATACCTTCTTTTGGATGATAACCTTTTGCTACTAAGCGAGCTTTATAGGTAACTAAATTACCTTCCATGTCGGTCTTCTTTTTGAAGACCCATTTGCACCCTATGGGTTTTATCCTTTTAGGTGGTTGAGTTAAAGTCCATACTTTATTCTTATACATGGAGTCCATTTCGAATTGCATAGCCTTAAGCCATAAATCACGTTCTGAACTGTTCAAAACTTCTTGATAGCTTGTAGGCTCATTGTCCTCTACTACAGTTATGCCTCTATCCGAATCAATGTGAAATCCATATCTCACAGGGATAGAATGAAGCCTAGTAGATCTTCTAGGATTTTGTGTATAATGAGGTTCAACTGTAATCTCATCATTATGAAATTCAGTTTCGGGTTCAATCAGTTGATCATCTTCTATTTTTGGGTCTTGAACTTCACCAAGTTCAATTTTACTCCCACTGTCCTCTCGTAGGAGAAATTCTCTTTCCAAGAAGACAACATGCCTTGAAACAAACACCTTTTGTTCTAAGGGATGATAAAAATAATATCCAAATATTTCTTTTGGATATTCCACAAATAAACATTTGTCAGACTTAACATCCAATTTGTCTGACATTGTCCTCTTCACATAAGCAGGACAACCCCATACTTTCATATGAGAAAGCGTGGGTTTTTTGTTATTCCACATCTCATATGGAGTAACATCAACCGATTTACTAGGAACTCTGTTTAACACATAAACAACAGTTTCTAGTGCATATCCCCAAAAGGACTTAGGCAAGTCTGCTCGGCTCATCATTGATCGAACCATATCTAATAGTGTTCGATTTCTCCTTTCAGATACACCATTGTGTTGTGGTGTATATGGAGGAGTCCATTGAGATAAAATCCCATTATCTCTAAGATAATCCTGAAACTCTTGACTTAAGTATTCTCCACCTCGATCTGATCTAAGTGTTTTAATACTTTTGCCAAGTTGTTTCTCTACTTCATTTCTAAATTCTTTGAACTTTTCAAATGCTTCGGATTTATATTTCATTAGATAGATATATCCAAACCTGGAATAATCATCTATGAAATTAATGAAGTAGGAGTAACCTCTTCTGGCATGTGTAGTCATTAGACCACATACATCTGAATGTATTAAGTCCAAAACCATTTTAGCTCGTTCTCCTTTACCAATAAAGGGAGCTTTTGTCATTTTTCCCAATAAACAAGATTCACATGTATCAAATGATTCGTAATCAAATGATCCCAAATCACCTGACTTCTGTAATTTGGTCATGCGTTTTTCATTTATATGGCCTAAACGACAATGCCATAAGTATGAGGTATTTAGATTATCATGTTTCATTCTCTTGGTATCCACATTATGTACTTCTTTAATTAAATCAAGAACAAATATACCATTCTCAATGATAGCTTTTGCATAAAAAATATTGTTCTTAAAAATGTAACAACATTTATCCTTTAAAGAAATATCATAATTGTTCATCAAACGACTGAAAGAAATAATACTTTTGGATAAGGCTGGAACATAATAACAATTATTTAATTCCAGTACTAATCCACTAGGAAGAGGCAAATAGTAAGTCCCCATAACTGTTGTAGAGATGTTTTGTCCAGTAGCTGACTGCAAACATATCTCTGCCTTTCCAACTCTTCTAAAGCTTCTAAGCCCCTGTAGATCATTACAAAAATGAGATCAACATCCGGTATCTAATACCCAAGATTGTTTTGAAGCAATAGAATAAGTATTAATTTCAATCATATGAATACCTGAAGTAGAAGCATCAGCTTGCTTCTTCTCCTTGAGAGAATCTAGATAGGCCTTGCAGTTACGCTTCCAATGACCATCCTTTCCACAATGGAAGCAAGTTCTTTTGGGATTCTCTTTCTTGGAAACCTTCTTCTTGGAGATCCCACCATTATTTGGCTGCGCCTTAGTTATCTTCTTCTTCTTCTGCTTCTTGCCTTTAGCAGAAGTGACAACCATGACACTTTTTGGATCCATCTTAAATGATCCATCAGCTGTCTTGAGCATATTGATTAACTTAGGAATGGATACATGGATCTTGTTCATGTTGAAGTTAAGCACGAAAGGTGCATAACTTGGAGCCAACGAGTACAAGATTAAATCTATGTATAGATCATTATCCATAACATAGCCAAGGCTACTCAAATGCTCAATATACCCATATATCTTCAATGCATGAGTAGCAGCTGAAGGGCCTTCCACCATTTTGCAGCTAAATAGAGCTTGAGCAATCTCATATTGCTCAGTTCTAGCCTGAGAAGAATAAAGCTCCTTTAGATGCAAAACGATGGTTCTAGCATCCATCATTTCATGTTGCTTCTGAAGCTCCGAGGACAAAGCACCCAGCATCAGACATGCTGCTGCTTCACTATCCTCTATGTATTTTCGATAAATGCCTTTGATCTCATAAGTGGCATCATCTGATGGAAGTGGTGGTGGATCTTTATCCAAGACATAGTGGATCTTTTCAGCTCTGAGAACAATTCTCACTTGCCTGATCCAATCAGAAAAGTTATTGCCAACCAGATTGTTATCCAAGATTGAACGTATATTAATGTTCGACGTGCTCATGATGATGATCTAGATGTAAAAAAGAAAAGATATGAGAGTACGCTCATATATATATATGCATTAATAAGGTCTTTAATTAATCCATTTACTCCCACTATTTTATTGCGAATTAATAGCCCTAACTATATAATCCGAGAAAACCCGATGGTTTTCTTAGTGGGCCAATATCCAATCCTTGATATGTAATTTGACCTTGACTGTGGTCAACAAGCCAAATTCCATACCCTTGAAAGGTAGGTATCTCTATACCAATTGTGTCTCTACACAACTATTGGATCATTAGGTTATCAACTCTTGATGCATGCATATCATACATGCATTCCCTAATCTTGCCTCTAGAACCATTAGCCTTGACTGTGGTCAACAAACTAATGGGCTAGCTAAGATGACCCATTTAATTAGATTTGAACATATTCGATATAATGTGAGCTTGACTGTGGTCAACAACCACACTATAAAGAACTCTGGTTCTCCTCAAATTAATGGAAGGCTTATATACCTTAGTATTTGTTTGAGGGTTTTAGTTAATTAAGTCTCATCATATATGGTTGGCATACATTGGTATGCATCCTATATCTATCACATAAATATAAGCATACAAATATGGTATAGTTATGGACTTCAGTACATTGATTTGCCCGAGCCAAGAGGGAAATCAAAAGGTCACACCTAGGTAGTATGCATGATTCAAACAAGAAAAATAATTACATTATCTTCAAGCTTGTTGGATCTCCATCCGGCCCATCTTGCTCCTTGAAAATGGTCTCCATCTCTATTTCTAATTCTAATCTAAGTAATCTAATTACATATTACAATTTGAAATGAAATACAAACAAAAAACAAGTGGCCGGGACATGAAAATCCTCATTGGCCCAAAACATGCATAATGCTCAATCACATTGGACTTTGTCCATAACTATCCATTATGCCAATCATACACCCTTATATGCCTTCTAATGCATAAAGAAATGGATTACTAACTTTGTTTCAACATTTGAAATAATATTTTGAGTTATTTTAATGATGTGATCAAATTAGGAAACTTTTTCCATTTTGGAAACTTTCATTTTAGGAAACCTTTTGCATGCATGTGTTCTTTTCTTAATAATCAATCCAATTGATTATTAATTAATTATAAATTGATTATTTAATTAATTAATCATATTAAATAATTAAAAGAATCGATTTTGGGCTTAAAATAAATGTAGGCCGAAATCCACAGAAGAAAAACCCTAACTGTGTTCACACACAAACTAGTTTTGTGTCTTTTGGACCATTTGGGCCTTTTGGAATGAACCAACCCCACTCCAGCCCTTAAAACCCATTAATAAACTTAATTAATGTTTATAATGTTTAATTTAAATCAGCTCCTTCGGCCCACAAAGTCATTCACTAATTTAAACCAAGTCCGTAAACATAATTAAGCCCATTAAGCGGTTTTAATGGATTAAAATTAATCAAATTAATTTAAGGCCCATTTTAATTAATCCAATTAATTAAAAACACTTTAATAGATCATATATATCAGATTTAGAAGATCAAAAGTCGTTCTAACCAAGAACACACGAAGAACACCAATTTATCGAACTTTTCGACAAAACTAGTTTTCATGCAAAACTTGTTCGATTTTAATTCCGTTCGATCGTACGGCTTAATATCACATATTAAACACATAAAATATCATATAAATGATTTTTAAATGGATCCATAAGAAATTAAATTAGAACAGCCCCTACATCACCTAGGGTTTCATGCAGAATCCTAATGGGTTTCACTCCAAACCCTAATCACAATCCTTCAAAAGTTTCGTTTTTGTTTCCACCAAATTTATTTGATCACACATACAACCAGAAATTAATATTTCTCATTCATGAACAATCAAATCTAATATTTTAAAGTTCATGAAATAAATAACTCAAAACAAAACAAAACTTATTCCGCAGAAAAATATAGAATTGTATATCTATGGCAAAACCGTGGCTCTGATACCATGTTGGATTTTAACGGTTACATGCATCACATACATGAGCGGAATTTTAAAATTTTTTATAACCATTAGATCTGATCTTTCCATGAATACACAATATAACTATATGAGAATAAGAAAAATCACCTTTGATTTTTGTTGAACAGTTGATTTTACTTTGCACCGGGTTGTCGCAAACCACAGTATCCAAAATCGAACACCTCCAATGAGTAATCCACACTAGAGAGGGGTAAATTGAACCAACAAATTGGTGTTTAACTAGGACTGGCCAAAATTCCCAAGAGCTAGCTTAGGATTTGGGGCAAAAGGGAGAGAGAGATTAAGAGAAAAGACTTTCTTTTGTTTTAATCACTTAACCCTAATTCTCATTAGTTGGCCTTTTATAGTTAGGTTAAAATTCCAACTCCTTAATGAGATTGGGCTCTTTAAAATTGCTGTAGAATTATTAATTGGACCTCTAGAATTAATTATAATCATTTGGGCTTAATTAAATCCAAATTAAATCTTTTCATAAAAGACCATGCACAAAATCCACAAACTAGGCCCTATGTGCATCTAATTGGATTTAAATATCCAAATGGATTCCAAATCCAACCAAATTAAATATGTGAGTTCCATAAGACTTACGTAACATATATAAATTAATTTGGTCCAAAAAAAAGCCCTCTAAGCCCTTCTGTATGGAGTTGGCGTGTGACCCTTACAGAATGGCTTCCGCCAACTTTTTTTATTCCTCTGGCCCTTAATAATTCCTCCAATGGACCTATTAATTATTATATTAGTCCTATAACACTTATAGTAGTCTTATAACACTTATAAGAAAATAATAATTAATCATGAAATACATTATTTCATTTAGGTCCAATTTATAGAACATTTCTCAAAAGTTCCGTGGATAATTTTACTTGATCATAATTAATTAAACTCTTTAATTAATTATTATCATATTCACTTCTCTTCCTTCATAATAATATCAAATATTATTATCCTTGTCATTTTACCATTTTATCCTTTCTCTATATGTGTGTGACCTATTGGGTTCCTGTCCATGTTGGCAGTATAATATGTAATTGTAAGTTTTTCTCAAAACTCACATGATTCAAACTCCTTTAAATCATTTTATAAATCTCTATTGATATTTTGATACATCATTATACAAGTCATGATTGGCCTCTAGCTAGGCATCATGACTACCCAAATGTCAGGAAAGTAATGTGGTTTGACTGTACCCTTCCATAGAAACAGTTACCGTGCAATTACTCCTTTCACCACTCTTATCTCAATTAGATTCTGAGTATGGATTTCTGTCAACTCATATAAATCTAATTATGTATGTTCTATTAATTTAACCATTGTTCCTAAAATGCCCTCCATGGATCTCTATCCATCTTGGCATATTACTCTGGCCAGAGATTCTCTGAACAAGGCAATCATAGAAACATGCGAGATAACTTCCCTTGTTAAATATGGGATGGTGAATCCTTTGTCAATCACTCAACTATCTTCAAGTAGGTCATGATATACCCAATCTCCTAACTATGTTCACTCCCAGTTGGAAGTAATCAGTTATGGAGTTAAAGTGTACCACTTGCTACTTAAGATAACTTTGGTGATCTCAAGTCTAAGGATACTTGCACAACCGCTATGAAGAGATTCCTCACTGACATAGATTTAATATCCATGTGAGGATTCTCTTTACAGGTCTCCAATGAATTTGTTCTTCTAACAAGCATCCAAATTTTAGCTTTGATTATCTTCCATAATCACAATTATGAGAACCACTCTTGAACCATTCAAGAAGCATAACATGTGCTAGTCTGTCCGAATTAACAATGTCCTATCTTGTTAATTCTATGACTAGGGATATTTAGATATTAAGACATTTGCATGCAATAGACATCTCACATCATGAACACCTTCATGATTGCCCTTGCAATGTGTTTATAATATCTAGGACTTCATTTATTAATTTAAGATTTACAAACACATGTATTTAAACATAGCATTAATAAATGAATGATGCCTTTTATTAAGAATATAAAATTTTTATACATATGAAAAACATCCCTATTACATGGGCTCTAGGGCATGCTCTCTAACAATCTCCCACTTGCACTAGAGCCAATCACTCATATGTCTTAGACCCATGCTATTTATATGGTGATCATGCTTTATCTTGTAAAGTGCTTTAGTGAGGGGATCCACCACATTGTCATCTGTGGGAACCCTTTCTGTTTTCACATCATTCTAGCTACTATTTCCCTTATGAGATGGTAGCGTTTGAGAACATGCTTGGATCGCTGATGAGACCGTGGTTCCTTTGCTTGCGCAATGGCTCCATTGTTGTCACAATATAAAGGAATCGGATCAACAATGCTAGGCACCACTCCTAGTTCGGTTATGAACTTTTTGATCCAGACTGCTTCTTTGGCTGCTTCTGAAGCAGCAATGTACTCAACTTCCGTCGTGGAATCAGCAGTTATTTCTTGTTTGGAACTTTTCCAACTAACTGCTCCTCCTCCCATTATGAACACATAACCAGATTGTGATTTACAATCATCTTTGTCAGATTGGAAGCTGGCATCTGTATACCCATTTCTTCTAAACTGCCCTCTCCATATACCAAGAATATATCCTTAGTCCTTCTCAAGTACTTAAGAATATTCTTGACAGCTGCCCAGTGTTCCTCTCCAAAATTGGATTGGAATCTGCTTGTGACAATCAAAGCACATACTACATCTGGACGTGTACATAACATAGCATACATGATAGAACCAATTGCAGATGCATATGGTATTCTATTCATGCTCTCTTTATCCTCTAGTGTCTGTGGACACATAGACTTAGAAAGGTGTTTCCTATGCAACATGGGTATAAACCCTTTCTTAGAGAGATCCATATTGAACCTCTTCAATACTTTATCTATATATGTACTTTGAGAAAGACCTAGCAACCTATTGGATCTATCGCTATAGATCCTTATTCCCAGAATATAGGATGCTTCTCCAAGGTCTTTCATGGAGAATTGCTTGGATAACCATATTTTAACAAATTGGAGAAGAGAAATGTCATTTCCAATGATCAATATGTCATCTACATATAGAACTAGGAAGACAATTGCACTCCCACTGACCCTTTTATACACACAAGGTTCATCTTCATTCTGTGAGAAACCAAACTCTTTGATTGTCTCATTGAATCGTATGTTCTAGCTCCTAGAGGCTTGCTTCAATCCATAAATGGATCTTCGAAGCTTGCATACCTTTTCGCCATTTCCTGATATGAATCCTTCTGGTTGTGTCATATACACATCCTCAGTAAGATTTCCATTAAGGAAAGCTGTCTTCACATCCATTTGCCGAATCTCATAATCATAATGAGCTGCAATGGCTAAAAGTATTCTTATAGACTTAAGCATCGCTATAGGAGAAAAAGTTTCGTCATAGTCAATACCTTCTTTTGGACGATAACCTTTTGCTACTAAGCGAGCTTTATAGGTAACTAAATTACCTTCCATGTCGGTCTTCTTTTTGAAGACCCATTTGCACCCTATGGGTTTTATCCTTTTAGGTGGTTGAGTTAAAGTCCATACTTTATTCTCATACATGGAGTCCATTTCGAATTGCATAGCCTTAAGCCATAAATCACGTTCTGAACTGTTCAAAACTTCTTGATAGCTTGTAGGCTCATTGTCCTCTACTACAGTTATGCCTCTATCCGAATCAATGTGAAATCCATATCTCACAGGGATAAAATGAAGCCTAGTAGATCTTCTAGGATTTTGTGTATAATGAGGTTCAACTGTAATCTCATCATTATGAAATTCAGTTTCGGGTTCAATCAGTTGATCATCTTCTATTTTTGGGTCTTGAACTTCACCAAGTTCAATTTTACTCCCACTGTCCTCTCGTAGGAGAAATTCTCTTTCCAAGAAGACAACATGCCTTGAAACAAACACCTTTTGTTCTAAGGGATGATAAAAATAATATCCAAATATTTCTTTTGGATATTCCACAAATAAACATTTGTCAGACTTAACATCCAATTTGTCTGACATTGTCCTCTTCACATAAGCAGGACAACCCCATACTTTCATATGAGAAAGCGTGGGTTTTTTGTTATTCCACATCTCATATGGAGTAACATCAACCGATTTACTAGGAACTCTGTTTAACACATAAACAACAGTTTCTAGTGCATATCCCCAAAAGGACTTAGGCAAGTCTGCTCGGCTCATCATTGATCGAACCATATCTAATAGTGTTCGATTTCTCCTTTCAGATACACCATTGTGTTGTGGTGTATATGGAGGAGTCCATTGAGATAAAATCCCATTATCTCTAAGATAATCCTGAAACTCTTGACTTAAGTATTCTCCACCTCGATCTGATCTAAGTGTTTTAATACTTTTGCCAAGTTGTTTCTCTACTTCATTTCTGAATTCTTTGAACTTTTCAAATGCTTCGGATTTATATTTCATTAGATAGATATGTCCAAACCTGGAATAATCATCTATGAAATTAATGAAGTAGGAGTAACCTCTTCTGGCATGTGTAGTCATTGGACCACATACATCTGAATGTATTAAGTCCAAAACCATTTTAGCTCGTTCTCCTTTACCAATAAAGGGAGCTTTTGTCATTTTTCCCAATAAACAAGATTCACATGTATCAAATGATTCGTAATCAAATGATCCCAAATCACCTGACTTCTGTAATTTGGTCATGCGTTTTTCATTTATATGGCCTAAACGACAATGCCATAAGTATGAGGTATTTAGATTATCATGTTTCATTCTCTTGGTATCCACATTATGTACTTCTTTAATTAAATCAAGAACAAATATACCATTCTCAATGATAGCTTTTGCATAAAAAATATTGTTCTTAAAAATGTAACAACATTTGTCCTTTAAAGAAATATCATAATCGTTCATCAAACGACTGAAAGAAATAATACTTTTGGATAAGGCTGGAACATAATAACAATTATTTAATTCCAGTACTAATCCACTAGGAAGAGGCAAATAGTAAGTCCCCATAACTGTTGTAGAGATGTTTTGTCCAGTAGCTGACTGCAAACATATCTCTGCCTTTCCAACTCTTCTAAAGCTTCTAAGCCCCTGTAGATCATTACAAAAATGAGATCAACATCCGGTATCTAATACCCAAGATTGTTTTGAAGCAATAGAATAAGTATTAATTTCAATCATATGAATACCTGAAGTAGAAGCATCAGCTTGCTTCTTCTCCTTGAGAGAATCTAGATAGGCCTTGCAGTTACGCTTCCAATGACCATCCTTTCCACAATGGAAGCAAGTTCTTTTGGGATTCTCTTTCTTGGCAACCTTCTTCTTGGAGATCCCACCATTATTTGGCTGCGCCTTAGTTATCTTCTTCTTCTTCTTCTGCTTCTTGCCTTTAGCAGAAGTGACAACCATGACACTTTTTGGATCCTTCTTAAATGATCCATCAGCTGTCTTAAGCATATTGATTAACTTAGGAATGGATACTTGGATCTTGTTCATGTTGAAGTTAAGCACGAAAGGTGCATAACTTGGAGCCAACGAGTACAAGATTAAATCTATGTATAGATCATTATCCATAACATAGCCAAGGCTACTCAAATGCTCAATATACCCATACATCTTCAATGCATGAGTAGCAGCTGAAGGGCCTTCCACCATTTTGCAGCTAAATAGAGCTTGAGCAATCTCATATTGCTCAGTTCTAGCCTGAGAAGAATAAAGCTCCTTTAGATGCAAAATGATGGTTCTAGTATCCATCATTTCATGTTGCTTCTAAAGCTCCGAGGACAAAGCACCCAGCATCAGACATGCTGCTGCTTCACTATCCTCCATGTATTTTCGATAAATGCCTTTGATCTCATAATTGGCATCATCTGATGGAAGTGGTGGTGGATCTTTATCCAAGACATAGTGGATCTTTTCAGCTCTGAGAACAATTCTCACTTGCCTGATCCAATCAGAAAAGTTATTGCCAACCAGATTGTTATCCAAGATTGAACGTATATTAATGTTCGACGTGCTCATGATGATGACCTAGATGTAAAAAAGAAAAGATATGAGAGTACGCTCATATATATGTATGCATTAATAAGGTCTTTAATTAATCCATTTACTCCCACTATTTTATTGCAAATTATTAGCCCTAACTATATAATCCGAGAAAACCCGATGGTTTTCTTAGTGGGCCAATATCCAATCCTTGATATGTAATTTGACCTTGACTGTGGTCAACAAGCCAAATTCCATACCCTTGAAAGGTAGGTATCTCTATACCAATTGTGTCTCTACACAACTATTGGATCATTAGGTTATCAACTCTTGATGCATGCATATCATATATGCATTCCCTAATCTTGCCTCTAGAACCATTAGCCTTGACTGTGGTCAACAAACTAATGGGCTAGCTAAGATGACCCATTTAATTAGATTTGAACATATTCGATATAATGTGAGCTTGACTGTGGTCAACAACCACACTATAAAGAACTCTGGTTCTCCTCAAATTAATGGAAGGCTTATATACCTTAGTATTTGTTTGAGGGTTTTAGTTAATTAAGTCTCATCATACATGGTTGGCATACATTGGTATGCATCCTATATCTATCACATAAATATAAGCATACAAATATGGTATAGTTATGGACTTCAGTACATTGATTTGCCCGAGCCAAGAGGGAAATCAAAAGGTCACACCTAGGTAGTATGCATGATTCAAACAAGAAAAATAATTACATTATCTTCAAGCTTGTTGGATCTCCATCCGGCCCATCTTGCTCCTTGAAAATGGTCTCCATCTCTATTTCTAATTCTAATCTAAGTAATCTAATTACATATTACAATTTGAAATGAAATACAAACCAAAAACAAGTGGCCGGGACATGAAAGTCCTCATTGGCCCAAAACATGCATAATGCTCAATCACATTGGACTTTGTCCATAACTATCCATCATGCCAATCATACACCCTTATATGCCTTATAATGCATAAAGAAATGGATTACTAACTTTGTTTCAGCATTTGAAATAATATTTTGAGTTATTTTAATGATGTGATCAAATTAGGAAACTTTTTCCATTTTGGAAACTTTCATTTTAGGAAACCTTTTGCATGCATGTGTTCTTTTCTTAATAATCAATCCAATTGATTATTAATTAATTATAAATTGATTATTTAATTAATTAATCATATTAAATAATTAAAAGAATCAATTTTGGGCTTAAAACAAATGTAGGCCGAAATCCACAGAAGAAAAACCCTAACTGTGTTCACACACAAACTAGTTTTGTGTCTTTTGGACCATTTGGGCCTTTTGGAATGAACCAACCCCACTCCAGCCCTTAAAACCCATTAATAAACTTAATTAATGTTTATAATGTTTAATTTAAATCAGCTCCTTCGGCCCACCAAGTCATTCACTAATTTAAACCAAGTCCGTAAACATAATTAAGCCCATTAAGCGGTTTTAATGGATTAAAATTAATCAAATTAATTTAAGGCCCATTTTAATTAATCCAATTAATTAAAAACACTTTAATAGATCATATATATCAGATTTAGAAGATCAAAAGTCGTTCTAACCAAGAACACATCAAGAACACACGAAGAACACCAATTTATCGAACTTTTCGACAAAACTAGTTTTCATGCAAAACTTGTTCGATTTTAATTCCGTTCGATCGTACGGCTTAATATCACATATTAAACACATAAAATATCATATAAATGATTTTTAAATGGATCCATAAGAAATTAAATTAGAACAGCCCCTACATCACCTAGGGTTTCATGCCAAATCCTAATGGGTTTCACTCCAAACCCTAATCACAATCCTTCAAAAGTTTCGTTTTTGTTTCCACCAAATTTATTTGATCACACATACAACCAGAAATTAATATTTCTCATTCATGAACAATCAAATCTAATATTTTAAAGTTCATGAAATAAATAACTCAAAACAAAACAAAACTTATTCCGCAGAAAAATATAGAATTGTATATCTATGGCAAAACCGTGGCTCTGATACCATGTTGGATTTTAACGGTTACATGCATCACATACATGAGCGGAATTTTAAAATTTTTTATAACCATTAGATCTGATCTTGCCATGAATACACAATATAACTATATGAGAATAAGAAAAATCACCTTTGATTTTTGTTGAATAGTTAATTTTACTTCGCACCGGGTTGTCGCAAACCACAGTGTCCAAAATCGAACACCTCCAATGAGTAATCCACACTAGAGAGGGGTAAATTAAACCAAAAAATTTGTGTTTAACTAGGGCTGGCCGAAATTCCCAAGAGCTAGCTTAGGAGTTGGCGCAAAAGGGAGAGAGATTAAGAGAAAAGACTTTCTTTTGTTTTAATCACTTAACCCTAATTCTCATTAGTTGGCCTTTTATAGTTAGGTTAAAATTCCAACTCTTTAATGAGATTGGGCTCTTTAAAATTGCTGGAGAATTATTAATTGGGCCTCTGGAATTAATTATAATCATTTGGGCTTAATTAAATCCAAATTAAATCTTTTCATAAAAGACCATGCATAAAATCCACAAACTAGGCCCTTTGTGCATCTAATTGGATTTAAATACCCAAATGGATTCCAAATCCAACCAAATTAAATATGTGAATTCCATAAAACTTATGTAACATATATAAAATAATTTGGTCTAAGAAAAAGCCCTCTAAGCCCTTCTGTATGGAGTTGGCGTTTGGACCTTATAGAATGGCTTCCGCCAACTTTCTTTATTCCTCTGGCCCTTAATAATTCCTCCAATGGACCTATTAATTATTATATCAGTCCTATAACACTTATAGTAGTCTTATAACAGTTATAAGACAATAATAATTAATCATGAAATACATTATTTCATTTAGGTCAAATTTACAGAACATTTCTCAAAAGTTTCGCGGATAATTTTACTTGATCATAATTAATTAAACTCTTTCATTAATTATTATCATATTCACTTCTCTTCCTTCATAATAATATCAAATATTATTATCCTTGTCATTTTACCATTTTATCCTTTCTCTATATGTGTGTGACCTATTGGGTTCCTGTCCATGTTGGCAGTATAATATGTAATTGTAAGTTTTTGTCAAAACTCACATGATTCAAACTCCTTTAAATCATTTTATAAATCTCTATTGATATTTTGATACATCATTATACAAGTCATGATTGGCCTCTAGCTAGGCATCATGACTACCCAAATGTCAGGAAAGTAATGTGGTTTGACTGTACCCTTCCATAGATACAGTTACCATGCAATTACTCCTTTCACCACTCTTATCTCAATTAGATTCTGAGTATGAATTTCTATCAACTCATATAAATCTAATTATGTATGTTCTATTAATTTAACCATTGTTCCTAAAATGCCCTCCATGGATCTCTATCCATCTTGGCATATTACTCTGGCCAGAGATTCTCTAAACAAGGCAATCATAGAAACATGCGAGATAACTTCCCTTGTTAAATCTGGGATGGTGAATCCTTTGTCAATCACTCAACTATCTTCAAGTAGGTCATGATATACCCAATCTCCTAACTATGTTCACTCCCAATTGGAAGTAATCAGTTATGGAGTCAAAGTGTACCACTTGCTACTTAAGATAACTTTGGTGATCTCAAGTCTAAGGATACTTGCACAACCGCTATGAAGAGATTCCTCACTGACATAGATTTAATATCCATGTGAGGATTCTCTTTGCAGGTCTCCAATGAACTTGTTCTTCTAACAAGCATCCATGTGTTAGCTTTGATTATCTTCCATAATCACAGTTATGAGAACCACTGCTTGAACCATTCAAGAAGCATAACATGTGCTAGTCTGTCCGAATTAACAATGTCCTATCTTGTTAATTCTATGACTAGGGATATTTAGATATTAAGACATTTGCATGCAATAGACATCTCACATCATGAACACCTTCATGATTGCCCTTGCATTGTGTTTATAATATCTAGGACTTCATTTATTAATTTAAGATTTACAAACTCATGTATTTAAACATAGCATTAATAAATGAATGATGCCTTTTATTAAGAATATAAAATTTTTATACATATGCAAAACATCCCTATTACATGGGCTCTAGGGCATACTCTCTAACTGAAGAATCATCATAGTAACCTAGCCATTCCCCATTCATAAAAACTTTATCTATCTAATCCAGTTTATTGTAGTTATCATCAAGAAGTTTCTTTATTCCATATGCAAACAATATTTGTACTATAAGTTTTAACATTTCCTAATGTTTATGTCTCTAATATAAGGAAAACAGTCATTATCAAGGCTCTCTATATGATGATTGTTTGTGAAGTGTGGAATATGTTCCTCTTAATAGGGCTTTAGTACTTCTTGAAAACGTTTAGCATTAATGCATTGTTCATTTTGTTTGAATGATTGAGTTTGAAAGACATATTGTTGTTATTGTTGTTTTTGTAATAATAATAATAATAATAATAATAATAATAATAATAATAATAATAATAATAATAATAATAATAATAATAATAATAATAGTAATTATTATTATTATTATTATTATTATTATTATTTTATTATTATTATTATTTATTCTTGTTCAATTGTCATCAATTCACTTTTTGGTAATTTTTATATTTTTTTAATCTTTTTTTTACTTTATCATTTTTGGCTATTTTCATTTTTCCATTTCTATTTGCCTTTATTATTTTCCCGAGTCTTGTATTAAAATAAAATAAAAATGAATGTAGGAATAATCAAAAGAAAAAATGAAACATAAATGCAAATACAAAACATTAATTTTTTTATATACCTAAAAAATGAACAAAAATTTGAAAACTCCTTGTACAAAATATAACTACTATGGTTGCTCAGGTGACCTATGTTATGTTGGTCTAGATGGTGGTTAGAAAGGTGGTGGACGTGAAGATAATAGATGCGAGGAAGATGGTCATGATGATGAAGGATATAAAGGTGAAAGGCAACTTTAGCGATGAAGCTAAAGTACAGTCACTGAAGGCTCTGGAGGTGGAGATGGTAGTCTAAACTAGAATCCTGGTATGTACTCAACCAGTAGGCATAAAATTTGTATAATCACTCCAGCCAGTCTATTGTTCCCTTTGCCTATTCCCCTAATGGCTTATGTTTAATGACTCACATACTGCCTTAAGTTATTCCTCAACCTTCTAATGTGGATATCTAGTGCCTCTCTACCATTTGTCATAGCAGTCAATGTCCTCTAATTGACCCCTTTTATCCCTTTTAGTCTGCTACCTCATCATACAAATTAAGGCATCAGTCATCTATAATGCAACATCAAATATATATCTAGCTACTATAAGTGTTACCAAAATCCTGTCGATATCCAAATAGTATCATTATATTAGAGTTTGCATGGATGCCTCTAGTCTATCTAATCTGTGCACTAACTCACTATTTATAAGGCCCATAAGAGCCAAAGTAGGGTAAGGTGACAATGGTGTTCTAGGGTCTAGATAAGGTGAATATATCTAAGATGCTCTAGATGGAGAGGGTCACAAGCATACTATAGATTATGGAGGTGCTGGTAGTGGAAGTGAATCACAAAAAACCTCATCCAAATCCACTCTCATATCCATCTCTAGGTTTATATCCATATCTGCTCCTTGAGGCTCATGTGGCTCATCTTATGAAGGCTGCTAAGGCTGTTTTATCTAAGCATGAGACTCCTGCTCTTGATCCTCACCTTCTAGTAGCTCTGGTACAACTGGGGGTAACCTATGAATTGCCATGGTCTCTGGAAATGTCAAAAACTTATACTTCCATACACATCTACAAAATGGCTCAATCAACTTTATAGTGTAGGCTGTAGTGACATCCACAAAGATCTTTTCCTCAAGAATGGCCTAAATGACCCTTTATTTGCCTTTAGATGTACTAGTAGATGGGTCACCATTCTTCTTGCACAAATCTATGTGGTGGGCTTTATGGCTAGCTTGACCGAGGTGGCTACAATCTTATGACTGATGTCCACTTATTGATTATTGCGTATGGCCCATAAGCAAAAGATGTCAACCCTATTGATCGACCTAGGATTGCCGGTGCTACTAAGTATGATGTGGTAAGCACTTTTTATATGTACCTATAGGCTTAAGTGGTAAGTAGCATGCTCTTGGCTAAATCCATGTGGTATATATTGCCAGGGAGCGCAATTTATGCCCAATGCTGCCTCTTCACCCCTCCCTAGAGAACCATAACCCCCTTTCCAGTAAGCAAACTCAATGCCTCAGTAAATCATTGGCAGTTGATATTATATCTAATCTTTTAGACCCTAAAGGTGATAACATCCTCCTCGATATTTGACGTTTGGAACCTTTGATAGTGTAAAGTAACTAGAAACTCCTTGATCAAGTTCACGTAGGTGAATTATAAAGGTGCAAAGAATGCAGTATATCCAGTTATGGTGTTAGCAACTCATCTACCTCATGTAACATGCTTGTGCTTTCTAATAACTACAAAGATATAAACCTGCTAGTCTGCTTCCGAACATGAGATAATGTCGAGTATCACTATGACTCCTCTATCATCATCCAGTTCGGAATCAACAGAGTAGGCATAATGTGTTACACTTATTGTGGGGCAATTTGCGAAAAGATGAAAAGTTAGTAATGTGCATTAAGCACCATAAAATAAATCATAAAGTCTTAAACCTAACAACGGGTGTCCTAGAAATTAGCACTCTAGTAAAAATAAAATAAAATTGCAAATTATTTACAAAAATCCTAATGAGATTTTGGCAACATTTTAACTAGAAATATGCCTACCCCTTGTAAGAAAAATGCAATATAAATGGCAACAACACAAGCCAAAAGGGCATCAGTAGTTCAGTTCAAAATTTATATTATACAGTGCCTTGAGGGCAATGATCATTTTGTTCTTTTATTTTCTACCATTGTTGTTTGTAAAGATTAAACCAACTATACTAAGGCATAAATCTCGAGGTGAAATCAACAGTCTAAATCAACTAGAAGAAAGAGAAAATTGACTAATGACACTTTTTGATGTAATCTTCACTAAACCTAAAATGACAATGTAGCTAGATTTAGAAAAGATTACAGTCCAAAAATCAATCCTACAATTCAAACACTCAGGCACATTTTTGTTTTCTTTACTTTTTATTATTATTTTACAATTTATCCTTTTATTTTTACAACTCACCTATTGGAACTTAAGGGAAAAACCTACTATGCTTCTTTTTTTTTTTACATAGCCCTTTTATATATATTGTAAACAACATTAATAGAAGAAACTAAAGGCTAACAAATTCATAAATAAAACAACATTCCTAAAAAATTGAAGAAAAAATCAATCAGCAACAACCAAAGAAACTAATAGTCCTAATTGATTTAAAATCATATAATTGAGAAAAATAAGACAAAATAAATTAAAATAAATAGAGAGAAATGCTAGATTCCAACATAAAATGATGAAATGGGTATTCTAAAAAATGTGTGATAAAATTTGAAATAAAAGCGAACTTGATGCGCGCACTGTCTGCGAGATAATTTTGGCATAAATGACACATGAAAAGGCTAAGAAATGAGAGAGAAACATTTGAAAAATCGAAGCCAAAAGCTTAGAATTCGAGTAAATGATGGCTGGATGAGTTTAGGGCCTTTTTTTACCTCAAGCTTCTATTTTTACCTATTTACTATTTTTTCCTTTTTGTCAAAGGTAACAGACTATGCAGGGCTTCATTGTCCAGATGTCTTAATCCATAATGTGTTATTTTGCAATTATCCCTATAATTCATCAATAATTTCATTTGGGATTAAATTGTTTGTTTGGGAATGCTTCGATCGATGGGTGTTGGCATACCAAATTTTTGATCTTATTCACTAGGGTGGAGTTCTAAGGGTCTTCTTCACCTCTTTTTCTCTTTTCTTGTCTGTGTTTTCTTCAATTATCTCCATCTATGAGATGCAATTTTATAGCCATCTTTGAAATTAAATAATCATTTTGATTGGGATTAATTCCTTCGATCAGCCTTTTTTAATGCTAAGATAAGGAAGATTTATTTTGCATTCTCTCCTTGTTCTGCTTATGCCGATAGCTATGTAACGTCTCAAAGTAAAGACATTTTATTCTACTTCAGACTTGGTTCATATTATTTCATTCTTTTTTAGGCTTCGTATTTCCATTTCTCCAATTTGACTTCCTCTTTTTAAGCCTTTAATTCAACCAGGTATAGGAAAAGGCCCTTTATTGCTTGGATTTTTCCCTTCTTTGCACCTTATTAGATTTTAACTTTTCTGTTTCTCCTTCTTACTTTGCTTTTGATGAAAGAAGGAGCTAGAGAGATGGAAGCATCAATATCAGGATTTTAGGGTACTCAAATATACGAAAGTAGTTCCATGTTCTTCTTATGTCTCTTTTTATAGGAGAACCATGTAAATTTATGCATTGATGCATGATATTGAGGGAGAAAAATGTTTCATCCTCCTTCAATATTGGAATGACAAATGTTATCTTTCTTCAATATTAGAGGTGTTCACCTCCATTTTTCTATATGGCCACCTTGCTATAGGTGTAAATCTTGGCTCATTTTTTCATGTGCCGATCGGTTCTAATGTCGTAGAGAGGGGGTCTTTATATGGGACTTTTGATTCTGATATTTGGTATTTTTTTATCATGAGGCATACTGCTTTTTTTGATTTTTTACCCTTCTTTTGCAGTATTTCCTTTAGACATTTCAGCCCCCGACTGCTTCCCTTTTTATTTGGAGTAGTTATTCCCCTTTTTCCTATAGGAGGTTTTAGTTGTTTTATCACCAATAAGGTTTGGTAGTAATTCATTTTGTACTGGTACAAAACATGCACTCTTTTTCTCATCTTGATTTAAAGTTAGGGTCCTTTCTTCTCTGCATGCCACTTTTTTTCCTTGAAGTAGATAGGAGAGTATGTGACATCGAGAGAAGATATTACTCTTTTTACTGCATTTACCTTCTTTTCTAGTTTGCCTAGAGATGAAGAGAGGGGCAACCATTTCATCCCTCCTAGTATCCATCCCAGTAGGCTAGTTTTGAGAATCTTCTACATCTATTGTTCTCGAAAGAAAGATGTTTTGCTTCCTTTCAAACCCGACATATAGTTTTTTGCTTTCTTTTGGTCCCAAAGTTTGCTTTTGCTCATTCCTTTGGGTTTCCATCTGTAGCTTTTCCATTCCTTCAAAACCTCTTTTTTTCTACTCCTCTTCCTCTATCTTTATCTTACTTTAGTACTTGCTTACTTATCTCCTTATACACATTTTTTTACCAAGTTTTAATCACATGCATGAAGATTGAAAACTAAAAATACTCTTTGAGGAATGAAGGGACCAGATTCTTAGTGCAAAATAAGAGGAAACTTTTAAACTTTAGGAGAGATGATGGAACTCGTTAGAGAGAATGAAGGAAGAAATATGAATCGATCTTTAAAGTGCCAACCAAACCACTTTTAAACCCCTTAAAATCTTCATTTTCTTTCTCCTATATACATTGACTTTAAGTATGTGCACGGAAGAAACGTTCCAACTTAATCCTCAAACAATATGTATGTTAAAAATGTATCCCACTGAATTCTTTATTTCAATTTCAATCCCCTCATATTCTTTCTTTTATTAAATTAGCCCCACTTACATTTTCCTTCATTAATTAACCCCTTACTTACTTTCCTTTTTTAAAAAAATTTACCCCACATATGCTTTCTTTACATAATAACCGGCAACTTATTTTCTTTCTTTGAATTTTAACCCATTATAACTTTCTTTCCTTTAATAACACCCCAACATTCTTTTCTTTTACTATATTTACCTTTAAAATCACATTTATATCTCAATTAGCTACTAAACTATATTTTACTCTAATTATGCATAATTATGTACCACAATGTGAATTGACACTTTAACCCTCAATCACACAAGATTAATAATTCTTAAGGTCTTAACTTATAATAATTCATCTAATTAAGCTTGATAAAATATTGTTAACATGATAATGCCCGTGAATTCTACTAGGGTCCATTTTGGATCCTTACAAATCTCTCCTCCTTAAAGAATTTCATCTTCAAAATTCACATTTGAGACCTACTCATATGCAATACTAACATTTTATGCTTATATGTCTCACATTATCGACTATCATCCTTGTCTAACTCCACAAGTTTCTCTTGCTCTTACTTATCATAACAAATTTCTATTCAACTATATTCCTTCACAGTGGCCTCCTTAATTTCCATTCTATCTTATCATTACCATGCTTAGGATATATCCTGCCAGTTTCTTTTCTTAATTGGAGCTTTTACATGTGATGTGTTGTTATTCATGTTTTGTCATACAATGTTTGATGCTATGCTATGAACGAATGATGTTTTCATGTATGAAATAAAATGCAAATGCACATTCTCATGCACTATTCATGTTCAGCCTTATCCCATTTGCAATGTTTAATCAATTGCCCGAAGTCGAAAAGAAACCATTGACAGGTATACCTAGCATTATAATTAACCTTAACTTATTATCATAATGATCTTAACTATAGATTTTTTGTTAATTAAACATAACTCTTTCCCTAATCATCATAAAATAATCTCCATGTATTCGATTAATGTACTTATACTATAATTCACATAATGATTGTATATGCGTAACATTCTCAAGGTTCCACTATATGAAAACTTTCTTACAAGAATAATATTGCATTACCATATTTAGAATCTATCAATCCAAATGAACCAATATTAAAAAAGAAAAAGATAAATACCAAAAGCTCCTTTAATGACATCCTACTTCGATGCAACCTCAGTCTTACAGGTTTGAATGAATATAATTACATGTATAGCTAGGTTTGTTTCTTTCATTATGATCTATCTCTTTTTCCTATGGTATACTAGAAATGATAAGCATTTTTTTCAATCCTTATTGATGCCTTACTTTTCTTCGGTAATACTAGACAATTAGCCATAAGATGATCCTTTTTCCTACACCTAAAATAAGCCCTTAGTAAAGCTCTAGAAACACCTCAATGATTCCTAATGCAATATAAGTATATAGGAATTTGAATTCCCCGACCTTTTCTTGCTAAACTAAGATGTGTTGCTAGAAGAACCTATTTCCATTATCTTATTTATTTTTCCCGGTTCCCTCTTCTCTACACTCTCATCTCGACTTTTTTTATTCTTAATTTTCCCTTTAACAAAACTTGATACTCTAAGCTCAAATAATTCTTGTAAAATATGATTCAAGATGTGATTCATTTCCTTTAATTCCATTAGTATAGAAATAGACATCTCATCACGAGTTACATTCACATACTCGGGGTCAAACAAGATCAATGCCTCAAAATCATTGACTTTAACGATCTCTTTGCCAGACTCTTTTAACTTATCCATCTTTTGATCTATACAAAATAAAATAAAGATATTCGCATTAGGACAACACATAAAAACTTTCTATGACAATAACTCTAGACACGTATAGACCATAAATGCCTAAATTGGGTGCTCTAATACCACTAATTATAACACTCTAATTCTATTAGCCTAACTATATCATTTAACTCGGTTCTTTAAACATGAATTACTATTCTAACAAATTGAAAACATTACTATAAGGATATCTTATGCAAAAGCTTAACTCAATACATATAAATCTTAGGGAATAATTATTTAATTATATAGGAGTTCCTTAAAACATTACAATGTTTCATATACAAAACAACTATAGTTATACAAAATTTCCAACACAATTTAAAAACTTCTAAATACAAAAAAGAATCAAAATTAAAACTTTATACTTTTTAATATTCAAGTACTTATGTTGGCCAACCCATTACAGATGTCAATCCTGAAAAGAACTTCTATCCTTGCTACCTATATAGATAAAACACTAGTGCTAAGCTATAAAGCTTAGTAGGGAACGTAAGACATGTGGATGACCTCTATTATAGGTCATCAAAATGCATACATATATAAACAAATCTTTAGGCATATAAATACCAATCATGTTATAAAATAACAATATCATCTTAATACTTATCAATTACTACTCAAAATTCATATCACGTCTATTTCACAAGTTGATCATATATTAACCATGCCTATTATTTGACAATTATAACTCTTACAACTTTACGGATACCTTAACCATATATTTTAAGATTTTATCTTTATTATTGTCAAGTCACTTTATAATACAAATCATTCCATCTCCTAACACATTTCTATATTATCATTATAATCTTAATTCAAACAATATTCAATTTACATGCTGTGAGTTCTAAGTACAATGTATGCACAAGAAAGGGATCACACATCTCTTCACATGACATCACATATTTTTTATATAGGAAACATATAGTTATAAGAATACATATTGATCTATATAGCTAATGGAAACCATCAACTAAAATTTATACTTACTTAAGATTAACACACAGGGAATTACACATATTATTTCTCCATATAATGTAAGAGATGAATAGTTATAAGGAATATATTGACCAATACCATTTTTGAATGGCATTCTATACATGAAAAACAATATATATATATATCTTGGATTCCTATGTATAGGATACACCATGAACTTACATCAAAGATTTCATAACTTTCATATACAAAGAGTCATGCAAGCCATTTTACAATAACAACCAAAGGTTATGAGTCTATAGAGAAGGAACGTTCACCATTGATTTTATGATTAATATAACATTAGCATACAAATTCATATCATGACACATTATATAATTTGCACATGTAGTGCTAAATGTCATGTATCTCTATATATATAAAGTGGTCTCTTATTTATATCATGCTTACCATATGCATTATAAGAATTTCATATAATAATAGTATGAAAGTTGATTTATGAACTAGCATGCTTGTTTAATCTTTTAACTTAATATGATGTTTTTCTTTTACAATTGAATTAGGCATGAAATTTTCTAAAGAAGTTGATAACAGGTTTATACAGTGGCACCCGAAGGCACAAAACTATCTTACCAATCAAGCAGATAAAAATTAGGTCGGCTACAACCTAAATAGGGTTGTTTATGATCAAAATAGGACAATATCTTATTAGTTGCCCAAATGGGGTCGACTAAAACCCAAATGGGGTTGAAACTATTTTGATGACCCAAACGGGGTCAAAACTATAGCAATTGCAAGGTACCTTTATGAGCATGCCTATCTATTCACACCCTAGACATAACTTAGGCAATTAAATCTCTTTACTTTATTCTTTATACTTTGCTTTACTCTATTCGATCACATATATATGTGTCTATGAAAACTCATGTATAACTATGTCCAAGGTAATCATATCCATGTTCATATAACACTTTCTTTAAATGTGTGATCATTCTCATTGTTGAGCATTACTATTATATATATATATAATCATGTATAACTATGGTTAGAATAATCAAAATCATTTACATGTGCATGAATGATTTTTCATTACACTATATCATATTCATGATTGAGCATCTTTATTATATGCTTTACTCTTTTGTCATCATACACTTATAGGTAACATACATATATATATATATATATATTCATGTTCATGCATAAGCTTTCTATATATTTCATATCATACACACCTTGTGAATAATACTTTACTATACTTGAAATTTGCTTTAAAGTATGTAACTCATTCACATACAATTTTATATGACATTTTAAGTAATTGTACATGAACATATATCATTGTTCTTATATGCTTTAGCATGATAATTCATACGTATAATATTTTGGAATGTACAAGTTATCTCAACTAAGTAGTGTGTATTGTCCATATATTTGTTATATGACACGCTTCATCAACTCTTTATGCCTAATTGCTTTTCAAAGTAATATTAGCATGTATTCTTAAACATACACTTCATATGCACATTATTATTTACTATTACATTGTATTACACACATATAATAATTACCCTTAAGTGTACATGCATATATATATATATATATGTATGTATGTATGTATGTATGTAATCATATAATAGCCATATATTATAAACTTTCATATTTTTCTTTATAAGGTCTACTATATGGTAACATTATATATAAAATGTCATATTTTTTTTGCCATCAATACTTAATGTCCTTCTTTACAACTTGTATTACATATGTCATTATGTTAATCATTTGTTTAGTGTCATAATTTACCTTTATTTTATGTTTAGAATGCTCTACAAATATTTAGAGATATTTAAACAAACTTTGGTGACCAATAAAGGCTTAAAAATCAAGTTTAAGTGAAATAATGGAGGGTCATGGTCATTACCAAATGCGTACTGACTATGACAAACATTCTGCATAAAGATAGATTACCATTTTCCTAACAAACATCCATTTTAGGCCAAGTGGCCTTTTACAAACTTCTTCCCCTATGTTTCTAGTTTCTAATACATCAAAAATAACTTTAATATCATATATATAACTTTGGAAAATTCATAAAAGAAAATGCGTATAAAATTAGACTAACTTTTCCACATGAAAGTTGTACTCCTAGATGTATAGTTTACTTATAATTTTTATTCATAGCATTTTGACCCCTGTAGAAAGATTTATGCCTAAATAGCTAAAATCTATTATTTGACAGTAGACATCAGTTCACAATACGATTACCAGATTTTGTGACAATTTTGAAATATTGTAGAAGAAAATGGATATAAAATTAAACCAACATTCCTTCATGAAGATTGTACTCCTTTGAGTCTATTTTATTCAGGATTTTTCCTCGCAAGATTTATACTTCTCTATCAAAATTTATAGCAAAAATATAGCAACATGTTTCCTACAATTGGGTAGCAGCTCACTATGAAATTTAAGTTAATATTAAGGACAATTTTAAGTAGAATCAAAAGTAGATTCCTTCCACATAATTACAGTTCTAAGTCTTAGGTGTAATACCGACTGAAATTTCTAAAATTTGAGTTATATAACTTAATATATACTCAAATTACATGAGCTGGTTCAAAGTGAATCAACTCAAATCACACATGCAAGATGAATAAGCTATGGCTCTCTATTTAATAACTATGGTATCTTCCAAAAATATACACATTAAACACTATATCAATATGACAAGATAAGAAAATCACATGCAGCAAGAGAAAAGTTCCCCGAACCTAGACATGCAACTCTAAATTTACTTGAAAACATCTTTTTCTCTACTCCTCTTCATCTATCTTCATTTTACTTTAATCCTTGCTAAATTATCTCTTTTTAGACATTTTTCACCAAGTTTCAACCACATGCATAAATATTAAAGGCTAAAAATACTCTATGATGAATGAAAGGGACGAATTTTTTAGTGAAAAAGAAGATGAAACTTTTAAACTTTAAAATAGATGATGGAACTCTTTAGAGAGAATAAAGGAAGAAATCTAAATCTCCCTTCAAAGTGCCTACCAAACCACCTTTTAAACCCCCTAAAATCTTCATCTTATTTCTCATATATGCATTTACTTAAAGTATGTGCATGGGAGAAATGTTCCAACTTAATCCTTAAATAATTTGCATGTTAAAAATCTATCCCACTAAATTATTTATTTCAATTTTCATCCTCTCATATTCTTTCTATTATTAAATTAACCCTGCTCACATATTCCTTCATTAATTAAACCCTCACTTACTTTCCTCTTTTTTAAAATTGACCCAACATATGCTTTCTCTACATAATGACCCACAACTTATTTCCTTTCTTTCAATTTTAACTCATTATAACTTTCTTTACTTTAATAACACCCCAATATTCTTTTCTTTTACTATAATTACCCTTAAAATCATATTTATATCTCAATTAACTACTAAAATATATTTTATTCCAATTATTCATAATTATACACCATAATGCAAATTGACTCTTCAACCCTCTATCACATAAGATCATTAATTCTCAAGGTCTTAACTTATAATAATTCATCTAATTAAGTTTGATTAAACATTATTATCATGATAATGCCTTTGAATTCTACTACGGTCTATTTTGGGTCCTTACAAAAACTACTCTCAAAGACTGACATTCAATCTCCATAAGCAACATGGCTTTTATCTTGTAAACTAAAGAGAACAAATTAGCTTATATTAAAGTCCTGGCAGTAGTCTTATAACTCTATAATGCAAAAGACAGCTTTTTAGTGTAGGCTTTGTAAGTCCAAACCATCTTAGCTAAAATCCTTTTGATATTCTTGCTAGCCAATTTAACTATACCATTCACCCGAATTCTATAAGGTGAAGACTTATTATGCTAAATCCTGTATTTCTTAAGCATCTGCTTTATTTTAGACTAAAAATGCAACCCATTATTTAACACTATATAGTAAGGAGGTCAATATCTACATATCAGATTCTTCTTAATGAACTTAGCCATTTCTCTTGCACCTAACTTCTTGAAAGATTATGCCTCTACCCACTTCGAGAAGTAGTTAATGGCAACCATGATGAATCGATGTTTGTTCAAAGTTAGTGGATGGATCATTCCTATAATGTCTACACCCTATGTAGCAAATGGCCAAGATGATATAAGGTTACACAATTTTGAAACTAGCAAATGCCTTAAGTATGCATATTGCTAGGACAACTGACATTCCTTAACATATGTTGAAAGTCAGTGTCCATCATAAGCTAAAAGAACCCTTCCCACATAATCTTTTTTACTAAACCTAAATTGTTCATGTGAGCCAAGCACACACTAGTATGTATTTCCTTTATAACCTTCTTAGCTTCTTTTTGATTTAAGTACCTCAATTATATACCATCATGTTATCCCTTATAAAGCACTATGCCTACACTGATGAACTAAGTAGACAACTTATGGATCATCCTTTGGTCTTTTTCAATAGCTTCATTTAGGAACATTGACTTCTCTAAGTAGTTATGAATATCAAAGTACTAAGGCTTCCCGTCATCCACCTTAATATACATTACCTATTTAGTTTTATAATATGGCCTATCAGAACTAGAGATTAAAATGGGTTTCAAGCTCACTCCTTTCTAGTTATCACACATTGACATTGATAATCCTAAATTATAGCTATGTTTTCAATGTATTTTTAAGTGTGTTTAATTAATTTTAGTTCAGGTTTAGTGTTCTAGTTACTTAATTGTTTAAATTCATTTAGTTTAATTATTAATTACCTTCAAAGACTTGGGAAATTCTTTCACACAATATTTGTTTAAAAATTCAAAACACACAATCTCTTAGGTATGATATTTAAGGATCTTAATCTGATTTTCCTATATTACTCACATATATAGTACACTTGCTAGTCATTGGTCAGACATTAACATAGCTAAGGCATTGGCGAGCTACTTCTTTGTTCTAGGCACGTACCTAAAAGTGTAAACCTCAAATTGACTTCTCAACCCCTTCAGACACTTTATATAAGGTATCAACCATTCTTCTTTCATTGACCATTTTCCTTGTACTTGGTAGACTGCAAAGGATAAAGCTCCAAAGACTTCTACAAAATTTGTCCTCACAACTAGTAAAGCTTCTACTTGACTAGCTTATAGCATGTTTATTGATTTCTTGATCAATCTTTGGCATATCCTTATAGGTCCAGACAAAGACTTTTTCACACCTTATTCTTTAAAAAAATCTCTCCAATTTTTCTCCCTTTAGGAGTTATGTCTAATGCTACCAAGATTTCTTTTTTTTTTAAGATTAAATGAACAAATATGGTTGAATTAATGTCAAATATGAATTATTCATGCTCATAATTTTGCATATTGAGATTGGAAACAAAAGTAAGAAAAATTGTTCATCATATTAATATAATCAAAGGATATAGAAGTATGACTAGCAAAATTATTTGTATGGGTGTTACTAGAAAGATAGCTAAGGTGTCTACCACTAAGATAAATTAAAAACACTATTCAAACCTAGGTACGTCCTTATCATAGGTGCTTGATTGGCTGATAAAAGAGGGAAATCTATAGCCATTGCCAACTAAACCAGCTAGGAGTGAGGTTCAACCTAATAATCAAGTTGTACAATATTGTTCCTATCATCAGTATAAAGGGCATCTCACATATCACTACAAGACTCTGATGGATAGGATTTAGGATGTTATTAATAGTAAATAAGTCACAAAATTGAAAAAGAAGTAAAAAAGAAAAGAAATTACAATGCAGTTTTGCCACCGGTGTCGATGATTGGTTTAAGTTTACTATAATGGTATGTACTATGTGACTTGTATGGCAATGATTACTAGGCCATTACCCGTCCTACATAATTCAAGGTAGAATGGAGAGATAAGCCATCAATATGTATAATTGATCAGCATAAAGCTGATCACCAGAAGTGGCAAGGTAGTACCATAAGTCGAGAAGCAACAAGATCCTTTACCGTCACCTATAGAAAGAGAACAAGAGAAGGACTAGATCCTTAAATAGTTAAAGAAAAAACCTGCTCAGATTTCTATTTAGGACTTAATTAGGCATTCGCCCTCCTATAGACAGAAAGTTGTATAAGCCTTGTGTGAGTTTACAATGGCTACCACCATTTCACCTTTAGAGTCACTAGACTTGGTTGAAGGAAGTGTAGGGGAGAATATAGTGCATACTAATATGGATCTACCTTTTGAAAGTAAATAGCATAATCGCCCTTTGTATATAAAGGCCTAGGTTAATGGTAAACATACAACCTATATGATGGTGGATGATGGATCCTCTATCAATGTTTACCTACTTATAACAATTCCAAATTTTTGGTACAATAATTCTATGTTAAACAAGTATAATTTGGTGGTTACAACATATGATAATTCTTGAAGGTAAGGAATAGGAACTTTCAAGTGTTGATTTGAAAATTGTGTTAATTAAAATAAAAATATAATTTTTAGTATTGCCAATACTAGCTAATTTTTCTATGTTATTGGAAAAACCATGTTTTCATAAATTTGAAGAAGTCCCATCCACTTTTCATTGAATGATCAAGATCCCTCATAAAGGTAAAGTTATTACATAAGGGCTTCTTGAGAAAATCAAGTTTATATCCTAGGCATAGTGAATCAACCATTTAGTGGCTTTTCATGTGACTGTTATTAGCACTAACAATAAAGGATAATGAGAATCTACTCTTTATGTTGTAAGTATGATAAAAAAAATGAACTTCTTCCAATGAGCTATGCTTGGTAAAGATTCATAAGGTCCTTCTAAGGTAATTACTACAGTAAGACAGATGAGTCAAAGGGGGTTGGGCTATAGCATGTTTGATGCTAAGAAGAGAATCCTACCAAAGCTATAAGGCATTCCCTATATTTAAGTAGCTTTGTGCCTGTATTTAATACACATCAAAATTATGGTGAGATTGAACCTATGTTGATTGGAGGGAAGGTTGTTCCTTGGTTTGATATATTCAATATTATTTTGATTAGGTTATTAGAAAACCATTAAACCTACTAAGGGTTTTTGGGATGAAGAAATCATGATTAAGTTGTCTAACTAGGATGATGATGTTGAATTTGAATTTGAATTTGAAGTCCCACTGTTTGAGTTGAGGGATGAATATATAGAAGATATTACAGTAGTAGATAGAGAGGCCCTGTAAACAAAAAAAATGGGGAAGGCTTATTCGATGCATTAAACTCACTGGATGTGGGTGAGGATGCTTTAGTAGATATACTTTTTGTACCTAAACTTTTAAATTATATCGTATGTAACTCTTTTTATATTAATAATATCAATAACTTTACTTGTGTGATGTTTTGAATGATTTCATTTCAAATGATCATGATAAAAAAGAATTTATATTTAATATTACTTTAATAAGTACTAATCCGTTCAATCTTGGTACTCTTAAAAATTCAAGCAAAATCTTGATAACATCAGATGTTACCCCTAAAGAGGGAAAATAATTTGAAAGAATATTAAAAAAATATGAAAGTCTTTGCCTGGACCTGTAAAGACATGCAAGATCGACCAGGAAGTTATTGAGCATGCCATTCTTACTTATCTCGTATACAAGTCTGTCATGTAAATACTCAAAAGGCTTAGGCCAAAATAGAAAAAAAAAAGTTAAAGAAGAATAAAAAAGCAAATAGAGCATAAGTTTCTCATGAAAGTACAATATCCCACATGGTTAGCAAATGTGGTTCCCATTTCCAAAAAGGATAAAAGAGCAAAAGTTTGTGTGGATTATAGGGATCTAAATGAGGCTTGTCCAAATGATAACTTCTCGCTTCCTCACATATATGTTTTGGTAGATAATGCAGCTGCATGTGCAATGTACTATTTTTTAGATATGTTGGATATGACCGGATTCTGAATAAGATTTTAGATAAAATCAAGATGACATTCATCACTGAATGAGGCACATATTCTTATCGAGCCATAAAATTTGGATTAATAAATGCAAGTGCTACTTACCAAAGAATAGCTATAAAGGTCCTGGATGATTTATTCCACAAGTAGGTGTAGGTATATGTCGATGATATGATGATTAAGTCAGCAACTTGAGAAGGTTGGAAAAGTTTTCTCAGAGGATTGATTGCTATAATCTCCGTTTAAACCTAAATAAGTGTGTGTTCATGGTGACAACAGGAAAGCTCCTAGGACATGTTATAAGCCATAAAGGAATAAAGCATATTCTGATAAAGTGAAAGCTATTAGAGATATGTTGATGCTGTAAATGGAAAAATAAGTTCAAGGGTTTTCAGGTAGACTATAATATGTCAGTCGATTCATAGCTTAACTGACTTTAATGTGCAAGCCTACTTTTATTTTTCTTTGGAAAGATGAGCCAGTAGTGTGCAATAATAACTATCGGGTAACTTTTGATACAATCAAAGAATATATTTTGCATCAATAAGTGTTGTGGCCACCACAAGCTAGGAAGCCATTCATTTTGTATTTAGCCATAGAGGATAACTTAGTGGGAATAATGATGGCACAACAAGATGACTTTGGAATTGAATATGCTATGTACTACTAAAGTAAAAAAGTTTTTTCCATATTAAACTAAAAATGCAAAGATAGAAAAAATTTTCTTGGAAGTCATTTAGGCCTTCAGGAAGTTAATACACTACTTTAAGTCATACAAGGTGCAAGCAGTGGCCAAGCAGAATCCTCTAAAGTACTTACAATAAGTGCCTTTATTGTTAGGAAAAATTGGTAGATGTTTAATTCTTTTGTAGGAGGTTGACATTAAGCACATTACTTGAAAAACCATTAAGGGAAAGGTTATAACAGAATTCCTAGTAGAACAACTATTAGAAGGGGAAGAAATAACCTATGAGTTCCTTGATGAGAACACTATAGCCCTGATAGTTTAAGGATGGAAGGTGTTTTTTCATGGAGATGTGAATAACAGAGGTGCTAGAGTGCGAGTAATCCTGATAACACCAGGTGTAGTAAATTTACCTTTGGTTAAGAAGTTTAGATAGAAGGCTACGAATAATAAAGATAAATATGAGGCATACATTTGTGAGCTATAAGCTTTATTAGCCTTAGGGGCAAGGAATAAAAAAGTCTATGGCTATTCATCTTTAGTGATCTACCAAGTAAAGGGTGAATGAGTTATGAAGGCAGAATGATTGTTGCCTTACTTAAAATGTCAAAAGGCTCTAAGTGATCGATTCAAAGTTTATACTTTTAGGCATGTTCCTCAGGATGAAAACCAAATAGCTGATGCTTCAGCAACATTTGTGTTAATGTTGGATAATCCAAAAGGGGTAAGCTTGAAGCTCATACTTGTTTTTAGTTGAGATAAACTATGCTTTAAAGCTGAACAAGTAATGGATATCATAGTAAATATTAGGAAGCCCTTGTATTTTGATATTCAAAATTATCTTGAGAGGTCAACATTCCAAGAAGAAGCTAAAAAAGGATCAAAAGATGATACGCAAGTTGTTTACCCATTTAATAGCATAGGTAGAGTGCTTTACAAATGATAGCTGGATGGCTTATAATTAAGGTGTCTAGATAGGAAAGAAGGCCAGAGAGTCATAAAAGAGGCATACGCTAGAGTTTGTGGTGCTCATATGAATTTGTTAGATTTTGGCCAAAAAGATAATATGCTAAGGGATTTTCTATCTGATTATGGATATAGACTATTCCAATCATATGAAGGAATGTCAACTATGTCAACAATATGTTGATTTGAGGCATGTGCCAATAATGGAGTTATGTAATCTTACTTTGCCCTGGCCATTTGCTACCTAGGACATTGATATCATGGGGATGATTCATCCATCGACCTCAAATAGACACGGGTTCATTATGGTGGCTATTAATTACTTCTCAAAATGGATCGAAGAAAAGACATTCAAAAACTTAGGTGTAAAGGAAATGGCTAAGTTCATTGAGAAAAACTTGATATGTACATACAAGCTTAAAATTATTTTATACCTTAAGATTAATTAACAAGATTCTTCTAAAATTGCGAGGATCAGTTATCCCCTTTTTTATCCAAAATATGCCCATAGCTCTTTGTAAATATGCTTGAAAGGACCAATGTCCTCATTTCGATAAAACTTAATTAGTTCCCTGCTTCATGCTTGATTTATTATTTACAAATTTCATATGTATATTTTACCACTTTTTATGTGCTTCCAATACACTATATATTTTCTTCATATAAAATGCTTGAGAAAAAGATTAGAATAATTAACCATATATAGTCATTTATGTAAACATTAACCAAGTTCTAAATAGGAGTGAAGTCCAAACTATCTCTTATTTCAGCTTCACTAGATGGGAACTCACTTTCCTAATGTATTATTAGGTGGTAACTCCATGATACCTGCCTTATGATGCCCAACATAAGCCTTCCATATTGGTTGCCAATAATGGAATAAAGATATCCCGAGATATTATCTCATGCCTTTTTAAGGCCTAAGATATTATGAATTAGATTAAATCCCTATCCATTATAAAGAAATCAACCTCTCTGAGTGAAATGAATTTTTTTTGCCCTCGAGCACTAAAAGTTAGTTTTTGATACTATACCGAATGCATACGGGGTTTGGTGCATGTCACAGCTTCTATGGCGATGTTCTTCAGAGACTTCAAATATTTCATTCCTTTCATTTTTATACCATCCCTTTGATAGGGGCTTGTATTCCCAATGAAAAGGCTAATTTTGTCACTAGTATTAGGTTTTCTCTTCATCTCTGTGACTCTATTTCTCCACCTCATCAGGTACTTATGGAAAGGCTCATCATGCTTTTATTAAAGTAATTCAAGATCTTTTAGAGTTACCTTTATCCTAGTACTGCAGTCATATTACTTTAGGTACTCTTCAGCCAATAATTCCCAATCCTCCTTAATCTGCCTGTCCAGTCTATGGCACCAGTCTATCGCTAGGCTTATCAAGCTCAAGCAAAAGTACTTCACCTTCTATTTCTTAGTCAAGGTGGTCCCTTTTATGATCAATGTGTACTACTTCATATGTGTAGTGGGGTTTAAAGTACCATTAAATATAGGCAAGTCTAATATCTTAAACCTCTGAGAAAATGGCTCATCCCTATCAAGATCTCTATCCTCACTAACTGATAACATTTGTGTAATAGCTTTTACATTTTCCTCCATTTTCTTGAAGGCAACATCTTCCACACTAGGCCCTCTATTACATACCACAACTATAGAAGGCTCATCCTTATCCTCCTCTTCCTCCTCAATGTAATCATTTTTAGGAATATGACTTCCTTCTCTCCTCTTGTCCATTAGCAAGACTCGAGTCTATTTAACAAGAATCTTGGAAATGTCCCTAAAAAAGTTGGCTCCACTAATGCCCAAGCAGGTGCTACAAGTTGCTTTTTAGGAGGGGGTGCTAGAGAAGCCACTGACCCACCAATCATAGTCATCATTCTCTCTTTAAACTCTTGAAACCTCATACATTTCCATCTAATTCATCTTGTGGCACTAGAGGCACTAAGGAAAAAGCTAGTCTATCCCTTAAGGACATTCTCCTTACAAAATCTTTTTATTCCTTTGCCTATTTTAATTTGCTATATCTCATCATCCATCTCTATTTCTATTGTAATTTATTAAATACTCTTAAAAAATTCACTCAAGCCAAACTTTGAACCAATCTGAATCCCAAATTCTGAACCTAACTCTACTCTAGCTACTCAACAACAGACCTTTAAATAAGGTGAATGTGTAACCCTTTTGACAACCTAAATGAATTTATAATTGCTATAAAAGTCAAATGTTAGGAATGATGCATGATGATAATTCATTAAAAGGATATACACATGATGCATAGATGTATGAAAGTGTTATATGTCAATCACAACCATATACAAGTAAGACATAGCTTTTTAGCCTTATCACTCCCATAAAGGTGGTTGTGTGGCCTCTTTTTTAGGTATGCTTAGCCTATAGGTCAATGGAGAACCCAAAAGACATGTGTGGTGCACGATGAAAAATCGATAGCATAATCTCTCTTAATCAAAAGTACAGGCATATGTGTTTTGGCCATTATGAATTTAAATGAATTAAATAAATCGAGTTGGGTGTACTAGGGTATGGTAGCCTTTGATTAGTACCCACCAGATTTAGTTGGATTTGTTTAATACATAAGGGCCCATATAGCAAGCAATATTTACTAAGGTCATACAATTTATGAAAAATGGCTATTGTCATTATATGGGCTTGTAGTCGGATAGTGAAATTTTAGGTCTACCCAAACATGGTCCTTGTAATGTCCCAATCATGATCCTAATAAAAATACATGTAATTTGATGATATTATTGCTAATTAATTAGTTAAGTGAAAATTTGGGTCTAAAGGAGTATTTGTTTTAGACAATTTAACTTAGCTTAAAATTTTACAAAGTAAAAATAACAATTAAAAAGAGAAATAAGGAAAGGAAAAAAGGGAAAATGGAAGAGAATGTCAGGGAACTAGGGTAGCAAATTACCATTACCGGTGATCATCCAGCATCAGCTTGGCTGTCGATGGCCCTTGAGCCACTATTCTCCAATTCAACCACTACTCGTTTCAAATCAATCGCAACTCTATATAAATCATAAATTTTTTTCTCTCTTTTTAATTCATTTTTCTTTGCTATTTTTTTATCAACTTCGGGGATGGGAGGTGATGTGGGTGGTACCATAGGACTTCTAAGTGTGAGGAAAAGCTTCGATATCCTCTATTCCTTTGCTTAGATAGATCATAAATGAGGGTAACCGATGATTCAAGGGCAATTTTTGATCTATTGGTGAGGTGTTAGGATGTATGAACATCACATAATAGTTATTGGTGGCTTCAACTACCAGTGAATAGCTATGGTGCATATCGGATAAGCTTTGATAACTAGTTTGGTGAGCATTATAGCAAGCAAAATAGAAGGAAAATGTAATTTTTTTACTCTAATTGGTATGGGCTACCAAAACTACTTCTTTAAAATTCAATTAATATATGTTTAGATTTCAAAGGAAGTTGAATATGTTTAGATTTATATGTTTATCTCCCATGTGTGTTGTCAGAGTATGGGAATTATATTTAAACTTGGATTTACATGTATTGAGATTGATAAGAGAATTCGATAATCTTCTAAAAATCATAATAATCGTAAAGAATTCTATTTTGTATGTGAATTTCTTGAGTTGTATGTGAAGTCTTCAAAGTATTTATAGGTGAACTATAGTTGAATATGGAATTGCATGTGTTGGTTAAGCAGTTTGTGAATTGCTTATGCTTAGTTTAAGTTGTTAATTATGATGGGAATAGAAGTGGAGGGATTTTAGCTATGCATATGAATAGTAAAGAGAGTAATTAATTTAAATGGATTTAATACTTTAATCATAGTAGAATAGATATTTTTTACGGTTTGATCATAGTAAAAATTATTTATATATGAATAGGAGTTGGTTAGATGTTGAACAAAGAAGAATTATGAAACTTTACCTATTGTGATTTCTGAGTGACAGAGGGGAGTCACTCCATTGTGTCATGCTTGCAACTCCACCCAGTGGTGCCTGCCACTCCATTAAGTGATCCTTTTACCTCTTATGTTTGTAGTGTCTTTTCCTAAATATAGTAGCCCTCACCGAGTGAAAAAGCACTAACTTGAGGGTGACTAACTTGTAAATGGTATTTAATCGATATTGAAGGGTTCTCTTGGTAAATATTAATCTTATAATGCGTAGAAATTCCCTTTTATTGTAGTAATGTTAGTGTTAACTTTTGACAGCTTCCTATGTTTAGTATCAAATGTAGTTTTCTCAACCACATAATAATGAAACATTTTGGCATGTGATTATATATATCTTCTTTTGTAAAGTTATAGTAAAGAAATCTTTATGCTTATTGTTTATGCAAAAAATTATAAAGGTACTTTAAGTTACACTAATTCATATGGCTATACCATTTTTATGTACAAGTGATATAAAAAGGGCATATTAATGGGTGACTTCAATGTTTGTGATGGAGAAATTAAAGATTTGTAACTAGTCATTCAAGGATATAATAGCATTTATTAATGATGACATGGCAAGGATTATATGCTTGCATCCTTGTACCACCATAAGAACACCTCTAGCTATAGTTTTAAACACTTACATGTATCGGTGTATGCCTTTATATGTACTTGTGTACTTATATATGTTAACATGGTAATAAATACATTTAAGAATGAGTAGATATTAAAACACCACAAAATGGAGTGGGTAATATTCTCAGTTTGGAAATTACTTTGCCAATTATAATATGATGACTACATGTACCTTACATATATTATATTGAGTCTGAATGTGTGATGATATAAGTAAGAACAAAGGTACATGGAAGACACTCATGATGAATCATAAAATGTATGCTTTATTTTTTACAATGATAATATGCTTTAGTGATAGTACATGCACTTATAATTTATATGATTACATTTCCATAAACACCATATTATAGTGCTTGAGCATGCTCATTATTAAGCACATCCAAGATATGCCTTGAAATCATGTTGTATGTTTGGCTGGTTATATAAAGTGGATGAGCATGTGTTCTACATTGAATAAGAAATTGTAGAGAACATGTTTATGGGTATCACATTATGTATTTATAATAAAACACATGCCTTTACGTGGGTTATATATATGGTACGCTTAAACTAAACATATGAAGAAGTTTAAAGTATATTGCTCTTTTAAAGAGGCCTATGTATGATTAAATACTGCACTCTTTCAATATCTTGTGAAATTATACAGCTACCATGATATGTTTTTACAGATAGACTTTGATACATTTATATATATATATATATATATATATATATATATATATATATATATATATATATATATATATATATATATATATATATATATATATATATATATATATATATATATATATATATATATATATATATATATATATATATATATATATATATATGAATTGCTAAGATCTTACATTTTTGTATACAATGGTATGAATGTAACACTATTAATTTTGTAAAGGAATAAGCTTGATAATCTAATGTGAGTATGAATGTTGTTAAGCCTGCAGTCTTAGTTCATTTGTGGATTGGGTAGGCATTGCCTAAAGGGACATTATTCCTTCCTATTAGAAATATTGCTCAACCCCATTTGGGTCTATTGTTCATTCCTATTGAAACTATTGCTCAGCCCCGTTTGGGTCTATTGTTTATTCCTATTGGATCTATTGCTTAACCCTATTTTGGTCTATTGTTCATTCCTATATGGAACTGTTGCTCAGCCCCATTTTGGTCTATTCTTTAATATATTTAGATATCCATTATTGATACAAAATGGTATCCATTGCTCTCGTTATCAACTCTTAAAACTTAGGTAGGCTAATTTCTATGTTGTATTAATTATATAAGTGCACTAAATTTATCAATATAGATACTAGATCCATGTGCATTTGAAATATATAAAAGTATGTAGAGGATATTGTCCATTTTGGTGACCTTAACAAGTAAATGTGTTGTTGAACACATGTTCTCTATAATCATATGTTGTTTACTTAAATTTTATCTTCATATTGCCTTGTTAGAGTCAATGTTTGGTATATAGGGTAACTTGATATTGTATGTCATATAATTTCTCATGCAAACATAGTATTTTAATACTATATGTATATAAACATTGATATGTTTGTAGAATGTTTCCTATACTTGGAATTATAAGTTATACACTAAATAATTATGCATAACACTATCTTCAAGGATTTTTATAACTTATAAAGAGCTGTCATTGTTACTTATTTCTCATTGATTTTGATAAATGACATGTGAACTCCCTGTAGCACCCTTATCCTATAATCTATAAATATCACTTTATCCATCTCACTACACATGTTTTACTGTGCAACATAAACATATACCAACTATATAGAGAACTGATATTCATACTTAATCCATAAGAGTGCTATATTATTAAGACTTTACAATATACATTAGAGTCACTTTACAAAATATAACAACTAATTAACATCTTACAATATACAAAGCCTAAAAATAAAAGTCTATACTAGTCTCTCTCGTTGACTTCAGTTGGCCTTCCAGTTGTAGATATCACCCCAACAACCTACACAGATGAAACACCCGTGCTAAGCTATAAAGCTTGGTGGGGAACTAAATCATGATAAATGACCACTCATAGTGATCATCAACAAGCACACAACATGCCTCAAAAATAACAATGATTTATTTCAAGAAATGAAAGAAATTAAACATTTATATTCACTTATAGAAATCATAAAGTTCAATGGTAAGAATTTGTATTGACGCTTCAATCACCATATATGATCATACAAGTTCCAACATCCTTTGGACTTAAATTGAACTATTTAAAATATGATTATTTTATTAATCAATGCTTAATCATAAAAGTGTAGTTATCTATTATTAATTTCATAAACAAACTTCACAAGTATTGAAATTATCTTACTTATATTCTTGTATGTCTAGGATATACACACATTAGAATTATATAGCAAATCAACACTTCCAATTACCATGAGATTATAATATTACTACAGGCTTACTTTATGTTCCATAAGTTATTCATGTTATACATAATAGATGTATCATAAAAATAAGCCTATCAACCAATCATAACACTTATATATCATCACCATAAATAACAAATACACGTTAAATAATGTGAACATGCGACAATGTGAACACATATATAATCATAAGAGAAAATATTTCAAAAACATTGGTTGTTATTGTCTAACTTTTATAATCTTTAATATACAATATGCTTATGCAATTATAAAATTGTTGGGCCCATTAGATTTTATAATACTCTTAAACTTAATAAAAGTTCCTTCATCAATCATGTATTGGCATATATATAGAAATAAGGTTTATGATCACAAAGCCATATATATATATATCATCAATTTAATCAAAGTATTAATATAATGCCAATTCATCAATCATGAATTGTCCTCACTAAGCTTTATAGCTTAACATAGGTTATTTTATCCATGTAGGTTAAGTGGATAAGACTTTTGCCTTGGGACATACTCTGCATCAGGAAAGGCTAACACAAGACTGATAAAAATTGATGTAGGGAGTTTTCTATAATATATTTTATATCAATGTTGTATTATGAGTATTATGAATATATTGATGTATGTATTATGGACGCTTTGAAGCTGTAATAGGCACTCTATGTAATTAAATAGTATATGCATACATGTAAGATCTAAAGCAACTTATACCTGATAAGATATGCCTGATGCAATACATAGTAATGTGCATGTGAATAGCTATAGTAGCAATGCACAGAATATGGCATATAAAATGGGATGAATTCTAAAAAATGATGTTTATATGATAATCACTAATTAAGATAAGAAGGTGAAGAAATACATGATTAATGTACTTAAATGGATTTAAAATAGTTTATAACATAAGGATGTTACAAAATAGGATACTAGATATGTAAGAATATAAGTGAAAATGACATTAAAAAAAGACTAAATATACAAATAAATTTTATATGCAACATAACACATAAAATGGACCTAAAATACCTAAAACATGGCAACATATGGTTGAAAGTAAAAGATAGACAATCATAAAATAAGAGAGGCACGGGATGAAAGGAAGGCACTTAGATGTTCCATAACATGTTGTGACTGACGGCCATCTATTGAGCTTTCTTCTCATCTCTCACTCGAAACATAGGTAGTAAGCAAAAAAATAAGTAGAAAAGAAGAAATAAGATTACTCGAAACACAGGTAATAAGTAAGAAAATAAGTAAAAAAAAAAAAGAAAAATAAGATTCCCATCCATCCTCAATTGCCACATTCGATAAAATAATATGTATAAGTTTTTATGTGAAAGAATATGATGTAAAGTTTCTTCGGTTTCCAATAATAGAGAATTGGATTTATCTTTCTCTATAATATATATCTTTTATTTCTCAGTGAGAATTCCCATTTGAAAAACCTTAATTTTCATTTAAATAGCCGGGGACTAGTTTGAAAATTGCTTCCAACTATAATCCATCCAAATCTAAAAGTTAAAATCCCTAAAATATGCTCAGGATATGATCCTCCAATATCCGATCCTTATCCCAAATTTAAATGCTATAAAACATGGGAAAACTTGGAAAACACCTAGAGTGATAGATGCCTATCACTCAAATGAGTTTATAAAAATTATAAAAATGCCCTTAAATCTAACCTGAATGTTTTGTGGCCATTACTTAGTGATGGATGGCTATCTATCGTCGAACTATGAGTAGTCAAAGATGATTTGGACAAACAATCTACCATGAAATGCCTCTAAAGGATATAGCCATAGAGGATCGTCCCTCCATGACAAATGGCAATGTTTCAAAGACAGGGATAAAAATTCAAGGCTTTTTAAGTTCTTTTCAAAACTTTAGGAAAGTTGATGTTAAAACCCATAAACATATTATAAAAAATGTGGAAAGCAAGGATGAAACTCAAGATTCACACTTTTTGTAGCTATGGAAAGGTTGCATTACACGTTCTATAATCCAATGATTTCCATGATTTGAAAGAATAATCAATGTCTTTTTTGTGTTTATCTGATGATAAAAATATATGAGGAAGCTTTTTTATATTCTTTTGAGTAAGAATTGGTTTCTTATCTCAAAAACATGGCTAGCTTTTCTCAACATTTGCTCTCCCTTTGAAATCTATGTTTTTTAGCTTAAATATGAGTAAAGAATTTGAATATTTTTTCAAAGCTGTAATTAAAATTAGCACCAAATCCCCTATAAATCAATCTCACATCTCTCCCTTACAAAATTGATTTTCATCAAGTGAAAGCTACAGGAAAAATGTGGGAGTTCTGGAAAAAAACAACAAATATGAATTTGTGGAATGCTTTTGACCTTATGAGCAATGGTTGTCTGCTCTATTTTGTTCAGAATATAAGTTATAGGCAAAAGCCTAATTGGTGTTGCAAGTGATCCTCCAATCATAACCAACAATCTCTCTTTAAATTCCACCAATCTCTTATCTAACTCTTCTGAGGTAAAACCCTAACCTTATTGCCGTGCATTAGGCCTTTCAAACCCCTGGTATAGATTTTGAACTATCTCTTAAACAACTTGTATGAACAGTTTACTATGACTGCAAAATTAATGGTTTATCATAATTGATGATGCATATATGTGGCATATGGGCATGTTAGGTGTACACATAATGTGTGTTATAGGCATATGCATGATGCATGATTGTGAATATGTTATACTTATGATGCATAAGAGTAATGATGTGTGACTTAATTGTAAGGATGATATTTAATGATGAACGATATACAGGTGATGCATGAGTAGGGTATTAATATGAAGCATAGGCATGATGTATGTGTATGCTATGCATAAGATGCATGATGCATGGTATGGATATACATGTTGGCGATGATGCATCTAAGTGTGATACATTTGATGTATAGTATGGGTGTGCATATGATGCATGATGCATGTTAGGGATGCATATGATGCAAGAATTAATCATTAGGATTATGCATAAGGGTACCATGCATGAATGAAATACCTATGATAAGTGAGTCAATACATGATGATGCATGTGAATCATATACATATGATGTATGATTCAATCGATGTATAATGATATATGCAAATGAAATACATGTGATGCATATGCTACGGTGTAAATGTTATTACCCTGGTCTCCAAGACTTGGATAAAATGAGTAGGGTGTTGAACACTAGGAATTAATATATATAAGAGTTATTTTCTATTAACTAAATAGATACTAAAATGGATTGGTGATGATAATTTAGATGATTTTGTTTACATTATAGTCTTTACTCAATTAAACTAATTATCTAATATAAATTTGCAACTAATAAATAACTAAATAAGACATTAGAATTACAAGTCATGAATTAAACAAATAAAGATTTAATAAAATCTTTGTTAAATAAAGGCATTCCCATCTAGAGTCTACATTCTATACCTATTCTTTAACCCCTCAAAGTGAAATCCTTATCTCCTATGTGATTTCTATAATTTACGTAAATTGAATTGCTTATCCACCAAAATACCCCAATTCTCATTGTAAACAAATTGATTAACACTTTATATATGGTGATCAAGTATATATAACAAGTTAAGCACTCAATTGAACATAAATCATTCATGCATTAAAATAAGTTAATTGTATTAATAAATATCAATTCATACTTGCAATTCTAACAAACAAAATTAGCCTAAATACATATTATCAAAATAATAAACACAAGGAAGAAAATGATATCGAGCAAAGATCTAAAGAGAAATAGCAGAAATAAGGGTGGGTGACTCCTCTATGCTTCTTTAGAAAAATACTCGAATGTTGATTGACCTCTTTGAATTTGTCTTTTTCCTTGGATTATTCTTTTCCCTCATAATCTTTTCTAATTATTTAGGAAGTTACTTGATAGTTTTTCTATATCAAAAATGTAGTTATCTTCATGTATATATAGGCCCCAAAGAGTCCTAAATGATGCATTTTTACAAAGTGGTGTAATCTTAAATATGCATATGAAAGGTTGCAATAGTTTGCTTTAATGATGACTCTGCACACTGATGCTCAGTTGGGCAAGTCGGCACCTTCGTCATGAGTTGGCACACTTTGAACTACTTCATAACTCGATTTAGTATGGCATGAGTCGATATCCTGAGTCCTTATAATGAGTCGGCAAATGCTTACACGAGTTGGCACAAGATCAAAATCCTTTTTAAAATTTTTTATCTTAAATTTTTCATCAAAAATCCCTCGTTTATGCTTTAAATCATCCAATTAGACACACTTAGCCCTACAAAACTAATGAAGACATAAAAAGTAACCTAAAACATAATAAAATAAGAATAACACATGCATTAAACTGATATAACGATGAATAACTAAACAAAATGGCTATGCTAAATTACATGATACCAAATCCACCTACACTTGAACCTTGCCTGCCCTTGAGCAAAAATGCAAAAATTCAAGTGGAAGAACTAACAAAAGCATTTATCTTTTAAGTTACAAAAGAGCTTCCCTTGGATAATTTTTAATATGAATGAGTGTTTAAAAGAAAATAGCCAGCAACTAGTTTGCAATTCTCAACAATGATAGAGTAGACAAGTTGTATAGCATAGTCAATTAATTTAACACACTATCTCAAGTTATTAAAACAAAAATCAATAAAATAAAGTCAATAATCTAATCAAACAATTAAACTAGGATAGACAATCTTCAAACTTAGAAGTTCAAGACCAAATATAGCCATTGGGATAAAGTTAAGTTCACATATCAACTCATAATTCTCATGGGATTTTTAGACACTTATAGATTTTCTAAGTACTTTACAAATTGGTGGATGTATTTTGTACTCCATCCCACACTTTTTATTTAATCAATCTCAATGGATGCATTTTATGTTCCATCCTATAAAAAGAATTTGATTTTTTTTATTTTTTTTTCTTTTTTCTCTTTTTATTTTTTATTTATTTGTGTTTCTTTATCTATTATTAAAAGGTGAGCTTTGCGTAATATGGTTATAGCTTCCTTAAAACCATATAGGTTCTTAAATACTAAACTTAAATCATGCCATCCTAATCTTAAGTATAGTTAGAAAGGTGACTAAACATCCATAGATCTAGAAAATAACAACAAAAGATAGTAAAAAAAACTTAAAGACTATACTACATCGAACTTAAGATTCTATTAGTTAACCATCAAAACTAAGCTATTGACATAACATTAATATACACTTAATCATATCAAAACAAACTTTGAGAAAACTTATAATAATCATAAAGAAGATAAATGAGTAAAAATGCATCAACATAATATATCACAATGTATGCAAAACAAAAATTTAAACATTAAACATGCAACAAATACATAAAAGAACATAAAATATCCCTTCCACCACACTTAAAACTTCACATCATCCTCAATGTAAACTCAAAAATATATAAAGGAAAGGAATAGAAAAACTTCCCTCAATCATACCAAGGCGGAGGCAAATCTACCACATAGCCCATTTGAACAATAAAAGTATCAATCTTATGCTCTATCTTCTTTTGCCTCCTAGCAAAACGGTGAGTCATATCTTAACAGAATCTAATTAACATTGTATAGATTATTGATTTTCAAGCACTTGCTCCCAAATCCATAAGGATTGAGTTGAAAAACCAAGAGATGGCTGACGAGAAGCACCATAAGAGGGCCAACTTGCACCTCCTTAAGAAGGGGCTGGAATGATAGCCAATGCTTTATGAGATTCCCTCTCTTGAAGTATACCAAAATCTTATTTTCCATCCCCGCTCTCTTTCCCCTCTTCTGCACTCTCTTCCTCCTCTTAAGGTGGTGGTGGCAGTGCTAATCCTTTCCAAAAAGAATTAAAACGGGATGGAATGAACCTTATAGAAGCATCAACCACTTCCCCATGTATTATTGTTTGCCTAGTGAAATATGAGCACTCAACCAAATGGGTAAAATCACCCAAATTAATATTCAAAGCTTTTGCTATAATGGTAACAACATAACCATGAGTAATAGGGCTTTCCTTTTTAAATGTAAGCATTTGATTTAAAATCCAATAAATCCAACATACTTGCTTGTTATTATAAATTCACTACATAAGGAATAGTTCTTGATATGAAACAATATTAAACTCAAATTTATGAAATACCACACATCCAAAAATTTTATGCAAAAGCCAAAACTTTAAATATTTTATAAACATTATCTTTACTTTTTTAGGTTGGAAATGTGTTCTCAAATCAGTCAAAATTGGCCAAAACTCATTAACATTAAAATTCTTAAGAGGGTCACACATTTCATCCCTCTTAAACCTAAAAACTCTATGCATAAAAGAATAAGTGAATATGTGTCTTTCTCCTAACATATAAAACTTTAACACCCTAGAGTTATTCTCATTCACTTCCAAAATTGTATAAAATTCCATAAGCAAATTAATAACAGTAGATTCATTAACATTAAAGGTTAGTGCATCTACCTTTGCTGTTAGCAAATTAATTATATCAAGCTCTAAAATTCCTCTTGCCTTAGCCATAGTTGGCTTATCTTCCATGTACCTTTGCGATACAAGTTCCTTAAGCAAAGAAATCACATTCTTAGCTCTTTCCATTTGCCATTTGAGGTTGTATTGATTTTAAAGTTATTATTGGAAAACATTTGGATAATACTTGGTTTGATTTTAAAGTTATTGTTGGCTTGAACTTTGGTCTTTCTATTCTTGTTGCTGTCTTTGATCTCTGCACAAATCATATAAAGTTCTATCAATTTTGGGATCAAATAGAAGAACATTATCTCTACAATACTTATACACATAAAAAAAGAAACCAATCAAAACAAAACAAAACTACTACTAATTAATAAAACTAAAAGAAAATCAAAAAAGGCATAAAATAACCTTTTTTCTACCCTAAGTTAATAAAAATAATCACTCATTTGACTCCCCAACAACAGTATCAAAAACTTACTACAGTATAATTTTTATTACCTTCGTCTCTAAGACTTTAATAGAGTGAGTAAGGTGTCAAACATTGGGAATCAATATATATATAAGTGGTTTTCTGTTAACCAAATAGATGCTAAGGTGGATAGGCAATGATAATTTAGATGAACTTGTATATATTATAGTTTTTGCTCAATTAAAATAATTATTTAATCAAAATTTGCAACTAACAAACAACCAAATAAGACATTAGAATTACAAGTCATAAATTGATCAAATAAAGATTCAGTAAAACAATATTCATGTGATAATTGTAGAATAAGGCCTACTATCCCTAAGTATAATTCTCATTATCAAATAAGGGCATTCCCATCTAGAGTCCACAATTACTCTTATGTCATTATAGATATAGATGAAAACTATGAAGTTCTATGCCTATTTTTTAACCTCTCAAATTGAAATCCTCATCTCATTAGTGATTTCTAAACTTTAAGTAAATTCAATTGCCCATCCACCAAAATTCCCCAATTGTCATTATGAACAAATTGATTAACATATTATATATGGTAATCAAGCATACATAATATATAAAGAGCCAATAGGAGGATTCATAGCAATTAATATCTCATTAAGGTCTAAGCAATATTAATTAGATTAAAGTATTATACGTTAAGACATTGAGAATAAATTGTTGTAAGTGATAGAGGGTAAAATAGTTATTTTACCATATGTATAATTGGAACAAAAATATAGTTAAGTGGTTAATTGAGATATAGATGTAATTAATTGGACAATTATAATAAAAGAAAAGAATTTGAGGTGCAATTAAAGAAAAGAAAATAAGTATGGGGACTTATTTAAAAGAAGGGATAAGTGGGGGATAGATTCTAACATGAAAATTTAAAAGGGAGCAAAAAGGAAAATTCCCTTCTTCACTCAAATTATAGGGGTTGTATAAAGGAGAGAGAAGATTTATATGGGTTACTATACGAGAGAGGGCTGGAAAAGATAAGGGAAATATGAAGAAATCAATTTTATTTCAAAAGATCTTCACTTCTTCACACCTTTCTCTTATCTCTCTTGAAATTTATCAATTTATCTCTTCTCATCTCTTGATGAATTTGGCCTCTTCATGATTTGGAACACTTTTGAGCTATTAGAAGTTATTATGTGAAAGTTTTGTTTAGAGATTTTCAAGGAATGCCATAGTAAGTAAAGAGGAAGAATATAAAGAAAGGGAAAATGGGGTTATGATGGAAGATTTGGGATTTCATGAAAGGTTAGGGATTTCTATTTATTTTGCATGTGATTTTCATAGGTGGAATTACTGATTAAAATATGTAATGGTTACATTTTTATTTGGCAATATAGTTTTAAGGTTGAGATTTATAGATTTACCCCTTGGATATGTTTTATTGATGATGATTACAAAAGTGAAAATCTATTTTTGTTTATTAGCAACCAGTTTATATATTTTTAGCCTATCTCAAGTTTCATAACTCTAATTTGTTAATTCTAGTTGATAGTTACACATAAGACATGTACCTACAAATTTATAGAAGAAACCTAAGGTTGATTCTATCTATAAGCAGTCTTAATTTTAACTTTAAGTTCGAAATGAACTGTTATCTAGTTGTTATGGACAAGTTATAGCATTTTGGACATAATTCATGGTAGAGAGGGCAAAATTCTATTAGACAGAATTTTGAGTAAACTAGACACATATTAGCATAGCTTTGATGAAGAAATGTTAGTATAATTTTATACCAATTTTATTCAACAAATTTTCAAAGTGGTGACAAAATTGGTGGACCTTGTTGACTAAATTTATCTTTGAGTTTATTGGATCTAACAAGAGTATTTTGTTTATAACTCCAGCTTTAGAATAGAATATTGAATAATTCTAGTTAGGTTATAAAATATACTTTCATATTTAATTTTCATATAGGGAAATTGAATTTTAATTCTATCTCTAAATTGGTCATATGTTGGCTTGAAATTGGATATACCTATTGCCTTATTAGTAGAGACAGCTTGAAGTGTTTCTTAATTATCTTGTGATTTAGAAATGATAATCAGCTAATTTTTAATGTTCCAAAAACTAAAAACCTATTAAAATAGTGGTGCATTCGGCAAAGTTGTACATTTTTTATCTTTAGTTTTTTAAATTCCATAAACTATTTTTAGTTTTTATTATTGATTTTTTAAAAAATATTTTGCTATTTATTTTATAAAAAAGTTTTCTAATATCCATTAATATATATTATAAATATATATAATTTAATTATTAATATGGAATAATAATTTTTAATGAAATTTAAAATTTAAAATCTATTGCATTAAAAAATCATAATAAATATACTTACAACTAAAATTGAATAATAAATATACAAATTGAAATTTTAGAGATATTCTTAGAGTAACAACCTTAAAAGATATGTTTTATACTTACAACCAAAATTACAACAGATCTTATCCAAATTAGTATATATGCAATCAATTTTTGTTTTCTAGTATTGATTTTGGGCTCAAAGTATACAAGCACTGCAAGCTTTCCAACTTCGAATGGCTAATGCACAAGTAAAAACCCTTGAGGGATGGTATCGCTATATCAATAAATAAATTAATTTAAGCTTAATCCCTAAGCAATAGTAATAGCATAGCAACTATAATGACAAACTAGACCCACTATAGCATATACTTTATACAATGTAATATATGTTTGACCATACAGCCTTATAGTTATGAAAATATGGATAGTTGTGCTTAATTCATGATTTCTTGATATGTATCATACCAAAAAAATTAGCTTTGCATTCACAAAACAACATTTTTATTGGATGCTTCCATCACTAATCACCATTTATGTAGCAAACTCTAAATTCCAACAAATCAAATAGTAAAAGAAAAAGCCTAGCACAAGGAACTTTCAATTGCAGCAAACAAATAATATCCATACCAGATCATCTATGTTGAAATAGATATAACATAAAAAATGAATTTTTACTAAAATGTATAGCCATTCAATAAATGTTAAAGCTTTTGTATTCAGAAATTCAAACCAATTTAAGATAAGCCACACTATATTGACATGTTCGTAAACATTCAAAGTATTAAAGTTCCACTCCAGAAAAAACATCTCTACTTTCTTACTCTCTCCTAAATGGATATATATACAAAGTATTAACATTTTTTAACACACCAATTTATCAGATAAATTTATCAATTTTATACACATTTACCAGTTCAGAATATACATAAGGATTTTAAGTTCTTGATTATGATACAAACAATCACCAAGCAGTTAGAAGAATAAGACTTCATTTTCGATTCCATACCCACAGATTAATTATTACTGACTTTCATAATCAATAAGAAATAGTTTACCTTAATATCTAATTACATTCATCTCAATCCATAAGTTATTCTATTATACTTGGTATTAACATATGTGCACGTATATCATGCTTCAACAACAGTACTGCCACATCTAAAGCATTTTTCAGCAAATTTCCTGCAGTTGCCCCAATGATGTCTAGAACAATGATGATATTCTGCTGCTTGACCCCCACTTTGCCTATCTGTAGCTTATTTCTTAGACTTAACCATTGTAGTTGATTCTTGTCTTTTTCCCTTGTTAGCAGAGCTAAAAATAAACTCTGTAGGCTATCCTTTTTAAGCTTTTCAAAATCTCTTCGTAGTGGAAAACCTACCTCTAACTCCACTTCTTTTATGCTCTCTCTGTCTTTACTAACTCATGCTTCTCAACCTTTATAGCTGCTATAGCCAGTTGATTAAAGTTCACCATATGCAAAGTTGTAAATCCTAATAATTTTTCTCTAATTCATTCATTCAACCCATCTTCAAAGTGTCTACATTTAAAAACTCCCGTTAGAATCTCCTTGGGAACATATTTGCACAAATGGCTAAATTCTTTTTCCTATTTGACAACAGAGGAAGTTCTTTGTCTCAAATTAAAAAACTTGTTCAATTTCTCCACCTTACACTTCTTAGTAACATATTTGTTTTTGAATTTTACCTTAAATAATGCCCAGGTAAATGCTAGGATCTTATTTAGCAATACTTTACCTCACTTTCCTGATCAATCTTTCTGTTATTTCTTTTCATTTTTACTGTGATCTATCTATGCCTTGCTAATGCTTTTGATTAATTCTTTAACATTAAAGTAGCATTACTAATTAATTTATTGCCGCTATTCTTATCATTAATACTAACATCAATAACATATACATTAACACTATCTATAACATTTTCAGACTTGGTGCACTTACTGATTATATTCTAATTCAGCTTGTAGGCTAAACTTCCTTTAATCTTATCAGGATTAATTTTCAATTAAGTCCTCCTTAAAATCCATTAATTTACAATTTACCATTTTCTTGCCAAACATTACTATTTTTATCGTTTCTTAAACAATATTCAATATACTTTTATTTATATTGATGGAACCTACTATTTTTGAATTTCCATTTTAGTCCTTTTCTTATTATTATTAATGGCAAATTACAGTGTAGTCCTTAAAGTTGTAGATTTACCAATTTAACTTATATTTTTCATTATTCACTCTTATAGCTAATTTTTCTTATCTTTTAATTTTAATACATATTATGACATATAAAATTATGATTTGGTCTTTACTTTTTACTTAAGTGCAAGAATTAGAATTTTGGTCCCTATTTCACTATATACTAGGGTTCATTTATAATTTTTATCCTTCAATTTAACATTTCATTTGCTAAATTATGATGGCGCTCTCTTTTATTACTTATTTACATTAGTGCCATCTTATCTCTACTTTCACACTTAATTTATTTTATTTAACATGCAATCTATATTTTATTCACAAATATATTACTTTTATGGCAAATTATATATTGTCCCCTATTGAACCATTAACTTACATATTAAACCACTCACTTTTCTATTTTATCATTTTCTACTTAACTTTTATTGAATTACAATATTGCCCTCCAATTATGGTTAATTACTTTAATATCACTAATTAAACTCATTTATGCACTTCATTTACTATTCGCTATACAAATTGAAACTTTGATTCTTAACATGTTATTTTCTTACCACTTTACATTTTAGTAACAATTCTTTTCGTTATTTACAAATATGTTCACTTACATTTCATTTTCACTTGGAAATTAACCTTCATACTTTTATTCATTACACAATTACAATTTTAATCATTGAATCTATTAATTCTTTTCAATTAATTGTAAAATTACCTTGTTTACAATTTTACCACTAGTTCACTCATTTTCACTCTAAATTTTTTTATTTGGAATAAAAATTACCAATCGATCCTCGTTTTAACATTTTCATGTCAAATTACATTTTGGTCCTCCAAAATTACAAAAAGTTCACTTTTAGGCTATTCATTCACTATTTTTACCATTTTTACCCTTTATTCAATATTTTACCATTTTTACTCACTAAACTTGTTATTTAGGGAAATTACCATTTTGACTCTAAACTTTTTATTTTCTTTCAATTAGGTCTTTTTCACTCACATTCTCATTCTCACTTCACTTTCTAAACTTTTAACTTATTTTTACCATTATGCCCCCAATACAATTCTAGCATAAATCTTTAGACTGGATATATGGGATGTGGATCCTATGGACCTACAGCAATGCAATAGGGGATGACCTCAAAGGACCAACACACCATAGAATAGAAAAAGATAGTCAGAATAGAAACTATGGAAGATCATTACGATCCTGCCATAGCAAAGCAAGTCACCATAACTTGCATCGAGGTATAGGTATCCCTATGGATAGCCAATCATATCCTGAACTAGATTTAAACCATCAGACCCACTACTTATGGAAAAGTTACTTACTTATTTCAGAATCATTTTCAACTTTTTTGCATTTCCATTTGCTTTTTCATTTCATTACACTCTTCATTCAATTTTTTTATCACTTTTACACATTTGAACTTTTTCACTGGCTTTTGTATTTCAATACACTAGTAACTCGACTTATTCATCACTTTTGTAAATTTCATGAATTATCTGATCATAAATTCATAAATAAATTTGTGGACACTTCTTTCATATCTAAATTCATTTTAAAAGCCCTCAATCATATTTGTAAGCTTATTTTAAATAAAATATAATTGTCATTCCACTTAATATTATTGTACAATTATCATTCCACAACCATGCTTTTAACATTTTAGGATTATTCATAATCCATATTCATAAGGTTATCAGACTTAACGTAAGATATCCTTAACTTTATGCATATACATTTTGATTACATAACCACTTACCATTTCCTATCATATTCACAAAAAATTGTAGTTAAGTTGGTAAGGTATATAATTATCATTATGTACAACCATGTGACTCTAAGTTCACTTAGTATTTTCAATTTTAATCATTCTTATCATCTTCCTTATGAATTTTCTATTTAATATACCATAAATTATCAAAATCATCTAATGTTATACTTGAGTTTAAATTCGTCCAACAAGAGTTTTCTTACTTCCACTTTGTTTTCTTTACCAATTCACACTTTATACATCTTAATTCATCACTCTAACATATTATCATGAATTATTCTTCATTTCTACTTAATTACTTACATAATTTATTAAAATATAACCTTTTGTATATGCATGGCTAACCTAGGATTCAAGTACAAAATTTCTTTCCTCCATTTTAAGCACTTAAACTTCCATTATAAACTCTATTCACATACCTATAACCTTAATTTCAATTATCCATGCATATTTCAATAAAAAACATATTAGACATAACCTTAAACTTATAGAAACTAGATGACAATTAAAAGATATTGCATCCACTAACCTTTAAATTTACTTTCAAACTCCTTAAGCTTCCTTTTATCTCTTTTTTCCCCTTAAGGATCTTTCTCCTCCTTGGCGAAAATTAAACATCAAAGAGACATCCATTAATTTACTTTTTTATACAATATAACTTCATAAATAGAGACTACACACTTAATTTCATCTAATAGAACCTTTAAATAAATTTTAAACCATCAATTTCTCTTATCTTGCTTTGGATGCATAATCTTCAATGCTTAATTTTGCCCACTATAACCACTCTAAATTGAGCTTAGATATGGTCACCACATGGAAGAGAGGCCTTGATTTTCTTCGGAGAGTAGGATTTAGAGAGAGAAAATAACAAAATTCTTGAAAGGTAGGATGGCTAATATAGCCAAGAAGGAGAAATGGGAGAGAGGGAGAAGCTGGGTGAATTCTCTAAAAAATTGTAAACTTTTTTGGCTCTTTATAGGGTTGGTTTGTCCTGGGCTTGGTTCAACTAAAGGGGTTGGGCCTAATTAAGCCTAAATTGATTTTTAAGCCCAAATAGTGCACTATAAATTATTTCTCTCTCTTCCCAAGCTCATATTCACTCAAAATAAATTCCATAATCCATAAAATATAAACCTTAGCTTACATACAATTTTTTAGCTCAATCGGAGTACATTTTCGATCTAATTCACTCAAATTGGTCCAGTTAGCAAATTTTCGGTGTTAGATAAAATTATTTTTTCACTATCAAATAATTTTAAATACTAATTAGAGCCCAACTAGAAATTTTTATAATTTTTAAAGATCATTTGACATTTTTAAAGTCTCGATCAAACCTATGATTAATTGGTTACTATTTAAACCGAAATCATTATTTTTCTCCAACTTTCTTAGTTTAAACATTCCTAAAAATACTTTCATAATTCTAAAGATATATTCATTAGGCTCCACTAATATTTTTGAGTCAATCAGAGACTTTTTTTATCTTATTGAATTTTACCAGTCCGATAATCTAACTTTTAAAATCACGAAAAAATTAATTTTTCATTACCATATAATTTTACTCATCAATATGAGCATGTCCATATTTTTGAATTATTTTTATGAGGTCCATAGCATATTTTATGATCCAATCAAACTAGGTTATACAAGTCATATTCCAAATTTAGGAGTTATTTAAGTTCCTAACACCTTTTTGAGGCCCAAATAACCTCCGTTTAGCCCTAAATTTGAACCATGGACTTTTGTTGATATGATATTTTCAATAATCAAATATAATGTTTTTCGACTCTGAGAGATACTATTCAACCCGATGTCACTATTCACCATTGGAAAAGACTATTCCCGACTAATTTGGTATTTGGGCCATTACAAAGCACATGCATAAATACTCATAAAGTGATGTATAATCAGATAAATAAGGGGTTAATATCACCCATGATCACTGAAATTATGCCTAATAACCAAAAAATTATTGAATTATTTTTCATAATGAAATTATCACTGAACTTTACACTATTTTGGACACAAATCATCTTGATCAGTTTCTAGTGAAACCAATCATCGGAGTGCTAACATTGTGTGCCACATCATCTACTTATGCACATGTGGTATGCCACATCATTAGCTGATGTTAGCTACTTTTACACACGTGGCATGCCATATCAGCTATTTTTGCACACATAGCGTGCCATGTCAGCTTACTTATGCACATATGGCATGCGACGTCAGTACTCTGGAAAAGGTCATCATTAAAAATCGATTAAGATAACTTTTATGCAAAATAGTGCAAAGTCCAATGATAATTTCGTTATAAAAAATAATTCAGTTACTTTTGGATTATTAGGCATAAATTCAGTGATCATGGATGAAATTAACCTTATACAATGGCTATGCTAAATTGTATGACATCATAAATCCATCAAAATTTTAGAATTGAATACAATTAAAAATAGATTAATGACCTAAAGATTATTTCTAGCATAAAGAATTGAAGAAAGAAAAAATAAAATATGTTATAAGATAATTAATGTAATGAAAATCCTTCGTGAAAAATAAAGGTAATTGCATTATTATGTTTGATATAATGCAAATTAGAGAAGAAAACTAACTATAATGGGTAGGAAATGGTAAAGGCTGATAAAAGAGGCATTGGCAGTGCTGTTGGGAGATGCAGTCGCCTCCAACGATGGAGTTACGGCATGGTGGCTATCTCTTTGTCTTAATCGAGTAAGGTTATGAAGAAAGTGAAAACATACTGTGCCTTAATCCCAAATGACTTAGGTTTAATTTCTTTTTTACACTAAACATTGCCTACAGAAATACACATTATTATAAGCAAATAAAAATTTTCCCTATTTATAATAATTTTTCCATAAAAATATAAAATTTTTTATGGTATTAGACAATTTTGTAGTAATGTTTTTACTCTTAAAATTCCCTTTGGATTCATCAAATTCCATTAGGAAATTCTACATTTAATGATAGAAATTTATTTCTGTTGAGAAATTTTATATTTACTAACTAAAATTTATTTCCATCATTAAATTCATTCCCAATTTTTGCCTCTCATTGTTGTTTCCTACTTTTATGACTACATTTATCATTCCATCGCTAAATTATGGCACCAAAATTTTCTCCATTTTTAATGAAAAAGATAATGAATTTTAAATTTTGTCACTAAAAACATATTTTGCCTATAATTTTACCTATAGAAAGTAAATTCCATCGATAAATAAATACATAATTTTATTTGATCAGGAAATTATCATCGGTAATTTGACATTTTCTTATAGTAAAGGCAACTCAGATTAAAGTTACCAATAAAGGAAGAACCAATTAAATTTCAAATGGAAATCATAAACTTCAAGCTCTATCCTTGGTTTCTTTAGTTTCTAAAATATTTTTCGTGAATTTTGACATTGATTTTCCTAGAGATTTTAAAATGGGTAGAAAACCTTTAATTTGGCCTTTTTCTTATAACAGATGGTCATCTATCATTAATAGATGCCCGTCTATGGCCGTTTTTTGCCTGGCTGGGTCCTAGCAAAAAGCTTGTCTTAACCATCCTAAGCTCTCAATGTAACACCCTTATCCTATACTTTGTTGTAATTACTATATTCAGTATCATTAAAGATGTTTTACTATGTTATTATACCATTAACTATATTATACCAAGGTCTTATAATCAAACTTAAACCAACATAAGTATTGTACTACTAAAACTTTACTATACACTTTTGAGTCTCTTTGAACATTTCAAGATTTACAACTACCAAACTTATAAATTATATCATTTGTCAACACAAATAAAAACATTATAATAAAAAATAACTCAACACCATTAACTGTACTTTCAGACTCTTTCTCTTATGTTAGCCATTCTACTGCCGATATTATCCCTAGAAAGAAGATCCTTTCTTACAACCTAAATGGATAAAATACACGTGCTAAGCTATAAAGTTTAGTAGGGATAAATTGTAATGGACTATAACTCACAGTGCTCATCAAGAAACACACTCAACATGCATAACTATTATATTATAAGATCTCAATAATAATAAAATATCAATAATGGAAAAGTAACTAAGTATACAATTAATAAAAAAAACCAAGATCAATATATATAACCCATCATGTATAAATCTTATGGGTGATTATTATAATTTGTACTTAATAAAATTAACGTATTCATAACGTTTAGTGAAATCATATAATGTATGGATAACACCTAAGCATATAGGTTCTAGTGTCATGTACTGTAGTAATAATTACAACTATAATAAGTGCAAATCATATGCTTAATCAATAACATTTGAACATTTATGTTATGCTTCAATTACTGTACTTAGCCTGCCTAAGTTCTAAAAGTGGAAAATGAGAATGGTAAATACCCATAATTATTGGTCATATAAATACTCGTAAGTATTAAGTTTGGTAAATCAAAATGGGTTCAAATGGTAGTCCGAAATAGGAACAACAGTAGACCCAAATAGGGCTAGATAGTAGACCCAAATGGGGTTAGACAGTGGACCCAAATGGGGTCAGATAATGGTAGCTGCAATTATCCCTATAGGTACCTATCTATCCACAATTTAACTCTATTTGCAAGCAATTACAGTATTCAAAGTCATCTCATATATTAAGCTCATGTTTATATTATTCCACTTGCACATGAACATAATCATTTAAAAGATATACCATGTCTAGTGCATAAACATATATGCACATTTCATATAATAATTTACACAATTTTGCTTATGTAAGTAATCAATGAAAAGTTATACAATCTCTAGTGTATATACTTATATACATAGTCTCATATATAAAAAAAAGAAACCATGTCCTTTAGCTTGATTTCTATAATTAACCATATATCACTATAGTCATGTACTTTGCCAGATTATCTGTAATCAAATATACTTCCATGTAATCATGTACTTTAGCATGCTAACATTCGGCATCATATATGCATAGTCATGCTATTTTAATCAAATAATAATGCATACCTGTTCATGAACTTGTCATATAACATGCCTCATACTCAATGCTTTACAATGTGATCTCATCATTTACTCAATAAGCTAAATCATATTTTAAGAATTATTTCTTCATATTGCAATAAATTATTTTAAATTATCCTTGTAAATATACATTTGGCATAATAACATATAGGCATGACATATAATCATTTCCTAATATAATGTTAATGTTATCTCAAATAGGTAAATAGTAACTTGCCATATTTTACAATTACTATATACATGTTTCCTTGGTTATTCATTCCCATTGCTTCAAAATATAATATTAACATATATTCAATATAAGTAACCCTCTTTATTTGTTGTTTTTATGTCAAGAAATGCTTTGAAGATATTAAAGAAGGTTTAGATGAACTTTACTATCATTTTGGGACCTTTCAGTCAACTTTATGTGAAATAGGGGAGGGTAACATTCAGTAACAAAAGACTGCTAGCCATGACATAGATGCACTTTTTATTCTGAGCTGACCTTACGGTCAGTACCAATTTTCTAATGACCCTGAGCTACATTCTACACAAAGGCAAATTTATAGCTCTATTTTGTTTGTGATTTTTGACCTATCAAACATCATTTTTGGGCTATATGGCCTAATAAAAACTTATTCCCCTATCTTTTGAGTTTATAGAACATCAAAAATTAATGCAATATATGTTGGGAATTATCGGTTACATGCATCACATACACAAGCAAAATTTAAAATTTTTTAACCAAGAGATCTAATCTTGCCATGAATTTACAATATAAATATTAATGAGAATAAGAAAAATCACCTTTGATTTTTGTTGAACAGTTGATCTTCCTTCTCACCGGGTTGTCGCAAACCACAATGTCCAAAATTAGATACCTCTAATGAATAATTCACACTAGAAAAGGAATAAATAAACCAAGAATGGAGGAATGACAAGGTTGGCCGAATTCCTCTTGATGCTAGCAAGGGAGTGACGGCTAGGTTTTTTTTAAGAGAGAGAATTTCTTTTCTTTTAATTGTTCACTTAATCCTAAAATCCCTATCACTTGGATTTTTATAGTTAGGTTAAAAATCCAACTTCATAATGGGATTGGGCTCTTTAAAAATGCTAGAGAAATACTAAATGAGATTCTGGAATTATTAGTAATTTATTTTGGCTCAATTAAATCAAATTTAAGTCTATTCATAAAGGACTATGCACAAAATCCATAAACTAGGCCCTTTTATACATACACTTGGATTTAATCACCCAAATGAATTTTAAATCCATCCAAATTAAATATGTAGGCTCTATAACACTTATGAAATATATTTAATTTATTTTGGTCCAAGAATTAGGCCTCTAAGGACTTCTATCTGAAGTTGGCGTGAAACCCTTCCTCTATAGGGTTTTTACGCCAAAATCAATTCTTTGGGCCTTTATAATTTCTCCAATGGTTCTATTAAATATTATATCAGTCCTATAACACTTATAGTCCAATAATAATTATTATTTATGAAATACAATATTTCAATTAAGTCCATTTTATTGAACATTTCTAAAAAATTCTGCAAACAATTCTACTCAATCATAATTAATTAAAGTCTTTAATTAATTATTCTCTTATTCATTTCTCTTATCCCATAATAATATCAAATATTATTATTCCTGTCATTTTACCATTTTATCCTTTACTCTATATGTGTGTTATCTATTAGGTTCCTTTCCATATTGGCAGTACAGTATGTAATTATGAGTTCTATTCAAAACTCAAATGATTTAAACTTTTTTAAATCATTTTATCAATCCCTATTGATATTTATGATACACCATTATACGAATCATGACTACCCAAATGTCAGGAAAGTCAAGTGGTTTGACTATACCCTTCCATAGAAATAGTTACAGTGCAATTACTCATTTCACCACTCTTATCTCAATTAGATTCTGAGTACGAATTTCTATCAACTCATATAAATCTAATTATGTATGTTCTATTAATTTAATCGTTGTCTCCAAAATACCCTTCATAGATCCCTATCCATCTTGGCATATTACTCTGGCTAGAGATTCTTTGAACAAGGCAATTATAGAATCATGCGAGATAGCTTCCTTTAATAAATCTGGGATGGTGAATCCTTTGTCAATCACTCAACTATCTTCAAGTAGGTCATGATATACCCAACCTCCTAACTATGTTCACCCCCAGTTAGTAGTAATCAGTTATGGAGTTAAAGTATACCACTTGCTACTTAAGATAACTTTGGTGATCTCAAGTCTAAGGATACTTGCACAACCGCTATGAATAGATTCCTCACTGACATAGATTTAATATCCATGTGAGGATTCTCTTTATAGGCCTCCAATGAACTTGTTCTTCTAACAAGCATCCACATGTTGGCTTTGATTATCCTCCATAATCACAGTTATGAGAACCACTGCTTGAACCATTCAAGAAGCATAACATGTGCTAGTTTGTCCGAATTAACAATGACCTATCTTGTTAATTCTATGACTAGGGATATTTAAATATTAACACATTTGCATGCAATAGACATCTCATATTATGACCACTTTCATGATTGCCTTTGCACTGTGTTTATAATATCTTGGACTTCATTTATTAATTTAAGATTTACAAACTCATGTATTTAAACATAGAATTAATAAATGAATGATGCATTTTATTAAGAATATGAGTTCATACATATGGAATACATCCCTTTTACATGGGCTCTAGGGCATACTCTCTAACAATCTCCCACTTGCACTAGACCCAATCACTCATATGTCTTAGACCCATGTTATTTATACGGTGATTATGCTTAATCTGGGAAAGTGCTTTTGTGAGGGGATCCACCACATTATCATTTGTAGGGAACCTTTCTATTTTCACATCATTTCTAGGTATTATTTCCCTTATGAAATGGTATCATCTGAGAACATGCTTGGATCACTGATGAGATCGTGGTTCCTTTGCTTGCACAATGGCTTAATTGTTGTCACAATATAAAGGAATTTGATCAACACTGCTAGGCACCACTCCTAGTTCAGATATGAATTTTTTGATCTAGACTACCTCTTTGGCTGCTTTCGAAGCACCAATGTACTCAGCTTCTGTCATGTAATCAGCAGTTGTTTCTTGTTTGGAACTCTTCCAACCAACTGCCCTCTTCTCATTATGAACACAAAACTAGACTGTGATTTACAATCATCTTTGTCAGATTGGAAGCTGGCATTCGTATACCTATTTACTTCCAAACTGCCCTCCCCATATACCAAGAATATATCCTTAGTCCTTCTCAAGTACTTAAGGATATTCTTGACAGCTGCCCAGTGTTTCTCACCAAAATTGGATTGGAATCTGCTTGTGACACTCAAAGCAAATGCTACATCTGGACGTGTACATAACATAGCATACATGATAGAACTAATTGCAGATGCATATGGTATTCTATTTATGCTCTCTTTATCCTCTAGTGTCTGCAAACATATAGACTTAGAAAGGTGTTTCCCATGCACCATGGGTATAAACCCTTTCTTAAAGAGATCCATATTGAACCTCTTTAATACTTTATCTATATATGTACTTTGGGAAAGACCTAGCAATCTATTGGATCTATCTCTTTAGATCCTTATTCCTAAAATATATGATGCTTCTCCAAGGTCTTTCATGGAGAATTGCTTGGATAACCATATTTTAACAGATTAGAAAAGAGAAATGTCATTTCCCATGATTAATATGTTATCAACATATAGAACTAGGAAAACAATTGCACTCCCACTAACCCTTTTATACACACAAGGTTCATCTTCATTTTGCGAGAATACAAGCTCTTTGATTGTCTCATTGAATCGTATGTTCCAGCTCCTAGAGGCTTGCTTCAATCTATAAATGGATCTTTGAAGCTTGCATACCTTTTTGTCATCTCTTGATGTGAACCCTTCTGGTTGTGTCATATACACATCCTTAATCAGATTTCCATTTAGGAAAGTTGTCTTCACATCCATTTTCCAAATCTTATAATCATAATGAGCTGCAATGACTAAAAGTATTCTTATAGAATTAAGCATTGCTACAAGAGAAAAGGTTTCATCATAGTCAATACCTTCTTTTTGACGATAGCCTTTCGCTACTAAGCGAGCTTTATAGGTAACTATATTACCTTCCATATCTGTCTTCTTTTTGAAGACCCATTTGCACCCTATGGGTTTTATCCCTTCGAATGGTTGAGTTAAAGTCCATACTTTGTTCTCATACATGGAGTCCATTTCAGACTATATAGCCTTAAGCCATAAATCATGTTCTGAACTGTTCAAAACTTCTTGATAGCTTTTAGGCTCGTTGTCCTCTACTACAGTTATGCCTCTATCTGAATCAATGTGAAATCCATATCTCATAGGTATAGAATGCATCCTAGTAGATCTTCTAAGATTTTGTGTATAATCAGGTTCAACTATAATCTCATCATTATGAAATTCAGTCTCGGGTTCAATCGGTTGATTTACTTCTATTTATGGGTTTTGAACTTCACCAAGTTCAATTTTACTCCCACTGTCCTCTCGTAAGAGAAATTCTCTGTCCAATAAGACAGCATGCCTTGAAACACACACCTTTTGTTCTAAGGGATGATAGAAATGATATCCAAATGTTTCTTTTGGATATCCAACAAATAAATATTTGTCAGACTTAACATCTAGTTTGTCTGACATTGTCCTCTTCACATAAGTAGGACAACCCCATACTTTCATATGAGAAAGTGTGGGTTTCTTGTTATTCCATATTTCAAATGGAGTAACATCAACCGATTTACTAGGAACTCTGTTTAACAAATAAACAACAGTTTTTAGTGAATATCCCTAAAAGGACTTAGGCAAGTCTGCTCAGCTCATCATGGATCGAACCATATCTAATAGTGTTTGATTTCTCCTTTCAAATACACCATTATATTATGGTGTACATGGTGGAGTCTATTGAGATAAAATCCCATTATCTCTAAGATAATCTTAAAATTTTTGACTTAAGTACTCTCCACCTCGATTTGATCTAAGTCTCTTAATATTCTTGCCAAGTTGCTTCTCTACTTCATTTCTGAATTCTTTGAACTTTTCAAATACTTTTAATTTATATTTCATTAGATAGATATATCCAAACCTGGAATAATCATCTATGAAAGTAATGAAGTAGGAGTAACCTCCTCTAGCATGTGTAGTCATTAGACCACATACATCTGAATGTATTAAGTCTAAAACCATTTTAGCTCATTCTCCTTTGCCAATAAAGGGAGCTTTTGTCATTTTTCCCTATAAAGACTCACATGTATCAAATGATTCATAATCAAATAATCCCAAATCACCTGGCTTGTATAATTTGGTCATGCATTTCTCATTTACATGGCCCAAATGATAATGCCATAAATATGAGGTATTTAGATTATCTTATTTCATTCTCTTGGTATCCACATTATGCACTTCTTTAATTAAATCAAGAACAAATATACCATTCTCAATGATAGCTTTAGCATAAAACATATTGTTCTTAAAAATATAACAACATTTGTCTTTTAAAGAAATGTCATAATCATTCAATAAACAACTGAAAGAAATAATACTTTTAGATAAAGCTGGAATATAGTAACAATTATTTAATTCCAATATTAATCCACTTAAAATAAGCAAATGATAAGTCCCCACAACTGTTGTAGAGATGTTTTGTCCAATAGCTGACTGTAGACATATTTCTACCTTTCCTACTCTTCTACTACTTTTAAGCCCCTATAGATCATTATACAAATGAGATCCACATCCGATATCTAATACCCAAGATTGTTTTAAAGCAATAGAATAAGTATTAATTTCAATCATATGAATACCTGAAGTAGAAACATCAATTTAATTCTTCTCCTTGAGAGAATCGAGATAGGCCTTGCAGTTACGCTTCCAATGACCATCTTTTCCACAATGGAAGCAAGTTCCTTTGGGATTCTCTTTCTTGGTAACCTTTTTCTTGGAAACCCCACCATGATTTGGTTGCACCTTGGTCATCTTCTTCTTCTTTTGCTTCTTACCTTTAACAGAAGTAACAACCATGACACTTTTTGAATCCTTCTTAAAAGATCCATCAACTATTTTGAGCATGTTTATTAACTCGGGAATGGTTACTTGGATCTTGTTCATGTTGAAGTTAAGCACAAAAGGTGCATAACTTGGAGCAAACGAGTACAAGATTAAATCTATGTATAGATCATTATCCATTACATAGCCAAGTTTACTCAAATGCTCAATATACCCATACATCTTTAATGCATGAGTAGCAGCCGAAGTGCCTTCCACCATTTTACAGCTAAATAGAGCTCAAGCAATCTCATATTGCTTAGTTCTAGCCTGAAAAGAATAAAGCTCCACTAGATGAAAAATGATGGTTCTAGCATCCATCATCTCATGTTACTTCTGAAGCTCTGAGGACATAGCACCCAGCATCAGACATACAGTTGCTTCACTATCCTCTATGTATTTTCGATAAGTGCCCTTGATCTCATCAATTTCATCATCTGATGGAACTGGTGGTGGATCTTTATCCAAGACATAATGAATCTTTTCGGCTCTAAGAATAATTCTCACTTGTCTGATCTAGTCTAAATAGTTGCTGCCAACTAGCTTGTTATCCAAGATTGATCGTATGTTAATTTTTGGTGTGCCTATGATGATGACTTAGATGTGAAAAGAAAACATATGAGAGTATGTTCATATATATGTATGCATTAATTAGGTCTTTAAATAATTCATTTACTTCCACTATTTTATTGTGAATTAATAGTCCTCACTATATAATCAGAGAAAACCTGTTGGTTTTCTTAGTGGGCTAATATCCAATCCTTGATATGTAATTTGACCTTGATTGTGGTCAACAAGCCAAACTCCATACCCTTGAAAGGTAGGTATCTCTATACCAATTATTTCTCTACATAACTATGGATCATTAGGTTATTAACTCTTGATACATGCATATCATATATGCATTCCTTAATCTTGCCTCTAGAACCATTAGCCTTGACTGTGGTCAACAAGCTAATGGGCTAGCTAAGATGACCCATTTAATTAGATTGAACATATTTGATATAATGTGAGCTTGATTGTGGTTAACAACCCATACTATAATGATCTTTGGTTCTTCTCCAATTAATGGAAGGCTTATATACCTTAGTATTTGTTTGAAGGATTTTAGTTAATTAAGTCTCATCATACATGGTTGGCATACATTGGTATGCATCCTATATCTATCACATAAATATAAGCATACAAATATGGTATAGTTATGGACTTTACTACATTGATTTCCCCGAGGCAAAAGGGAAATCAGAAAATCATACCTAGCTAATATGCATGATTCAAACAAGAAAAAAAATAATTACATTAATTTCAATCTTGTTGGATCTCCATCCGACCCATCTTGCTCCTTGATAGTGGTCTCCATCTCTATCTTTAATTATAATCTAAGTAATCTAATTACATATTATAATTTAAAAAATAAATACAAATCAAAAACAAGTGACTGGGACATGAAAATCCTCATTGGGCCAAAACATGCATTATGCTCAATCATATTGGGCCTTGTCCATAACTATCCATCATGCCAATCATACACCCTTATATTCATTTCTAATGCATAAAGTAAAATATATAATGGATTACTAACTTTGTTTCAACTCTTGAAACATACTTTTGAGTTATTTTAATAATGTGATCAAATTAGGAAACTTTTTTCATTTTGGAAACTTTCATTTTAGGAAACCTTTTTGCATATATGTGTTCTTGCCTTAATTATCAATCGAATTGATTATTAATTAATTACCAATTGATTATTTAATTAATTAATCATATTAAGTAATTAAAAATCAATTTTGGGCTTAAAACAAAGGGTAGGCCGAAACCCACAAATTTAAACCGTGAAATGTGTTCACACACACACACTAGTTTTGTGTCTATTGGACCATTTGAGCCTTTTGGTATAAGCCAAGCCCACTCCAGCCCTTAAAGCCTATTAATAAAATTAATTATAGTTTATAATATTTAATTTAAATCAGCTCATTGGGCCCACCAAGTCATTCACTAATTTAAATCAAGTCCGTAAACATAATTAAGCCCATTAAGTGGTTTTAAAGAATTAAAATTAATCAAATTAATTCATGGCACATTTTAATTAATCGAATTAATTAAAAATACATTAATATATCAGATTTAGAAGATTAAAAATTATTCTAAACATTAACTCACCAAGAACACACCAAGAACACATAAAGAATACCAATTTATCGAACTTTTTGACTAAACTAGTTTTCATGCAAAACTTGTTTGATTTTAATTTTGTTTGATCCTATGGCTTAATATCACATAGCAAACACATAAATTATAATCAAAATAATTTTAGAGTGGATTAATAAAAACTTTAATTTAGAACAGCCCCTAAAACTTTTATTAAAAAATAGAAACCCTACACGCCAAAGCAATAATTCCTTTCTCAAAAGAATTGTTTTTATTTTTTATTTTCTATATTTGATCACATACATCCAAAAATCAATATTTCTCATTCACGAACAATAAAATAACTCAAAAATATATAACTCAAAAATAAAAACTATTCCATAAAATATAGAATTGTATATTCATGGCAAAATCGTGGCTTTGATACCATGTTGGGAATTATCGATTACATGCATCACATACATAAGAGGAATTTAAAATTTTTGAACCAATATATCTGATATTGCCATGAATTTACAGTATAAATATTAATAAGAATATGAAAAATTACCTTTGATTTTTGTTCAATAGTTGATTTTCCTTCTCACCGGGTTGTCGCAAACTAAAGTGTCCAAAATTGAACACCTCCAATGAGTAATCCACACTAAAGAAGGAATAATTAAACCAAGAATGGAGGAACCACAAGGTTGGCCAAATTCCTCTTGAAGCTAGCAAGGGAGTGGCGGCTAGGATTTTTTTGAGAGAGAGAATTTCTTTTCTCTTAATTGTTCACTTAATCCTAAAATCCCTATCACTTGAATTTTTATAGTTAGGTTAAAAATCCAACTTCATAATAGGATTGGACTCTTTAAAATTGTTGGAGAAATACTAAATGGGCTTCTGGAATTATTAATAATTTATTTGGGCTCAATTAAATCCAATTTAAGTCCATTCATAAGGGACTATGCACAAAACCCATAAACTAGGCCCAGGCCCTTTATGCATACACTTGGATTTAATCATCCAAATGAATTTCAAATCCATCCAAATTAAATATGTAGGCTCCATAACACTTATGAAATATATTTAATTTATTTTAGTCCAAGAATTAGACCTATAAGGTCTTCTATCTGAAGTTGGTGTGAAACCCTTCCTCGGAGGGTTTCTACTCTAAAATCAATTCTTTGTGCCTTTATAATTTCTCCAATGGATCTATTAATTATTATATCATCCCTATAATACTTATAGTCTAATAATAATAATTAATTATGAAATACAATATTTCAATTAGGTCCATTTTATAGAACATTTCTAAAAAGTTCTGCGAACAATTCTACTTGATCATAATTAATTAAACTCTTTAATTAATTACAATCTTATTCATTTCTCTTCTCCCATAATAATATCAAATATTATTATCATTGTCATTTTACCATTTTATCCTTTATTCTATATGTGTGTGACTTATTGGGTTCCTGTCCATATTAGTAGTATAATATGTAATTATGAGTTCTATTCAAAACTCACATGATATAAACTTCTTTAAATCATTTTATCAATCCCTATTGATATTTATGATACACTATTATACGAATCATGAGCAGCCTCTAGCTAGGCATCATGACTACCTAAATGTAAGGAAAGTCAAGTAGTTTGACTATACCCTTCCATAGAAACAATTACCGTGCAATTACTCTTTTCACCACTGTTATCTCAATTAGATTCTGAGTATAGATTTCTGTCAATTCATATAAATATAATTATGTATGTTCTATTAATTTAACCATTGTTCTCAAAATGCCCTTCATGGATCCCTATCCATCTTGGCATATTACTCTGGCCAGAGATTCTCTGAACAAGGCAATTGTAGAATCATGCGAGATAAATTTCCTTAATAAATCTAGGATGGTTAATCCTTTGTCAATCACTCAACTATCTTCAAGTAGGTCATGATATACCCAACCTCCTAACTATGTTCACCCCCAGTTGGAAGTAATCAGTTATAGAGTCAAAGTATACCACTTGCTACTTAAGATAACTTTGGTGATCTCAAGTCTAAGGATACTTCACAACTGCTATGAAGAGATTTCTCATTGACATAAATTTAATATCCATGTGAGGATTCTCTTTGTAGGTCTCCAATAAACTTGTTCTTCTAACAAACGTTCACATGTTAGCTTTGATTATCCTCCATAATCACAGTTATGAGAACCACTGTTTGAACCATTCAAGATGCATAACATGTACTAATCTGTCCAAATTAACAATTTCCTATCTTGTTAATTCTATGACTAGGGATATTTAGATATTAACACTTTTGCATGCAATAGACATCTTATATCATGAACACTTTCATTATTGCCTTTGCACTGTGTTTATAATATCTACGACTTCATTTATTAATTTAAGAGTTACAAACTCATGTATTTAAACATAGCATTAATAAATGAATGATGCCTTGTATTAAGAATATGAGTTCATACATATGAAATACATCCCTTTTACATGGACTCTATGGCATACTCTCTAACAATATCATCTTTGTAACTAATGATACTTAGAAATTTCTAATGACTATTCATTATGAAAGGGCAGCATATAATTCTGGTTTTCAATCTTAGTTTATACTGGCTTATATGCCAATTTAACCATTTCTTTCTTCATATAAAAGGTAGATATGGGTGTCTAGTTTATAATCCAATTGAAATTACCCAATTATCACATTTGTAACTCTAGATATTTGTAAAACAATCTCACTAGGTCGGATGAACTCAAATGCAGATTTTCGATGCTAAGAGATTTTTCAAGCATTTTAATACACTTAAGATAAATTGTAAATTTATCCAATGAGAGATTTCTTTTCACACATTTCCCTTTTAAATTAGTCTTTTCATTCTACCTTTACAGTTTTAATCTATGGTTTAACCTTTCCTTTACATTAAACCCTTTCACATATATATACTAAGAAATCCTTATCTTTTTTTTTTCCAACTATGCCTTAATCCCACAAAAAAACAACATTTAAACATGCAAGACATTTATTCAACAAAGTCCCATACCTTTTCCAAAAATCTCACTTCCTTCTTCAATCCTTTGGAATGTCTTTGCCCTTGATTTTTTTTGCTACTTCCTCCTTCTTCTACTACATAAAACCATGCACTTCATTTGTTAAAATCCAGATTTTCTTTATCATTAACCCATTACACCTTAAAAAGGAAGATGGATAAAAAGCTAAATGTGAAATGAACCCATTACCTTTACAAATCCTCTATCAAAACCTCTTAATCTATAACATGCAACATAATTTTCTTGAGAATTTTAGAGATAAAAATGGAGAACCTTTAGAGAGAGAGATGAGAGATAAGAGATGAAGAAAATTGCATTTTTTTCCCTTATTTTGCCATCCCCTTCCAAAAATATACACCATCTTCTTTTTCTCTCTCTTACATGTAACCAATAGGAGATTAAAGTTGGTGGAAAAAGTTCCTTTAGCTCCTCTCATTATTTGCATGTCAACTATTCTCCCTTAACTTTATTTTATGTTATAAAATTAGCCCCACTTATATATTCTTTCATTAATTAACCCCTTACTTACTTTCCTCTTTTTAAAATTGACCCCACATATGCTTCCTTTACATAATGACCCACATATTATTTCCTTTCTTTCAATTTTAACCCATTCTAACTTTCTTTCCTTTAATAACACCCCAACATTCTTTTCTTTTATTATAATGTCCCTCAAAATCACATTTATATCTCAATTAACTACTTAACTATTTTTTTATCTCAATTATGCCCATTTATAAACCATAATGCTAATGGACTCTTTAACCCTCTTGCACATAAAACCATTAATACATAAGGCCTTAACTCATAATAATTTTTCTAATTAAGCTTGTTTAAACATTAATAACATAATAATGCCCTTGAATTCTACTAGGGGTTATTTTGGATCGTTACAATTCTCTCCTCCTTAAAGAATTTCATCCTTGAAATTCATTCCTCTAAAAATTTCACATATACATCACTACTATTTTTATACTTCTATATGTACTTATGTATCTATCTCAATCAACCTTATTTCAATACTATCTCTACTAACTTCAATTATTCTTTACATTATCACATTTACATTTTTAAACTTTATCACACTTAAATTCTATCTAACTTTTTCTCTTTATAACTGTAACATTCTCTTGTGTTTATCTTTCATACTTTACTTTACTCAGATCGATCATATACATATATGCATATGTAAACTCATGTACAACTGTGTTCAAGGTAATCATATACATGTTCAGGTAATACTTTCTTTAAACATGCGGTCATGCCTACTATTGTTATTATGTATTTTGCACTTATTCATCATGTGTGTGTGTGTGTGTGTACATATATATATATATATATATATATATATATATATATATATATATATATATATATATATATATTCATGGTATCTATGAGTATGGTAGTTTATATATGTTCATGTATAAACTTTTTGCAAGCATGCTATCATATAAATGCATAAGTATTGTTATACCTTTTTTTGTAATCGATAAAGACATGTATCTCAATATGAACATATAAAGCAACATTTATCATCATATTACTATGAGTTTCTTTATTCAAAATGTGCATGCTAGCATATCTATATTTTCAAGTTTCTCTATACATATCATATGCTTAGTATCACATTTAAATATGCTTATAATTTAACTTTTACATGAACTTTATACGATCATACTCCCCAAGGTGTTCTTATAAAATCTATGAGTGTATGGAGCATACTTTAAGCATGTTATCATTTCATAAACATGCCTTTACTATTCTTCATGTCCATCTTCCATGCATCTTTGTATATAATTACATCATCACATGTTTAAATTTTTCACACTACATTAATAGCTACTCACATGTCATAGATTTATGTGTACATCAAAAACTCATATATCTCATATATATTTGACTATATCTCTTATATGATAAAGTCATAATTTCATACTTTATACCATTTACTATACATATTTTATGCATTTTTATGCTTAAAACACAATTTCACATATTTATATACTTATGTAATCATATAATAGGATACACCATCTCTAATGCATACACATGTATATTTGATCTTATAATACAACAATGGCATCGAGCATAGCTGAATCCAAAATCACAAAAGCTATAACTTTCTGATCTATTTTCTAGATTTTGTTAAATCATCTCACTTAATTCTAATCATAGCAAAATAGCGATATTTGCATTGTCCAACACTCTAAAACTTCCTATGAGATAATTTTTAGACTCTTATAGACCAGAAATGACTAAACCGGGCTCTAATACAACAAATTGTAACACCCTTATCGTATACTTATTGTAATTACGACATTCAGTATCGTTAAATATATTTTACTATGTCATTATGCTATTAACTATATTATACCAAGGTCTTATAATCAAACTTAAACAAACATAAGTATTGTACTATTAAAACTTTACTATATACTTTTGAGTCTTTTTTAACATTTCAAGATTTACAACTACTAAACATTTATACATTACACTATTTGTCAACAAAAATAAAAACCTTATAACCAAAAATAACTCAAGAACATAAACTATACTTTCAAACTCTTTCTCTTATGTTGGCATCCTGCTGCAAATATTATCCCTGAAAAGAATATCCTTTCTTGCAACCTATATGGATAAAACACCTATGCTAAACTATAAAACTTAGTGGGGATAAATCATAATAGACTACCACTCACAGCAGTAGCCAAGAAACATACTCAACATGCATCACTATCATATTATAAGATCTCAATAATAATACAATATCAATAATGGAAAAGTAACCAAGTATATAATTAATAAGAAAACCAAGCTCTATATATATAACCCAACATGTATAAATCTTATGGGTTATTATTATAATTTGTGCTTAATAAAATTTACGTAGTCAAGACATTTAGTGAAATCATATAGTGTATGGATAACATCCAAGCATATAGGTTCTAGTGTCATATACCGTAGTAATAACTACAACTATAATAAGAGCAAATCATATGCTTAATCAGTAACATTTAAACATTTATGCTATGATTTAAATATTGTACTTAGCCTACTTAAGTTCTAAAAGTGGATTACGAGAATGGTAGATACCCATAACTATTGGTCATATAAATACTCATAGATTAAGCTTGGTAGATCCAAATTGGATTAAACGGTAGTCCTAAATAGGGCCAGATGGTGGACCCAAACGGGGTCAAATGGTGGCAGCTGCAATTATCCCTATAGGTGCCTATCTATCCATAATTGAACTCTATTTGCAAGCAATTATTATATTCAAAGTCATCTCATATATTAAGCTCGTTCTTATATTATTCAACTTGCATATATGCATAATCATGTAAAAGATATGCCATCCCTAGTGCATAAACATGTATGCATATTTCATATAATAATTTACACAATTCTGTTCATGTAAGTAATCAATGAAATGTTATGCAATCTCTAGTGTATATACTTGTATAACAGTCTCATATAAAAAAAATGTAGTCATGTACTTTAGCTTGATTTCTATAATTAACCATATATCATTGTAGTCATGTACTTTGCCAGATTATCTGTAATCAAATATACTTCCATGTAATCATGTACTTTAGCATGCTAACATTTGGCATCACATATGCATAGTCATGCTACTTCAATCAAATAATAATACATACCTACTCATGAACTTGTCATATAACATGCCTTAACTCAATGTTTTACAATGTGATCTCATCACTTACTCAACAAGCTATATCATATTTTATCAATTATTTCTTCATATTGCAATACTTTACTTTATATTATCCTTATTACTACACATTTGGCATAATAACACATAGGCATGACATATAATCATCACATAATATCATGTTCATGTTATCTCAAATAGGTAAATAGTAACTTACCTCATTTTCAATTACTATATACATACCTCATCAATTATTCATGTCCATTACTTCAAAATATAATATTAACATATATTTAATGTACGTAACCCTCTTTATATGTTGTTTCTATGTCAGGAAATGCTCTAAAGATATTAGATAAGGTTTAGATGAACTTTACCATCATTTTAGGACCTTTCAGTCAACTTTATATGAAATGGAGGAGGGTTACAATTAGTACCTAAAGAATTCTAACTGTGACATAGATGGACTTTTGATTCTAGACTAACCTCATGGTCAGTACTAATTTTCGACTGACCGTGACCTACATTTTACACAGAGGCATCTCCAGCTCTATCTTGTTTGCAATTTTTGACCTATCAAACATCATTTTTAGGACAAGTGTACTTCTACAAACTTATTCCCCTATCTTTCTAATTTCTGAAATATAAAAAATCAATGCAATATAATCTCTATAACTCAAGGTAATTAGAAATTACTGATGACTATTCATTGTGATAGGCACCATATAATACAAAATTTGAAGCTAAGTTAAGATAGGCTTATAGGCAGATTTAACCTTTTCTTTCTTCATAGAAAAGGTAGATATGGGTTTAATTTCTAACCCACTTGAAATTACCCAATTATCACTTCTACAACTCTAGATATTCGCAAAATAATCTCACTAGGTCGGATGAACTCAAATGCAGATTTTTGAAACCAAGAGATTTTTTATGCATTTTAATACACTTAAGATAAATTCTAAATTTATATAATTAGAGATTTATTTTTACAAATTTCCCTTGTAAATTTTTCTTTACATTATACCTTTAAATTTTTAATCTAAGGTTAAAACTTTCTTTTACATTCAAACCTTTCACATAAACATACAAAGAATCCTCATCTCATTTTTCTAATTATGTCTTAATCCTATTAAAAATCAACATCTAAATTTTACATGTATGACATTTATTCAACCAAATCTCGTACCTTGGTTGATAATATAACTTCCTTCTTCAATCTTTTGCAATCTCTTTGCCTTTGATTTTCTTGCTACTTCCTCCTTCTTCTACTACATATAACCATGCACTTCCTTTGTTAAAATCTAGATTTTCTTTACCATTAACCCATGATACCTCAAGTAGGAAGATGAACAAAAAGATAAATGTGAAATGAGCCCATTACCTTTACAAATCCTCTATCAAAACCTCATAATCCCTAACATGCAACATAATTTTCCTAAGAATTTTAGAGATAAAAATGGAGAACCGTTAGAGAGTTAGATGAGAGATGAGAAATGAAAGATGGATAAAATTGTATTTTTCCCTCCTTTTACCATTCCCTTCCACAAATCTATACCATCTCTTTTTCTCTCACTTACATGCAACCAATAGGAAATTAAAGTTTGTGGAAAAAGTCCCTTAAGCTCCTCTCATTATTTGCATGTCAACTATTCTCCCCTAACTCTATTTTCTCTTATAAAATTAGCCCCACTTATATATTCTTTCATTAATTTACTCCTCACTTACTTTCTTCTTTTTAAAATTAACCCCATATATGCTTCCTTTACATAGTGCCCACAACTTTTTTCTTTTGTTTCAATTTTGACCAATTCTAACTTTCTTTCATTTAATAACACCCCCAACATTCATTTATTTTAATATAATTACCCATAAAATCGTATTTATATCTCAATTAACTATTTAACTATTTTTTAATTCATTTATGCCCACTTATATACCATAATGCTAATTGACTCTTTAACCCTTTATCATATAAGACCATTAATAAATAAGGTCTTAACTTATAATAATTTTTCTAATTAAGCTTGATTAAACATTTATAACATAATAATGCATTTGAATTCTATTAGGGCCTTATTTGGGTCCTTATAGTCCATGGCTCAATGACAGAAACCCATTGATCACTAAGTCATGACCCCAAGTCATTAGGTCAGAATTAAGGCCATTTTGGGATTTTAAAAATCTTCTTTGAGTGCTGGCCATCTGTTACTGATAGATGCCCATCTGTAAGGATTTTTTATTAATCTACACATTTTCCAACCTAGAAGATATTGGATAAAACTTATTTTGAAAAGTCAAATTTGAAATAGATTTTTAAAGGGATTTACTATGGATTTCAAGGAATTAAAATTGGAAAGGTTTCAAACTATTTTCCTTCAGATAAAACTAAAATTTGGGATTTTAAAGATCACACATATTGAAACTTTAGAGGTAGCCACATTTTAGAGAATAAGAAATTTATTCTTACTTTTTGAGAACAAAAGGCTTTCCTAAGTTTTCTTCGTAAACACAAGGTACTTTAATTTTCAAAACTTGGAAATCAAATGCATGGAACTTGGATTGCTATTCTTAGATATATAGAAATTACCTATCATGATGGCAATATTCTACACTAATTCTTTCTTTGCAATTTATACCATAAAAACACATGCTTGATATGATTTTTGATATTATAATACCATAATTATGTGTTTTCTATGTTATTTGATCCATCCAAATGGTTTTGTAAATTTTGTGATGCCATGATCAAATAAAAGAATAAGGAAATCATGACTAGAAAATGTATGTTCTAGGATTTTTATCATAGATGTATGATTATTCTTTTTAATTGAAATTCTATATTTTGTGGTGATTTAATTATTTTTGCATGATTTCAGTGTGTGTTTAGATGCTATAGTTAAATCTGGCATGATTAGGACATAGATTATACATGATTAGGTCGGAATGAGTTTATTTGCCATTTTTGTATATTTCTTTGGCCATCTGTCCTTTGTTTAGGCCATATGTGGCCTCTGTATAGTGCCTTGTTGATTTTTTATGTTGTTCTCTTCATGTTTGATTCATTTGTATGATTAATTTTATTATTTTAGATGTTATTATTTAATCCTGCTCATGTGTTTCGTATCTTATTTGTGTATTTTTGATAGTCCAAAGCGTATATTTATTTTTATTTTATTTTACCTTATTATTATTTTCACTTGTCACATACTATTATTCATTTTTCTTTGTGTTTGTGATCAACTAACTTTATTTACATGGATTTTTGGAGACTTTGGGTTGAAATGCCTTGGAAAGCTATTTTTTACGGTTCTTAACATTGTATTTTGTTTTTTTTATCTATTTTCCTTTATTCTATTCATTTATTGCCTTTTATTTATTTTTATATCTATTTGGATTTATTTTGGGGGTGTAATATTTAGTAATAAAATGGTTTTTTCATAATTAAATAAAATTATCCTAAATCATATTTTGCTAATTAACTGGGTTTTTTTTTTAATAAAATGGACCAATGTACAATTTTCAACCCAAAATCACACATAAAAAAAGAATCCTTATTTTTATTAAAATTGGGATCACTGATCCTGTATTTTCTAAAATCAATACAGTTTCTTCACCATTTTGTAAAATATACATAAGGAAACTAATGTTCCCACATTTTAATAAATTTCGAAATTTATGTATGGCAATTTCTTTATTTCTCTTTAGATTATTTGCTCATGTAATTTTTTTATTTATTTTATTTATTTACTTTATCACTTGATTGTTTACTTATTTACTTTCCATTTATACATAGTGTGGAAGGGAGGTAGTGGATTTATATTTAAAACTCATTTATAAACAACACCTAACTGAGGTACAAGTAAAAGTGTAGTCTTAAACACCATCTCTAGTCTGGGCATCATAGGGTTAGAATCATTTCCAATATTCTGTTGTGTGACAACTTTATAATACCTACCTCTTTGGTCCATTTAAATTATAATAGGGTCAAATCCTTTTCCTAAAGTGAAGTGGCCAATCTATGAGTTTTATGAACCTCATTCGATCTTAGACCCTAAAAGTACGCCTCCAAGAATAAACTAGATTCCACTATAAGGAAGTCGAAGGGGTTTGGTGCACATCATAGTGGAAACTCCAATAGGGACTTAAGAGTCTTTTTAAAGTATCTCGGTTAAGTTATTATAATTGACTTTTTAAAATTAAATCCTATTTCTCTTTAAAATTACATTTTTCATTCATAGTAGAACTTTAAAATTTTGTTTGGCATCCCTATTTTAGCCCCGATTCAATCCTAAAGCACACCCTACGTTGACCCATTATAGGGAGGTGTAGAAGATGACAACCAGCCCTTATACCACTTGGTATATAGAATGGTGACCTATAGGTCATTATGCTTGTGATAAGCTAGACCTATTGGCAGGGACCCTACTTGAGTAGCCCTAAAGTTTCACCACCTGACTATAAGCCCATATAATAACAATAGCTACTTCCCTTAAGTTATATTACCTTAATAACTATGTTTGTAATGTGGGCCATTATACATTGAACAAATTAAAATAAATTAGCTGGCCACTCATCAAAGGCTACCATGCCCCAATGGGCTCGACCCCCAATATATTTGACCTGTTTAAATATATAATGGCCAAAACCTATGCATCTACACTTTCAATAAGAGAAGTTAAAATGTTGGTTTTCCATCATGACCATACACATCCATTAGGTCCCTGGTTGACCCATAGGCTAAGTCTACCTAGGAAAGAGATTGCAATACCTCATGTGTAGGAGCATAAGGTTGGAAGGCTATTTCATACTTGTATGTGTTAGTGATTTAATGTGGGCCAAGATCCACTTTTCACAACAACTTATTAGTCAAGCTGAGCTTGTACACCTAACAAGTTAAGTTACTTAGGTAGGAAAACTCCAATCATGTCTCGTACATGACTCTTGGATCAAATGGGCTAACATCTTAAGATGTTATAGCACAACCCATTTATTAGTTGCCTAGGTCCGGGCATCCCTTTCCATGTTAAGTCCAACCTACATTCACAACCCATACCTCACAAAGATAATCGGGCGCATCTAGGACTCCTAGTCTACGTGACCGATGATCGATGCCTTGACATGTTTCGAATTAGGAAGGCAACTTTGTGACTTACTATTTTTAGGGATTCATTTTATTACGGCTTACATGGCATACGCTTTGTCATCCATACATAGCATGCATATATATAATTGCATAAAGTAAAGCGTGACAAACATGGGCCCAAAAACCTACAACTAAGATTCTATACTATTACATAAGAATCTTCGAGTTGGGCTTCTCCACTCCGGTGGGCTTCGTCTTGATTTACAAAGTCTTCAAGTATATTCTATTCTAAGAAATAAATGAAAAACTTTTACAACAAAATATAATGGCTCGCATGCCATATTTAATTACAAAACCCAGGGCCCATTAATGCACCATGCATATCCATTCATCACACCAAACTAGCAAATAAATATACATAAAATTCATGGATAAAACAAAGTCCAATTTTATTTAATTTAGCCAAGCCCATTAATCAAAATTTTGTACTTGAACCTTTAAGAGATGACCCCGTGATGGGCCTGGGCCGAAGCCCAATGGACTAAATTCTCTTATTGAATAAGTTCTCTTAAAAGCCCAAAACACAAACTAGTTAGATTTGTGCCATAAATCAACTCTAGTATAATTTCCAATTTTGCCATTTTTAATTTTATGACATACAGCCCATAAAAATTAAAAATACATATAATATGTGCTAACATGAATTAAAAATAAAATCATGAAGAACACATATATAGTACACGGCATTCATGCAAAAACAAACAAACAACAAAGACTAGTTGTTTAATGCTTATGTAATGCCATAAAATGTACAAACATTTAAATCAATTTTATGAGTCATTTGATAATCTAAATAAGTCCATAAACATTGATTTTATATTCTGTACCTTTTTAATCTAAATGTGTTTTTACCATTTTAATCAAAACAAAACAAACAATGTTGATTAAACATGTAACAAACACAAACTAGACATTGTTTTAAGTGATTTTAAAATTAATCAATTAAATTGTCATGGACCAGAATTAAAAACAAATTTAAAACATGTCCATACCTGATATTTAATCTTTAAAAATCACTTACAAACATCCCAAAAACGTTTTTTTACATGCCAACTAGCACCTAGTTTCATAATTAACATGTACTATCAGGTATAAATAATTAAATCCGACCATTACCAGCCCTAATAACATCTTAGGACAGTATATTAACATGTCAAATTAATTATAATACCTATCTAATCAATTAAAATCGTTTTTACACCAAAACAATGCAAAAAACTCAAAACAGAAAATTTCAGATTTGCATGTTTTCATAATGACGATTTTTAATTAATTTTTTCATGCATCTAAAGCACTAAAATAAGCATGTTTAGGCTCTGATACCACTGATGGAATATGACATGGTATGAATCTCATGATGGCATAGCAGAAAACAAAAATTTTTAATCATACATACCATACATATCCAAAGCTAGAATCGAAACATGCAATTTTAGGGTTGTAGAACTTACAACTTATGATGCTTTTTGAAAATTGAATTTGGTGATGGCCAGCAACTAAAATGACTCTATCCGCCTTAGTTCTCGATCACCAATGCCAAGGAACAGCCTTTTGCGCCACTCCCTCTATTCTCACACACACACTTGCACCGACGGCTTAAAATCAAGATTGCTAGCTCTCTTTTTCGGTATTGTGTAATGGTTATAGTTTGAAGCTACAAAATTTGATTTTGTACTTCTCTTAGGTTGCTATTATTACCCAAGAACACAAGAGAATGAGGAACTATCCTTTCTCCTTGTGAAAAATTGGGCCAAAAGAATTGAGAGAGAAAGAGAGAAAGTTCACGCCAAAAGCAAGAAAAACTAGGGTTTCACGTTTTTCTCTCACAAAATATATATCTCTTTTTTCCTTTAAGTGATATCTCTCAAATATACTACCTTAAGATAATTAATATTAGCTCAAGATAAATAATATTTGCATTTATCACTTAATTAAAATAAGTAATATTTATTGATAAAAAACTCTTTTAATTTATCCAAGATAAAAACAAAAGACATTTAATCAAATAAAATCACTTAATTTAGGATAAGAGATAAGTCATTTAAATCTAATAAACCACTTAAATAAAGCTATGCATGTGCCGAAATTCCTTGTTATTTCTCTTAGGAATTTCGGCCACATCAAATTCTATTTAGATGATTTAATTAGATAAATATGTCTTTTGGCTTTAATACTCAATTAATTAAATTAATATAACATAATTAATTAATTGAAATTAAACCTTGTGGGCTGAATTTCTCTCTCTCATGGACCAAGGCCCAATAGCAATTTTATAACCCATTACATACATTAATTTGACTTTAATTAAAAGCCCAAATTAATGCCCAATACTTAATTTAAGTATTTTAAGCCCAATACTTTGTGTGCGATCCTATAGGTCCATTTAATGTTGGCAATGAATTAATAAATTAATTCAAAGGCTATATATTCTCTAGCAAGATATTATAGCATTCCAAATTAAATGAAAATGCATATGGCATTTAGTGACCTAATGCAATTTTGCATAGTCCCTTACCCATAAATATCAGAATTAATATAAGGCATGGAACTAGTCATCCTTATAAATATATTAATTCCTTTCTTGATATTCCAGTGACACTAAACTCTCAGATAAATAATGATTACTCATTATTTCATCTCGGTATGGCCATACACTTCTCAGTTCACTGATCAAGTGGCCGATGATATTTTCTCTCTTATTGAGAGGGGTAATCCCTTCACTTCTCTCATGCTCTCTAACATGAATCAATGCATACCCAATCATACCCGTACTTGTCACTTTGTTACGAGCACGTTAGGTGTATGTCAAAGTACACAGTAATTCATAAAGAGTTTCATAGAGATTTCAGGTCTAAGAACTCCGATACAAAACTTGCATATGAGAAACACTTATGACTTGTACCATGTAGTGTTCTCATGAGCGGATCGTATCCAGATACCATGTTCTTTAACATGTATCTATGATTTCTGATTGACACACTTGTCCTAATGATCCGTAAGACAGAACTCATAATATCAGAGAGAGCATACTAGTCTTAATTCATTGTTATTCCCATAACAATGACTGACTAGGGATATTTAGAATGAAGTCTCATTTGTTTCAAGGTCTTACAACCATGTGCCTCACACATGATAACTTAAACCAAAACGACATTCTTGGATAGTTTTATCAATTGATATGTACAGGAATACAAAGGATAAAACAAATGCCTCATTTTATTAATTTCAAGTGTTTCATTACAATGCATTGGGGCTAGGGCTTACACTAACAATAATTGTTTTTGCAATTCAAGCACCATAGTGGCCAGCATCAGACAGGTCACATCATTGGAGTCGCTCTTTTTGGTCTCAAAAGTTTCCTTTTGAACCGCAGAGGCGTTCCTTCCTGGTTCATCAGGCAAGGGTGCATCCAAAACATATGACTTCTTCTCTTGCTTAAGAACTATTCTTAAGTTTCGAGACCAGTCTATGAAATTGGTGCCATTCAATTTGTCCTTTTCAAGGACCGATCGCAATGAGAAATTGTTGTTTGAAGATGCCATTTTCAATCTACAATAAAATTTAGCAAGATTAAATGAGGTCTTATTTATGGACCAAGAGGCTTATGCGATCATGGTGCACCTCAAGGAGATGTTCCAAGAGCAAGCTCGTCACGAGAGGTTCGTGACAACAAAGGCCTTAATTTCTTGTAAGATGGCTGAGGGTACTCCTGTTAGTACCCATGTACTCAAGATGAAAGGGTATCTTGATACTCTTGAGAAGCTTGAGGAACTAGTGCCAAAGGAATTGGCCACTGACTTGATCTTAGGATCATTGCCTGCTGCTTATGATCCATTTGTGATGAATTATAACATGCATGCAATGAACAAGTCAGTCACTGAGCTTCATGGGATGCTGAAGAAAACATTCGAAAGACCAATCCCGTACTAATGGTTCAAAAGGGAATTAAGAAGGGACCCGCTAAGGGAAAGGAAAAGGGAAAGGGAAAACCCAAGTCAGTTGGGAGTGCACCTCAGGCCCAATCTAAGCCCAAGGCGCCAAAACTCAAAGAGAGTGAGAGCACTTGCTTCCATTGCAACAAGATAGGGCATTGGAGGAAGAATTGCGCTCTCTTCAAGGAAGAACAAAAAAAGAATGGAGCCAAGGCGTCCAGTTCTGGTATTTTTGTTGTTGAAATTAACCTTTCTATTCCTACCACTTGGGTATTGGATACCGGTTGTGGTTCTCACATTTGTTCAAATGTGCAGGGGTTAAGAAATAGGCGGTTACTTGGGAAGAATGAAGTGGACCTCCGTGTGGGGAATGGAGCACGAGTTGCTGCCATGGAGATAGGCGACTATCACCTCACTTGACCTTTCGGACTTTGTATTGTTTTGAATAATTGTTATTATGTGCCTGCTATGAGCAGAAACATTATTTCAGTTTCATGTTTGGATAATGATGAATTTGATTTTGTTATTAAAAATGGCAATGCTCATATTCGTCGCCAAGGCATTTCTTATGGCAATGCCATGTTGCAAAATGGCCTTTATATCCTTGATTTACAAAACAAAGAGTCCATATACAACATTAATACAAAGAGGGTTAAATCAAACGAATTGAACCCTACTTACTTCTGGCATTGTCGCTTAGGACATGCAAACGAGAAACGCATTTCAAGACTCCACAAAACTGGAGTGCTTGGGTCATTCGACTTAGAGTCTTATGATACATGCGAGCCATGTTTGCATGGAAAAATGACAAAGAGTCCTTTTAATAAAAAAGGCGAGAGGACTAATGGCTTATTGGAACTAATACATACCGATGTATGTGGACCTTTAAGTACACATGCTAGAGGTGGTTTTAGCTACTTCGTGACATTCACAGATGACTTCAGTAGATATGGCTATGTCTATCTAATGAAGTACAAGTCTGAAACTTTTGAGAAATTCAAAGAGTTTAAGAATGAAGTAGAAAACCAACTTGGCAAAAGTATAAAAGCCATTCGATCAGATCGAGGTGGCGAATACTTAAGCCAAGAGTTTGACAGTCATCTAAAGGAGTGTGGTATTATTTCACAGCTCACTCCTCCTGGAACACCTCAATGGAATGGTGTGTCCGAAAGGAGAAATCGAACTCTGTTGGACATGGTTCGATCTATGATGAGTCAAGCTAATCTTCCTATCTCTTTTTGGGGTTATGCATTAGAAAATGCTGCGTTTCTATTGAACCGTACTCCAACTAAAGCAGTTGAGAAGACACCATAGGAGGTATGGACTGGGAAAGAACCGAATATGTCTTTTCTCAGGATTTGGGGCTATGAAGCACATGTTAAGAAATTAACATCCGAAAAACTAGAGTCCAAATCCACTGTCTGCTTGTTTGTGGGTTATCCTAAAGAAACAAAGGGATACTACTTTTACTCACAAGCCGAGAATAAAGTATTTGTTGCTCGCAAGGCTGTTTTCTTGGAAAAGGAGTTCCTTACCAAGAAAGACAGTGGGAGTAAAGTAGAACTTGGAGAAATTCAAGCACCACAAACTCCTATAGAGGATGGTTTGGAAATGGGATCAAGTTCACAACCAGTTGTGGAATAAGAACCCATTACACAAGAACCTAGAAGGTCCGATAGGGTACGTCAGGAGATTGAGAGATATGGATTTCTAATCACTGACAGTGACACTATTGAGTTAGTAGATCGTGAGGATCCTACTACCTACCGAGAAGCTATTGAGAGCCCAGACTCGGAAAATTGGCTTGAAGCCATGAAATTCGAGATGCAATCAATGTACGATAACCAGGTTTGGACCTTGGTTGATCCACCGGAAGGTGCTAAGGTAATTGAATGCAAGTGGCTATTCAAACTCAAAGCTGATAAGACCTACAAAGGTAGACTAGTAGCAAAAGGTTTTCGACAATCTCATGGTGTAGACTATGACGAGACCTTTTCGCCTGTAGTCATGCTCAAATCCATTAGGATCTTGCTTGCCATAGCTGCATATCATGATTATGAGATATGGCAAATGGATGTCAAAACTACTTTCCTCAACGGAAATTTACTTGAGGATGTGTATATGACACAGCCTGAAGGTTTTGTCAATCCCAAGCATCCTAAGAAGGTTTGCAAGCTTCAAAAATCCATTTATGGATTAAAGCAAGCATCTCGAAGTTGGAATCTTCATTTTGATGAGGCAGTCAAAGAATTTGACTTCATCAAGAACGAAGATGAGCCTTGTGTGTATGGTATGTATGGTATGTATGATTAAAAATTTTTGTTTTTCGCTGTGCCATCATGAGATTCATACCATGTCATATTCCATCAGTATGTGGTTGTGATTGCTACCTAGCAACATTCATGCATCAACATCATATGTATATCATGTACATGCATCATCCTAGCATCTAACATTTGTAGTAATCATAGATCCATTGAGGTGGTTCAGGTGTCCAAGTGGTTACCTTGTCAAAAATTCTATTAAGCAATTAAAAGTGGGATCAAAGCTGGATCAAAAGAAAAGTTATTGGTCAAATTCAACATTTAATTTGTTTAAATTTTTAGGGATAGTTTAGAAACTATTCTAGAATTAGAGATGGCCAAGGAATTGCATTAAGGATAACAAGAGCTAGAAAAGAGAATGGAGGAATTAAATAGGAGAATGATAGCTATGAGAGGAAGATTAGCTAGCCATGTGCCATAAAGACCTAATGAATTGGATAGGAGATTCTAAGAGCTCGAGGATAGGTTATTAGGCATGATCAATGGGTCGGTGGCTTTTTTAGCTCCACCTCTTGGGCTGGGCCTGTAATGCCTACTTGAGGTAAGCGAAGCCAACTAATGTTAGGGATGCTCTAAGGATATATTATGCAGTGCCTTAAGACCTATCGATAGAGTAGAGAAGAGAAAGAGTACACGCTCTTAAAGAGGATTATATAGAAGAGGAGGAACATAATGAACCTCCAGTGGTTATAGTGAGGAATATGGGGTCTAGAAGTGAAGATGTTGGATTTAAAAAGATGGAATAGAAAATAAAGGTTATAGCCCATTTGTTGTCAGCTGGCAAGGGGATTAATCTAAAAGATAGAGATTTGGATCGGGAATAGCTACTACCCTAGATATTTAAAATGCCTTACCTACCCAAGTTTAATGGCACATCAGACGTATCTACATATGTAAAGTAATACACATTGGTGATGAAGGGAACTACTTTGACTAGGAAGCAGAAGATTGAGTTTTTTATCTCAATAAAATAGGCCCTACCATTGATTGGTATCACTGGTAAGATCATAGGACCAAGGAAGATTGGGATCTACTAATAGAAGAATTTTTAAAATAATATATGTGATGCATGCTAGAGTCAAAGCTCATTTTTAGGTTTACTCTCGAAGGCCCGCTTTTAGGGTCTGAGACCGTATAAGATTCACTTAGCTCATAAATTGGCTATTTCACAATAGAAAGGGAATTATTGTTGGTAGTCAACCCATTAAAGCATCTACTAGTGGGTCCAAAAAGGTAGTTGTCATGGAGTCGTCGCCCGACAAAATATCAAAATTTTATCTCAATCTTTTGATGCCCAAATAGAGATTGATGTTCGAGATATAACTCTTATTGGCCATCTTGGTTAGGTGTTGTTTTATAATTGAGTTCAAATTTTAATCCCCTCTCCACTCTCACACAATTCATTTGCAGTAAAAATTAAGTAAATATCCCAAGCAAATAAGGAATGCAATAAATAGCAAAAATAAGGTCCTACTTAAGTTATTACATAAGCAAATCCTCCGATAACGACAAAGCAAGTATTGACATACATATATACATAAATTAGGATATTAATTAAATTTGGAGTATTGGCTCCCTTATGCATATTTACAAAAAAATCATTTATTACATTGTGTGAATTTGGGCTAAAAAATGAAACATTATCCATATTTTGGAAAAAAACCCAATTGATTTAATATAAAATATTTTAGTATCTTTTTATCTTATCATGTACAAAAATCCTTTTTTTCTAACTATTACAACCCTAAAAAATTAATACATCAAAAAAATTAAATAATAAATAATAATAAAATAAATAAATAAAATGAGGCAACTGATATGACTAGGAAATGAAAAAGGTGATCAACTCAAGAGTATGAATTCCCATACAAAAACACAAACCCTCCAAAAAGCAATAAAGGCACTAATTATTCAAAAAATCACACAAAGATAAATTAACTAGTATTCACAAAGTAACATCATGAGATAATTAACGATTTAACTATGAAAAATAATATCGAGTATAGAGCCATATCATACAATGTAGAATAATATCAAATAATGCATACATATGGTAAGAAACAAATAAATTGTATAAAAGACAAAAAAAAGCACAAAACTAATGCAAAAAAGCTAAAAAATACAACTAAGGATAGACTAAAGGAGGTAAGAGATGGGACATAGGGACAGGCCTAAGGACATCCTATCTACCAAGTGATAGACGATAGTTTGTCAGGCTATCCTCCCATCAATCACATTTGGATAGAACCAAAAAGTGCAGAACCATGGCAAAAGTGTAGAAAATCATGCAGAAAATATTTCTAGCTTTAAACATGCATTTTTATGATCTAAATCATACAAAAACATGTTATAACAATAAATCATACATAGGAAACATCCATTTACATAAATAAAAGAACTAAAAATAAAGCTTTATATATACAACAACGGAGAAAATCACATTCAACGCACCATTAACTTGCCAATTTAGTCCAAGTTCCCCACCTAAAACATCTCAAATTAACATGCACGTTATTCAAACATGATGATAAGTAAAGCTTGCCAACATAGATCAAAGAATCACATGATTGTATCAATTAAATTAAAGAGAGAGAAAGGGTGAATGAGCCTAAAAATACTACCCTCAGGAGATATTCTACTCTATGGCAATTATAATCCAGATCTCTTACTCTGATTCATGATCCTTATTCTCAAAAATAAAATCTAAAATTCATTTATATGTGGTGTGTGTTTTTCAATAAAAATTTCTAGAGCATAAAGTTAGAGAGAGAAAGAAGCTAATTTTTTCTCTAATAATGGCTCTTTAAGGAAAAGTGATTCCTTCCTCTTAGAAAACTCTAAAATTAAGGTTTTATACCTAAGAAAGAGTTTGAGTTGAAATCTAAATCAAATCTCCTCAAATCTAGAGATAAAACCTCTATAAATTCAGAAGAAATCTTTTAAAGATAAAATTGTCTTTTAGAAAATCCAAAAACATGAGAAATCTAGGTTTCGAGTGAGGGACAGGCATCCCTCAAAGAGGGGAGGCCGTCCCTCATCACTAAACCCTAAATTTCTTCAAAAACTCCCTAAATGAACCACCCAAGAGAGAGGGACCCATAGACAGGCACTCCTTAGGTGATAAACATCATTGCCACCATTAGAGGCCAAAATAAAGGTTTTTATGTACATTTTGTTAAAACACCTTGAAATATTTGGAAATACTTAGAAAATCATGAAAACCCTTTAATAAAAAGTGAGAAATTCATGATTAAAGCTTTCAGATTTGATATCATTGTTCGTAATATATTAGTTCTTCATCATCGGGTTACCCTGATCAAGATTGCCACAGATCATGGTGTCCACAATATGATTGTAGCACTAGAATCGAGGTCACTTTTAAAGATCTATAGCTTCTATGATAAAGGTCTAATGAGTCATTTCATGATTATCTCACTCGATGGAGGAATAGAATAATGGAGTTAAAGCGAAAGCTAGATACTCCTAATCATATCAAACTCTTTATCAGGAACTTGAGTCCATACTTGAGAAAGGGACTTAAGATGAAAGGTTTTAGGAATCTCTTAAAGACATTACCATTAAAGCTGAAGGAGAATACTTGTAAGAGAAAGCCCGTACTGCAAGTTCAAAAAGAGGTAACAATGGCAATAAGCATGTTAACGGTAATAGTAGTGGGTGTAATGATAGGATTGCAGATGTTTCAACAGCAGGAATAACTTAGCATCATTACATCATTATGGGTAAACCACTATCTTGGTACCTTACTCATCTTAGTCAGCAAAAGAAGTTATAACCATTACTAACAAACCCAGCCATAAGCCAAAGGAAACCTAGGTACAAAACCGATTAATACTATAATTACCACCAACACAGAATGTGTAGACACCGTGACCCAAGCAACTTAGATCAAGATTACCTGATGATGAGAAAATAGCATATTATTGACAATAGGTACGGATCTCAAAGCTCTGATTGTGAATTTCTCACATTTTTCTCAAAGATTTTATGATTTTTTTAAGTGTTTCAATAAAAGAGCATTAGAAACCTGATTTTGTCCTACTAAAGTGATAGACGACATGAGGGATAGTCATCCCCGACCTTCTCTCTTTCACCTAAGTTAGATCATGGGTATTTTGGTTATTTTAGATTTCTCACTTGAAGGATGACCATCTGTGGGTCTTTTTCTACATTTCCCATATTTTTAAAAATTTAAAATAGGAAGATATGTTTTAAAACAAAAGAGAATCGAATTTATGGAAAAAAGATCTCCAGATTTAGGAAGTTAAAGTTGGAATATAAATCCAACTCTAACCTAGGTATAAAAGATAATTTCTAGGGTTTCAAAAAAATGAGGAATCACTTGATGCAGATAAAAAATCTTATGAAAGAAGAAAAACTAATTTTTTTCTCTCTAAGTAGCAATATCTCTCACAATTCTTTTGATCCAAACACTCAAAAATATATACGAAATCCATTGATTTTTTTGAAAATAAAAAACACAAATCGAAGCAGAGAATCTAGACTATAATGATTTTAGAGTCAAAATATCTCCTGAGGATAAAATTTTAGGTGCTCTTTCTATTTAACTTTCTCTCTCTAGAATTGCCATTGTATGATCCTAGGAATATTCATTGAAATAATTGTGTTTATATGTTTTGGTTCTTTGATTTGCATGTCTTAAATCAAATGACACATTAAATTGGATTTATATGCATGATACTAATAAGATTAAATAATGACTCCTACATTGTTGCATATTTTAGAGCTTTATTTATATTCTATAAATTTGGAATTTAATGCGTTTTAATGTGTTATATGCATGATTTAGGGCTATAGTCTTGTTTATACATTTTTAGGACCTCATGCTTGTGTATTTAGGGTTAGAAACTTTTTGCTTGCTTTTGATATCTTTTTTCCAACAAATTATTATGTCCAGCAAGTGACGGATGGGAATAAGACTCGATGGATGCCCATCTATCAAAGCGATAGATGGGATATCTTAGAACTTTTTTTCAATCTTGTCCCTTATGTAGTTGCAAGAGTCTGCCACCTTTTCAAAGGCATTCATGGCTTTTTTTAGGTTTTTTACATGTATTTTATGCTTTTCATGGTATTTACATTATTTATTTTACCCCTATAATTTTCATGCATTATTATATATGGTATTCCATTCTATACGTATTTTTCTTTTATACTATATTAATTAAATAAATTATTTCCTTTATTATATTTTATCATTTAAATGTATAATACTAATTTATTTATTTATTATGATTTTTGTGCATATGTAAATTCTCTCATCTTCGGAGGGTTTTATAAGGTTTTTTGCATTAGGAATCATGCTCCCGATTGAATGATCACCATCATCCTATTTGGTTATTTCGGTTAATTATTTTATTTTATTTTATTTATTATGTTAGTTAATATTTATTATTTATTTTATTATTTTTTGTAATTATTTATTTAGCATTTTTTTTATGTATTTTTATTTTAGAGATGTAATAGTTAGTAAAAAAAGGCATTTGTGCACATTAAAATGGAAAAAGCATTTAAAACAATTTTTATCAAATGAATTGGATTTTCCTTCAAAACTTGTACCAATGTCCAATTTTTCATCCAAATCCAAACAAAGAATAAAAGAGATTTTTTTTGTAAATATACATGAATGAACTAATGTTCATATCTCAAATGAATGCCCCAATTTATGTATATAATTTATTTTTTCCTTTGAACAATTTGCTTTTGTAATAGTTTAAGTAGTTAATTTATTTCATTTACCACCTTAATTATTTGTTTGGGATATTTATTTAATTCTAATGCTTTGCATCATGTAAGCGAGGAGAGTTGTAAGGACCCAAAATAGGACCTAGTAGAACTCAAGGGCATAATCATGATCATTAATGTTTAATCAAGCATAATTAGATGAATTATTATAAGTTAAGACCTAATGGATTGATGGTCTCAAGTGATAGAGGAGTAGAGAGTTAATTAAAAATATTGTATAGTTGAGCACAATTAAAAAGAAATTAAAGCTAAGTGGTCAATTGAGATGAAATTATAAGTTAATTTATATTGAAGAATAAATTAGTGCCTCTAAAATGAAAAAAAAAATTATTTTAATGATTAATTGGGATATAAGTACTGTAATTAGGTTGTAATTAATTATGTGATGAATGTGTGAATTAAATGTTATGATATAAACTTAGAGTTTAATGTTAAAAATAATAAATGAGTAGAGTCAATTTTATAAGAGATAGTATATTATGGGGTAAAATTGAAAGAGAGAAGTAAGCTTGTGGGTCAATTGTGAAGGAAGAAAATGTGGGGTATAATTTAAAAAGAGAGAATTTTTTTTGGTAGAATTATTACATTAAATTAAATGAGGGACCAAAACACTTTTTTAGCCTCATATTTTAGGGCTATAACCCTTGCATGTAAGAGAGAGAATTTCATTTTATTCTTGAGGAAAGTGTCACATTAAGCTTGAGGGAGAGCAGATTTTTCATTCTCTCTTCCTCTTTCTCAAAAACTTTAGTGATTTCTCTACTCTCTCTCTCTCTCTCTCTCTAAAAGTTGTAAATCTTCCTCTTCTTTTTTTTTTGTAAATTTGGTCACCACACACTTGAGTAAAACCCCCTTTAATTCGAGTTACATGCAAGGATGTTAGACTAAGGAAGATTGTTAAAGTAAAGGAGGACTAAAAGATTGGAGAATAAGGAAGAGAAAGAAATAGAAGGATTTTAAGGAATTATAATTACATTTTCAGGTTTGGGAACTTCTTCATTACAGCATGTGGGTTTGAAATGTGAAAATGTGGATTATAATTGTATTAGATGTGTTTTGTGATGAGGCTAGAATTGTAGGAATTAAATCTAGATTTCTTACTTTTCATGTGTATATATAATTAAGATTTATGTGATTTAGTTCTATGAACAAGTTAAAATTCATTCAAAGAGTGTTAGAATGCGAGGATACAAAAAATAATTTAAAGGTCAATTGCTAGAAAATAATTATTATAAAGTTTAAAAAATAAATAAATAACTACATGCAATTCTATTATAAAAATTCTGGGTTAAGTTCATTTGACCTAGCTGTATTAGTTTATTAATAACTTGAGTTTTAGAAAAGTAAATTGAATGATTCAAGTTGGTATGTTTTACTGAGACATTAATGTATATTTTTGTGGAAGGAAGTCACTCCTAAATCGACGTCTAACTTCTCTTAAAATTAGCTTAAATCTTGTTGGAACTATTATTTACTGTCAAAGAACAGATCTTAGTTTTGTTTTTGGATAAGTATCGGTAGAAATGTCAAAATGTTATGATATAAAATTCTGGGTAAACTAGATACATAGGAGAACAACTTTGACGAAAGGAAGTCAATCTAGTTCTATTCCCATTTTATTTTATGAATTTTCTAATTAGTGAAAAAAACTATTTTGGTGTTATGAACAGGTTATAGTTTTTCTTCAATATCTCAAGTTACAGACATGATATTAAGATGAATCTTGATGTTTTCAAAAATTTACTCAAATGGGAAAAAGTTTGTAGAAGTTCACTTTGCCTAAAAATGATGTTTTTCAAATACAAAATGGCACACAAGTTAGATCAAGAATTCTGCCTTTGTGCAGAATTTTGGAGGCAAATTTTTTTATGTATTTCATATAAATGTTTAAATGTTGCTATATTAATGTTTGCCTACATGGAAGCATATAAAATTATATATTTCAATAACATTTTTTAAAAACCTTAATAGTATAAGTTATAACTATATGTAAATGGATGCCTAATATATGTGAACATTCTTATATGTAGATAGGATATATGTGATAGTTAGATATTATAATGTTACCATAAATGTTCATTTGGTGTTAAGGTATGTAGGCCAAACAAATGAAAGCATATCATGTTATGTATACTTGTATGCAATGATATACTATCTTGTTGTTTACATATTAATGAACTTAAAGTTCTTATACTTAGTTATATGATCTAACTTTGATTGGGCTAATATATATATACACATGAATGTCTAAATGACGCTATACTAAAGAATATATATGTTTATTATTAATCTATTGAGGTTAATGTTGTGTATAGCTGAAATGTCAACTTTACATAAATGAAGAAGTAATGCTATTAATAGAGTATATGTGTGCTTATAGCATAAACATAGTGTGATTATATATGTATGAGTTTAAATCTTGAAATATGCTTTTACTCTTTTTTGACATAGACATGCATATGCATTTATATATAATTATGGTTTCTATAAATATATCATATAAGTATGATAATACAAAGCTTATACAAGTATGAATTTATAATCATAAACAAAAACATATGATATGTTTAAAAGAAATATGGAAATATAGATATGTGGGCATGTATACTTTGAATGGAGGCACTTAATATAATGAGATGATAAATGTTGTTTACATATGTGATCTTGTGGAAATACAGGCCATGACCTCCTTATAAATAAAAGATAGTAATGCTTAAAAGTGGAAGTAGTCATACCATGTTTACCTTACATAGTTCATGAGTATATATATTTTTTATAAGTGTAGACATATAGATATGATTAAACTTATGTGAATAAAGTTAAAGTAAAGCAAAGTGAGTTTTTATGAAAGGATTTAATTGCCTGCATTGAGTCTAGGATGTGGATAGATAGGCATGCCTATAAGGGTACCTTGCAGCTGCTTCTGAACAGTTTTGACCTGTTTAGGTCCGCTTGAAATTAAAAGTTTAATGTGAACCTGTTTGGGTTAAAAGTTTAATGTTGATTTGAACAACCCTATTTGGGTTGTAGTCGACACCATTTGGGTTCGCATGACCGGTCCAAGTTATTTATTTGACCCCGTTTGGGTCCAAGTCATTTATTTAATCCTGATTGTGTCCAAGTTATCTATTTGACCCTGTTTAGGTCCAAGTTATCTGTTTGACCCCGTTTGGGTCCAATATTCAGTTTGACCCCATTTGGATTCTTTTGATTTCATATCATCAGATATATTCTTATTTCATACCTTCGAGTATGTTCTGAGCCCACATACACCTCTTTAAAATAGTGCAGGCATGATTCAATTGCAAAAGAAAAATATCATATTAAGTTAGAAATTTAACAATCTCCACAGCTCCTAAATCATTATTATAGTATTATATGAAATTCTTATAATGCATATAGTAAATATGATATAAAAGGAGACCATATGATTAAATATATATAGAGTAATTCATAGTAGCTAGCATTACATGCGCAAAATAGATAATATGATATACTTATGACTTTGTATATTAATGATATATTAATTATGAAAAGTAATAATGAACGTGTGTTCTTTATAGACTCATAATTCTTGCTTGATATTATAAAAGGACTTGTGTGATTTTTTATGAAGGAATGTATGAAATCTTGATAGAAGTTCATACTGTATTTATGCATAGGCATTTAAGATATATGTGTTGTTACTCATGAATAGATTATCTTTCAAAGATGGCATTAGTGAATATTTTCCTTATAATTATTTGTCTTTGGCTTTATATGAAGATTTGATATGAGTAATTCCTATATGTTAATCTTAAATAAGTAAAATTTGAGTTGATGGTTTTCACTACCTATTTGGATTCATGTGCATTCTTATAATTATAGATATCTTTTATAACAAAGTATGACGACATGTGAATAGATGTGTGAAACCTTACTTATGCATGTGTTACATTTAAAAGTCAAAGCATGTAAATATAATGTGTTTGAACTTAAGAGTATCATGACAAATTAGAAATGTAATATGAAATGGTATGTTTAGTAAGATAAAGTGATTAGATAAAGACAAAGTCATAATCCTCAAATTTATGGCTAAGGTATCAGTATGGTTGTAAGAATTGAAATTCTTAAATAATATGCAAATTACAAATGATCTTTATAAGATATAAATGTTAAATTCTTATTTTCTTCTTATTGGTAATGTATTAATATTGAACCATTGTATTATTGTTTGATACATGTTGAGTGGTTGTTGACGATCACTGTGAGTGATTGTTTATCATGTTTTAAGTTTCCTATTAAACTTTATAGCTTAGCACAGGTGTTTCATCCATGTAGGTTGTGGAGATAGAAGTTCTTCTCAAGGTTGATATCTATGAGTTGGCCAACACAAGTCGTTGAAGATTATAAAGTATGTAGTCTTCTTTTTGGTTCCTTTTTGTATTTCGAGGTTTTTTTATGTTTTGTTGGAAATCTTGTAATAGTACAGTTGTTTTGTATATAAAGAATTGTAATGTTGTTATAGTACTTTTATATAATGTAATATTATACTTTAACATTTATATATATATATATGTTGAGTTAAGCTTTGGTATAAGACAATCCTTGTAGTAAGGTTTTCTATTTGACAGAATAGTAATGCATGATTAAGGAGTTAAATTATTGATATCATTAGGTTAAAAGAACTAGGGTGCTGCAATTTGTGGTATCAGAGCCTGGTTTAGCCGTTTCCAGGATATAAGTGTTTAGAGTTGTTGTCATAGGAAGTTTTTATATGTTGGCCTAATGTAGATGTCACTATTTTGTTTTGTATAGAATGAAGGATGGATAAGTTAAAAGACCCTGGAGATGAGATAGTTAATGATTATAGTACTGGGGCTTTGAACTCTTCTGCTCCTGAATCTTCAAAAGTGAACTATTTTGAGATACCGATTACCTTGCTTGAAAGGTTAAAAGAGGTGATCCATGATTTAACTCAGATTCTATAAGAGTTATCTAAATTAAGAATGATGACAGATGTTGAGAATAACTATGAGACTAAAGGTAACTATAATAAGAACCCCAAACAAAAGAGATTAAATAAATGAAAAAATATGATAAAAGAAGGTTCCTCTAGAAAAATACCACAATTTAAGCAAGGTTTAATCAAGAAAGGCGAAGGTTCTTGAGCTCTTAAGTGCATTAATTCCTCTAAAAACCATTAGGGTGCATGTAGAATTGTAAATCATGCTTGTTTAAGATGTGGACATAAAAGTCATTTTATATCAAATTTCCCAAGACCCTAAAACATTAAGAGAACAACATCCACAAGTGAAAAAGAAGCTTAAGGTTCTAAAGAAGTATGAGGCTACTGAACAAGTTTCTGGTAAATATCCCTTTTACCTTAGAATTTATTTATTTGGATTGATGGTGTAAGGACCCAAAATAGGCCCTAGAAGAATTCAAGGGCAATTTCACATTACCAAAGTCTAATTAAACATTTGGATGGATTATCACGTTTTACTTGACCTTGTGGCACTCTTTTCCCTATATCTCGAGTTATAGAGCACTGAATTAGATGATTCTAATTGGGTTATAAAATAGACATCCATGCCTATATTTCATATGAAGAGCATAAGTTACAAATATGTCTTTAACTTGGCTACATTTAAGCATAAAATCCGGAATAGTTTACTGCCTTGTTACTAAGAACAAACCTCATTATTTTGTAAATATCATAAAATATAAAAATGCTATTGAGATTATTCTTGATGTTTTAGAAACTAGAAACATAGTATAATAAGTTTGTATAGACTACTTTTGCTAAAAATGCTTTTTGGAAGGTCAAATATTACTTATAAGTCAAACTCAAAAAACTGCCTGTGATAGAGGATATAATAGTCAAGTAATAAAAATATAGTTTGAGAGCTAAATTAAAAGGGGATATAAATTTAGAGGCCAATATTAAAATAATTATTAATTGAGGTTGATTTTTAGGATTAAATAAGTTTGGGGGTAAGTGTTGTAATAGAAATTAAATATAAGGTTAATGTATGAAATTGGATTTTAGTGGGTAAATTCTTTAAGCAAGAATCACATGCAAGGTGTGTGTAGAATTTTGCCCACTAAGCTTTGGAAGATGTTCTTCACGTGACATGATGGACTGCAAGTCATTTTCATCTTCTTTATTAAAGTTAAACTTTCTCTCAACTCCATCATTGGCAAGCTTAAGAATTAGGGAATTGTAGGAAGCTTTAAGGTAAGAATTAAACCATCTTCTTCATTTTCTTTCTATGGTTTCGGATAAAAGAAGAATGCTTCAGGAATAAAGGATTGATTTGAAGCTACAAAATCAGGTTTGGGAACTTATTCTTCATGTATGTGTGAGGATATAAATGTTATTGCTTGGATTACTTAATTTTAATGGTAATTAATTGGTTTTTTTAGGGTTAACGAGAGATTTATATAGGAGAAAATCGAGTTTTTTGAATGATGAGGAAAAACTGGGTGTGGTTCTTTTGACCCATGCTGGTTTTTTTGTCCATATCTAGAGTTGTAGACCTCGGATTGAGGTGATTCAAAAATCAGGATAAACTAGATTCAATTATCTACAATTTATTGGAAGGAGTCATGGCGTGATTTTGTTGTTAAGGAACTCAAAAAATTCATACAAGTGAACTATTTGAGTGTATAGGCAGTCTTGAACAGTTACCAATGTTTTAACCATAAATCCCTGTATTGAAGTCATAATTGAGTGAGGTCTGATTATATGTAAACTTGATAGAAATATAAAAAACTTTTTAAAAGATACCTAGGGCTAAATATGTTTGTATACTATCCAAATATTCACTTGAATTTGTAGTAAGCTGTTATTCTCGGTTCTTGATCAGATTGCGGGAAATATGACATATCTCCTTGTGTAGTGAACGAAATACTGTGAGGTTAAGTTCTGGGAAAAAAACTTCTAAACCTATACTTTTCATGAAGAAAGTAAAGCCTAATTATGTCCTTAAGCTTGTCTAATTTTAGCTTAATTCCAGACCTATACACAGCACTGTTAATAGGAACAGTATTTAATAAAGTGTAAATATATTGAGTTCTGGAAGTGATGTTGAAATGATTTTTGATGTTATAGAAATGGAAAACATAGGGGATCATGTTGGTAGAAGGACAAATTTGCTAAAAATGACGTTTTTAAGGTCAAAAATACCATATAATTTGGATTTGAAACTCTGCCACTGTGCAGAATTCTAAAGGCAAAATTTTAAATATTTAGTGTTAAATGTTGTTATGTTAAATCTATGTATACATGAAATTACACTGATTTACAAGTAGCATGTAAACTATTTGATTGAAATGTTATGTATATACATGTATGTTCAAAAACATATACATGGATGGTTATGTGAAATTATGCTTATATATATATTTAATCAAATAATAGTGTCTATTGTTATACAATTATACAACTATGAAATTGATAATGAAATGTTAAAGTATTATAAATGAAATTTGATGACATAAAATGTATATAGAGTTCAAAAATTGAAGAAGAAAACATGAATATATATAAATACATATACATAAATGCTGGAAGTTGTATATATGAACATACATAATTGTTCATATGGATGCATATAATGTATATTACCTCAAATTGAATGTGCATGTATATGCATGTTTAAAACATTAAAAATATAAATGTTGATACCATCACGAATGAACATAATTAAGATGTTAAAATTAAATAGTGTGTGTATATATATATATATATATATATATGCCCAAACAATTATATTGTTAGGAATATAGCAAATTAATATCGATTTTTTTGATTTACTAATACACTATAGTATTAGACATCAACCTTGAAATGTAAATATGGATTATTAATTTTACTTGATTATATTATGTTGATTGACTATGCTTGTCTTGTGAAATATTGGTATGTATGTATATAATAAATGAATATTGGAATTTAATATAGCATGATGATACTATCTTGTTTTTTATATATTAAAACTTAAAGTTATTGTACTTAGTTATATGACCTAACTTTGATTGGGCTAATATATATATATATATATATATATATATATATATATATATACATGAATGTCTAAATGACACTATACTAAAGAATATATGTGTTTATTATTAATTTATTGAGGTTAATGTTGGGTATAGCTAAAATGTCAACTTTATATATATGAAGAAGTAATGCTATTAATAGAGTATATGTGTGTTTATAGCATAAACATAGTGTGATTACACGTGAATGGGTTTAAATCTTGAAATATACTTTTAATTAATTATGACGTAGAGATGCATATTCATTTATATATAATTATGGTTTCTATAAATATATCATATAAGTATGATAATACACAGCTTATACAAGTATGAATTTATAATCATAAACAAAAGTGTTTTTAAGCATATGATATGTTTAAAAGAAATATAGATATGATTAAACTTATGTGAATAAAGTTAAAGTAAAGCAAAGTGAGTTTTTATGAAAGGATTTAATTGCCTGCATTGAGTCTAGGATGTGGATAGATAGGCATGCCTATAAGGGTATCTTGCAGCTATTTTTGAACAGTTTTGACCTGTTTAGGTCCACTTGAAATTAAAAGTTAGAGTGACCCTATTTGGGTTTAAAAGTTAGAGTTATTTTGAACAACCCCATTTGGGTTGTAGCCGACCTCGCTTGGGTCCGCTTGATCAGTCCATGTCATTTGATTGACCCATTTGGGTCCATGTTATTTGATTGACCCATTTGGGTCCATGTTATTTGATTGACCTCGTTTGGGTCCACCGATTTATCATACAGTTTTATCCCTACAAGGGATCACCGTTTAATACCTTCGGGTATCTTATTTGTACCTTCGGGTGCCACCGTTATAATCAATAGTTTTGTACCTTTGGGTACTATAGTATAACCCGATATCCACCTCTTTAGAATAGTGCAGGCTTTACACTAAAGTTAAGAAAAGTTCGATATTAAAGTTTCATAAAGCATGACAATTCCTAAATTGACTTCATAATAAATATTATATATAAAATTTCTTTTTATCACATATGGAAATTATGAAATTAAAAGAGTTTGCAATATACATTTATGCACAATTATTGCATATAAAACACTATATGTACAGAGTTATATGAATGAATCGATGCATCACTAATATATGTTTATAGACTATATTAAAGATAGTATGTTCCCCATAGTAATATGTTGCTTACTTGAGCTAGTTAAATAGCTTGCATGATTTGTCATATATGATATCTATGAAAATGTTTTGTCAAAATAAGTGTTTTATTTGCAATGAAATATAAGAGTTATGTATAGGTATTCATGTCGGTGATTGCCTTTCAATTAAAACACTAGGTTATAAGTTTTCCTTATAGCTACTCGTTCTTGCTTTCTACTAGGATATGATGTTCAATGTCTTGTATGCAACATAAAATATTTTTGGATCTATATGTGATAAACTCAATATTATACTGGTATTTGAGATAAAAGTAAATTAGTAATTCAATGTTTGCATTAGTACATTAAGAATCACAAATACATCCTAGATCGATAAATGATAAACTTTCATAATACTAATGTTCTGTCTTTCTTATGAATATACATATATTATTGTTGATCATATGCTTATATTTGAATATATATATATATATAGATATATATATATAGTATATGTCAAAGTGTGTTGTATGTGGAAGGTATGACTTAGTGTAAACAGTGATATATCATTCAATGAATGGATTATATGTCTAAAAGATAATTATGCTTATATGATTAAATGTTGTGTATGTAAAGCACCAATGTCAAATCTTCTATCATTAAATCATTCGGGTATCATATGTGGACTCTTGTTTATTCATTTTGAATTGTTATCACTTTCATTTAAACATAAGGTATACTTGTAGTTCATGATGTATGCTTGTTGGCGACCACTATGACTAGTCGTTTGTCATATTTTGTGTTTCCCACTAAGCTTTATAGCTTAGCACCGGTGTTTCTTCCATGTAGGTTGCAAGGATAGGACTTTCTCGCAAGACTGATATCTACAGCAGATTGGCCAACACAAGTCTTAGAAGGTTGAAAAGTAGAGTCTCCTTTTTGTTTTTTTATTTTATTGATATGTAAATTTTTAATTATGATGGAATTTTTGTATATGTACAAATGTGTTGTTTGAGAAACATTGTAATGTATTGAGAACTCCTAAGTTCACATGATATGGTTTTAATTTCTTCTGTAAGTTATCTAATAAGAAATGTTTTTGGTTTTAGAACATAGTAAAACATGTATTATGATACAAGATTTAGTGGTAATAGCCAAGTATAGAAATTGGGTGTTACAGATGGATCCTAAACTTAGAAGTAAAATTATATGCTTTTGGAATATTTGATATGATGGAAGTTTTTCAATAATACATGAATATGATTAGTATATACAATTATGGTATAGGTGCGTTAGTAGAATACATAGTGATTATTTTATTATGAAACATGAGATTGAGCTATACTAAATTGATGAGAAGATCTATAGTTAAAGCTTTTGAGATGATAAGTTGAGGATTCATTAAAATGCTCTATATATCTGTCAGTGTTTCCTTATCGTGTACGAGCAGTTAACGAAAAATTACACATGGGATGGGACAAAAACATATACAGCACGTGAGAATATGCATTTACATCTTATTACATACACGAAAGCATCGTGCATGCATAACATAGCATCAAGCATCATATTACATATACAGGCCCCATCTAAAAAGGAAACTGACAGGATATATGTGAGCATAATAATGATGTAATTGTATGATAAGATTGTTTTTATAAGGGGATAGAGTTATAAGAGAAACAAATAAGTTAAAGTAAGCATCAAGGGAAGTTGGTAGAGATAGTATGGAATAAAAGTTTACAGTGACACAGAAGTATATGAATGATAGTGATGTATTCGAGTAAATGATACATGTATGAATTTCGAGGACGAAATTCCTTAAGGAGGAGAGATTTGTAAGGAACCAAAATAGGCCCTATTAGAATTCAAGGGCATAATCATGATCATTAATGTTAAATCAAGCATAATTAGATGAAATATTATAAATTAAGACCTAATGGATTGATGGTCTTAAGTGATAGAGGAGTAGAGAGTTAATTAAAAATTTTGCATAGTAGAGAACAATTAAAAAGAAATTAAAGATAAGTGGTCAATGGAGATAAAATTATAAGTTAATTTATATTGAAGAATAAATTAGTGCTTTTGAAATAAAAAAAATTATTTCAATGATCCAATTGGGATATAAGTACCGTAATTAGGTTGTAATTAATTATGTGATGACTGTGTGAATTAAATGTTATGATATAAACTTAGAGGTTAATGTTAAAAGTAATAAATAAGTGGGGTCAATTTTATAAGAGATAGTATATGATGGGGTAAAATTGAAAGAGAGAAGATAAGCTTATGGGTCAATTGGGAAGGAAAAAAATGTGGGGTATAATTTAAAAAGAGAGAATCTTTTTTGGACAAAATTGTTACAAGAAATTAAATGAGGGACCAAAACATATTTTTAGCCTCCTATTTTAGGGCCATAACCCTTGCATGTAAGAGAGAGAATTTCATTTTGTTCTTGAGGAAAGTGTCACGTTAAGCTTGAGGGAGAGCAGATTTTTCATTCTCTCTTCCTCTCTCTCAAAAATTTTAGTGATTTCTCTACTCTCTCTCTCTCTCTAAAAGTTGTAAATCTTCCTCTTCTTCTTTTTGTAAATTCGGCCACCATACACTCGAGCAAAACCCCCCCTTAATTCTAGTTACATGCATGCATGGAAGGGTTAGACTAACGAAGATTACTAAAGTAAAGAAGGACTAAAAGATTGGAGAAGAAGGAAGAGAAAGAAATATAAGGATTTTGAGGAATTATAATTACATTTTCAGGTTTGGGAACTTCTTCATTACTGCTTGTGGGTTTGAAATTTGAAAATTTGGATTATAATTGTATTAGATGTGTTTTGTAATGAGGCTACAATTTTAGGAATTAAATCTAGATTTCTTACTTTTCATGTGTATATATAATTAAGATTTATGTGATTTACTTCTATGAACAAGTTAAAATTCATTAAAAGGGTGTTAGAATATGAGGATACAGAAAGTAATTGAAAGGTCAATTGCTGGAAAATAATTATTATAAAGTTAAAAAAATAAATAAATAACTATATGCAGTTCCATTATAAAAATTCTTGGTTAAGTTCTTTTGACCTAACTGTATTAGTTTGTTAATAACTTGAGTTTTAGAAAATTAAATTGAATGATTAAGTTGGTATGTTTTACTGAGAGATTATTGTATATTTTTCTATAAGGAATTCACTTCTAAATCGGCCTCTAACTTCTCTTAAAATTAGCTTGAATCTCGTTGGAACTGTTATTTACTGTCAAAGAACAGATATTAGTTTTTTTGGCCTAAGTATTGGTATAAAATTCAAAACATTATGATATAAAATTTTGGGTAAACTAGATACATAGGAGCACAACTTTGATGAAGGGAAGTTGGTCTAGTTCTATTCCCATTTTATTATATGAATTTTCTAATTGGTGATAAAAATGATTTTGGTGTTATGAACAGCTTATGGTTTTTCTTTAATATCTCAAGTTACAGACATGATATTAAGATGAATCTTATGTTTTAGAAATTGAACTCATATGGGAAGAAGTTTTTAGAATGTCACTTTGCCTAAAAATGATGTTTTTCAAATAAAAAATGATACACAAGTTAGATCCAGAATTCTGCCTTTGTGCAGAATTTTAGAGGCAGAATTTTTTATTATTTCATATGAATGTTTAAATGTTGTTATATTAAATGTGTGCCTACATAAAAGCACAATGAATTATATATGTCAATAAATGTTTTAAAGAACCTTAATATTATAAATTATAACTATAGTAAATGTAAATGGATGCCTAATATATGTGAACATTCTTATACGTAGATAGGATATATGTGATAGTTAGATATTATAATGTTACCATAAATGTTCATTTGGTGTTAAGGTATGTGGATCAAGAAAATGAAAACATATCATGTTATGTATACTTGTATGTATTGACGATACTATCTTGTTGTTTACGTATACATGTTTATTATTAATCAATTGAGGATAATGTTGTGTATAGTAGAAATGTCAACTTTACATATATGAAAAGTAATGCTATTAATAGAGTATATGTGTGTTTATAGCATAAACATAGTGTGATTATCGACAAATGGGTTTAAATCTTGAAATATGCTTTTACTCTTTTATGACATTGACATACATATGCATTTATATATAATTATGGTTTCTATAAACATATGATATAAGTATGATAATACAAAGCATATACAAAGTATGAATTTATAATCATAAACAAAAGTATATGATATATTTTAAAGAAATATGAAAATATAGATATGTGGGCATGGATACTTTGAATAGAGGCGCTCAATATAAAGAGATGATAAATGTTGTTTACATATGTGATCTTATGGAAATAGAGGCCATGACCTCCTTATAAATAAAGGATAGTAATGCTTAAAAGTTGAATTAGTCATATCATGTTTACCTTACATAGTTTATATATATATATATATATATATATATATATATATATTAAATGTATACATATAGATATTATTAAACTTATGTGAATAAAGTTAAATTAAAGCAAAGTGAGTTTTTATGAAAGGATTTAATTGCCTGCATTGAGTCTAGGATGTGGATAGATAGACATGCCTATAAGGGTACCTTGCAGCTGCTTCTGAACAGTTTTAACATGTTTAGGTCCACTTGAAATTAAAAGTTTAACATGACCATGTTTGGGTTTAAAAGTTTAATGTTGATTTGAACAAATCCGTTTGGGTTGTAGTCGACCCCTTTTGGGTTCGCTTAACAGGTCCAAGTTATTTATTTGACCCTGTTTAGGTCCAAGTTTTCTATTTGACCCCGTTTGGATCCTTAAATTTCATATCATCGGATATATTCTGATCTCATACCTTCGGCTATGTTCTGAGCCCATATCAACTTCTTTAGAATAGTGCAGGCCTAATTCAATTGCAAAAGAAAATATCATATTAAGTTAGAATATTTAAATCACCACAACTCCTAAATCATTATTATAGTATTATATGAAATTCTTATAATGCATATAGTAAATATGATATAAAAGGAGACCACATGACTAAACAATAGAGAGAGATACATGGCAGCTAGCATCACATGTGCAAAATATATAATATGATATACATATGACTTTGTATATAAATGATATATTAATTATGAAAAGTAATGATGAACGTGTGTTCTTTATAGACTCATAATTCTTTCTTGATATTGTAAAAGGACTTGCGTGACTTTTTATAAAGGAATGTATGAAATCTTGATAGAAGTTCATATTGTATCATATGCATAGGTATTCAAGATACATGTATTGTTACTCATGAATAGAATGAATTTCAAAGATGGTGTTAGTGAATATTCTCCTTATAATAATTTATCTTTGGCTTTATATGAAGATTTGATATGAGTAATTCCCATATGTTAATCTTAAATAAGTAAAATTTGAGTTTATGGTTTTCACTACCTATTTGGATTCATGTGCATTCTTATAATTATAGATATATGTTATAACAAGGTATGACGACATATGAATAGATGTGTGAATCCTTACATATGCATATGTTGCATTTAAAAGTTAAAGCATGTAAATTTAATGTGTTTGAACTTAAGATATCATGACAAATTAAAAATATATTATGAAATGGTATGTTTTTAAGATAAATGATTTGATAAGGACAAAGTCAGAATCCTCAAATTTATGGCTAAGGTATCAGTATGGTTGTAAGAATTAAAATTCTTAAATAATATGCAGATTAAAAATGATCGTTATAAGATATAAATGTTAAATTCTTATTTTCTTCTTATTAGTAATGTATTAATATTGAACCATTGTATTATTGTTTGATACATGTTGAGTGGTTGTTGACGATCACTGTGAGTGGTTGTTTTTCATGTTTTAAGTTCCCCAGTAAGCTTTATAGCTTAGCATGGGTCTTTCATTCATGTAGGTTGTGGAGATAGAAGTTCTTCTCAAGGTTGATATTTGTGAGTTGGCCAACACAAGTCGTTGAAGATTATAATTTTTATAGTCTTCTTTTTGGTTTCTTTTCATATTTCTAGGTTTTTTTATGTTGTGTTGGAAATCTTATAATAGTACAGATCTTTTGTATATGAATAATTATAATGTTGTTATCGTACTTTTATATAATGTAATATTATACTTTAACATTTATATATATATATATATGTTGAGTTAAGCTTTGGTATAAGACAATCCTTATAGTAAGGTTTTCTATTTGACAGAATCGTAATGCATGATTAAGGAGTTGTATTATTGATATCGTTAGGTTAAGAGAACTAGGGTGCTACAAGATTGTATTAATTTTATAACTCACTTAAGAAAAACAACGCCTACCCAAGATTCCTAATAAGATTGATATCCCGAATAGCAATTTATGTTTGAGTATCAAAAGGTTAATATTCATTTTCCAACATTTTGTTTGGTGACGACTCCATAACACCTACCTCTTTTGGGCCCATTAGTAGATGCATTCATGGTTTGACTACCAAAAATAATTCGGCCTTGATCCCTTTTTATTATGAAATAGCCGATTTGTGATTAAAAGTAACCTTCTTCTGATCTTTGACCCTAAAATCAGGCTTCTAAGAGTAAACTCAAAAATGAGAATGGCTCTAGTGCACGTCACACAGGGCATAAAACTAATTATGCCGGCCCTTAAGAGACTGTATTCAACATTTGGTTAACGCTCAGCAAGTGCCAATCCTAAATAGGGAGAATTAAAGTTATTTTATAAGCTGTATGTTCCTGCCAACCTTAGGGGCATCATTTAGAGAAAAGGAATCTAAAATGTTATGGCTGTTATGGAAAAAATAAAATAAAACATAAGTTGTTTCTTAGATATTCATAAACTATGATAATTTTTTCTCTAATTGCATTAACAAATGAGTTTTCTTATGTTTGCAATGTCTTGTTATCTGCATCATACTTGGCAATAATCATGACTCATGGCATTGATTCAATAAACATAAGTCTTCATTTGATCTCGAATAAAAATACATCTTGAATGCATCCATTGTGACTCCTAAAGTGAGCTAAATTTGAGAGATAAAAAAGAGAAAATGAAAAAAAGAAATCTTTGCCTAAACCTAGCACGTTTACAATCTATAAATGAATTGTTATGACACGGTGCTTCAGTTTACTGAAACTAAAAGTTGGTAAACTTGAAATTCTAGTCAAAAAAGGAAAGATGACACTCCAAGCAAAGAGCGTCAAAAAAATCAATATGGCCAATTTGGAAAGTTCAAAAATTTGCTGAAAATGTTATAAAGAAGACTATAAGTCGAATCCCAAGCCTTAGCTCATTATCTTTATATATTTTAAATTACATAATTCTAGAAGTGTATTGAACCACTTATCAGATCATTATTATCTTTAACTTTTCTTCTTTTTTTTTAAATTGCATAATTATGATTTTAATGAACCATATTGGATAAAATTATTTAATTAGTATAAAAACCTTCTTCCCAGACCCATTTTTTTCTTTTAGTCGGATCATGCTTCTTCAAATAAATATTTATTATATTATATAATCTACAAATCAATATTTATTTTAATTTTTACCTTATATATAATTAATACAGCATCAATCACCATTGATGTTTTTGATTTTAATCTATATTTTAGGTGGCACTTTTCCTATTTGATGTCCGTGCTTTTGATGAATCAATGGTTTAGCAATAGGTCTTGATTGATATTCATTAGCTTTAAATTTCAAACATAATACAATTATGGATAATTTATTTTTATTATCATATGCCATTCATTCTACAATAATTAACTCTTATGACTAAAGAAATTAACTAATGTTATTAATTATATACCATTTTCATGTTTATTTTTCTAATTGCTCTTTCTATTTATGCATATTGTATAGCTTTTTAGCTTTGCAAATTATCAGGACTGAGAGATCTACAACATGTCTCATAAAATAGGGAAGAACTAATTAAGCCTCATGTATAATGATATGAGACATATTGTTTTCCCATTATATTTTGAAGTATTACTTGCTCTTGCACATGAATCAATCTTGATTGTTAAAGTTTTTTTGTTTAAAATTAAAAGAAGATTTGATGTTACTCTTTGATAGAAAATGTTATTATTGACATTTCATGATAACATATAAGTGATATGCTGCGCATCTAGAATGGTTCATGGAGGTTATATAAGAATTTTCCCATATTTTTTTCTCTGTAAAAGTAAACTTTATATTATTTAAAAGTATAACAAGAAACTACCATCAAGTTTTGATACTAATATATATTTTTCCCCTTCATGCAAAATAGACCAAAGTAATATATATTGTCGTATTTAAACGGATACCTGCATCTTATACAAGGCTAAAAATTTAAAAATTTAAATTTTTAATCTAATGATTTTGCCATGAAATATACCAAATCATAATTAAATTTGATAAAATTCACCTATAAGGTTTGTTGATCAGTTGATAACTTTGTATTACAAACCACAGTGTCTAATGGTGAACACCTCATAATCACACTAAAGAGGAGGTAAAAGATAAAACCTTAATCCCACCATAATTAAACTTTTATACCTAGGTTAAAAATTTTTTACCTAATGGGATTATAGCTATTAAAAATCCTGAAGAATAATTTCAGATTTATATTAATTATTTAATTAATTTGGTTTAATTAAATCAAGTTTAGGCCTAGTTCATAACCCATTACGCAGAAGCCCATATATTGAGTTTTTCTATGAGGACTTGAATTTAGTTATCCAAATAAATTCCAAATCTTACCAAATTAAATATGAAAGATCTATATCATATTTAATTTGAATTAGTCTAAAAACTATGCCATTAAGATCATCTGCAACCTCTATGCAAAGAAGCCACTCACAGAGTGCTTCTTCACATAATAATTTATTTTAGGCATAAAATTAATTCTTCAAGTGACCCATAAATATTATTTCATTTCTATAACACTTATAATCCAATAATATATTATTTAGATCATAGTGGACTAGTCTAGTCCATTATTATAAAACATGTGTACAAATCTCTACACATTTCTTGCAGAGTTGTCTATTATTTAATTATTTATCTTCTTCATTTTTCATTACATAATAATATCAAATATTATTATTTCTGTAACTTTACCAAAATCACCTTTTTGTATAGGTGTGTGACCCATTGGGTTTTCTGTTCGACTTGGTTGTGCAGACATAATTGCAATTAAAGAACTGCATGATTTAAACTCTTTAAATCATTATATTAATTCTTTAATTAATATTTATATTAATGTTCATATACAAATCATAAAAGACTTCTATCAAAGCATCGTGATTACCGAAGTGACAAAAAGTTAAGTGATTTAACAAAACACTTCCATAGAAGAATTACCATGCAATTACTCATTTCGCCTTACTTTATATTATTTATGTTTTGAATATAGATTAATATCAACTCATAAATGTGATTGTTCTAATAATATTATCTTTGTCTTCAAAATGCCCTTTAAGGATTTCATCCACCTTGGCATTTCACTAAGGCTAAAGATTTTTTGAACAATGATATTTCAAATCATTTGAGATAATTCACTTAACAAATCTAAGATGGTAAATCTTTTATTGATCACCCAACTATCTTCTAGTAGATCATGATATATGCAACCTCGTTATTCTATTCACCTTACATCACTGCTATCAAGAGATACTCGCTAATATAAACTTAATATCTATGTTAGGATTCTCTCGGCAGATCTCTAATGTACTTGTTCTTGTAGGGATAGACAAGCATCCACATGTTAGCCTTAATCATATCCATGATCACAGTTGTGAGAACCATTGCTTGAACTTTCAAAAAACTTAACATGTACTAGTCTATCCATATTAATAATGTTCTATCGATCTTGTTAATACTACGATTAGAGATATTTAGGTATTAACACATTTGCATATAATAAGCATCTCACTTTATGAACTCTTTCATAATTGCCTTTGCTTTATGTTTATAATACCAAAGAATTTATTTATTAAATTAAGATATTGATCAAATAAAATATAATAAATGAATAATGCCTTCTCATTAATAATAAATGAGTTCATATACTTAAAAAGTCCATCATTTACATGGGTTTTAGGGCGTACATCTAATAATCTCCCACTTACACTATACTAAAGAATATACATGTTTATTATTAATCTATTGAGGTTAATGTTGTGTATAGCAGAAATGTCAACTTTACATATATGAAGAAGTAATGCTATTAATAGAGTATATGTGTGTTTATAGAATAAACATAGTGTGGTTATTCATGAATGGGTTTAAATCTTAAAATATGCTTTTACTCTTTTATGACATTGATGTACATATGCATATATATATAATTATGGTTTCTATAAATGTATGATAGAAGTATGATAATACAAAGCTTATACAAAGTATGAATTTATAATCAAAAACAAAAGCATATGATATATTTTAAAGAAATATGAAAATATAGATATATGGGCATGTATACTTTGAATAGAGGCACTCAATATAATGAGATGATAAATGTTGTTTACATATGTGATCTTATGGAAATACAAGCCATGACCTACTTATAAATAAAGGATAGTAATGCTTAAAAATGGAATTAGTCATATCATGTTTACCTTACATAGTTCATATATATATATATATATATATATATTAAGTGTATACATATAGATATTATTAAACTTATGTGAATAAAGTTAAAGTAAAGCAAAGTGAGTTTTTATGAAAGGATTTAATTGCCTGCATTGAGTCTAGGTTGCGGATAGATAAGCATGCCTATAAGGGTACCTTGCAGCTGCTTCTAAACAATTTTAACCTATTTAGGTCCACTTGAAATTAAAAGTTTAACATGACCCTATTTGGATTTAAAAGTTTAAATGTTAATTTGAACAACCCCGTTTGGGTTGTAGCCGACCCCATTTAGGTTCGCTTAACCGGTCCAAGTTATTTATTTGACCCCGTTTAAGTCCAAGTTATCTATTTGACCCCGTTTGGGTCCTCTGATTTCATACCATAGGATATATTCTGATCTCATACCTTCGAGTATGTTCTGAGCCCATATCCACTTCTTTAGAATAGTGCAGGCCTGATTCAATTGCAAAAGAAAAATATCATATTAAGTTAGAATATTTAACAATCACCACAACTCCTAAATCATTATTATAGTATTATATGAAATTCTTATAATGCATATAGTAAATATGATATAAAAGGAGACCACATGACTAAACAATAGAGAAAGATACATGGCAGCTAGCATCAAATGTGCAAAATATATAATATGATATACATATGACTTTGTATATAAATGATATATTAATTATGAAAAGTAATGATAAACGTGTGTTCTTTATAGACTCATAATTCTTTCTTGATATTGTAAAAGGACTTGAGTTACTTTTTATAAAGGAATGTATGAAATCTTGATAAAAGTTCATATTGTATCTTAGGCATAGGTATTCAAGATACATGTATTGTTACTCATGAACAGAATGTCTTTCAAAGATGGTGTTAGTGAATATTCTCCTTACAATAATTTATCTTTGGCTTTATATGAAGATTTGATATGAGTAATTCCCATATGTTAATCTTAAATAAGTAAAATTTGAGTTAATGGTTTTCACTAGCTATTTGGATTCATGTGCATTTTTATAATTATAGATATATGTTATAACAAGGTATGACGACATATGAATAGATGTGTGAATCCTTACATATGCATATGTTGCATTTAAAAGTTAAAGCATGTAAATTTAATGTGTTTGAACTTAAGATATCATGACAAATTAAAAATATATTATGAAATGGTATGTTTAGTAAGATAAATGATGAGATAAGGACAAAGTCAGAATCCTCAAATTTATGGCTAAGGTATCAGTATGGTTGTAACAATTGAAATTCTTAAATAATATGCAGATTAAAAATGATCGTTATAAGATATAAATGTTAAATTCTTATTTTCTTCTTATTAGTAATGTATTAATATTGAACCATTGTATTATTGTTTGATACATGTTGAGTGGTTGTTGACAATCACCGTGAGTGGTTGTTTTTCATGTTTTAAGTTCCCTAGTAAGCTTTATAGCTTAGCATGGATCTTTCATTCGTGTAGGTTGTGGAGATAGAAGTTCTTCTCAAGGTTGATATCTGTGAGTTGGCCAACACAAGTTGTAAGGCCCCTAACATGACCCTAATTTAATTTGCATATTATTGTAATTAAGTAAGGGGGTAAATTAACATGTTATTATGTTAATTTCATGAAAGTATAATAAAAGAGTATGGTTTAATGTTAATTAAGGATACAATTGAGGATAAAGGTATTAATTTGGGGTTAATTGGTATTTTTGGCATTTTGGTGGCCAATTGTGTAGAGAAGCATTTAATTCAAGGTTAAATTGAAAGAATGCTTAAATGGATAGGTTAATGTTTGAAAAAGAATTAGTAGAGGGGTTAAAGTCTAACATGCATAAAGGCTTGTGGCATTTGTGTGACATGCAAAATGATGAAGGACTAAAGAGGAGATTGTCATGTGGGTATAAAAGGCTTGGGTTAGAGAATTTGATTGTGAGAATCGGCATTTGTTGAGAGCAAAACCAGAAATTCATCTTCTTCTTCCTCTTTGATTTCCATAGATTTATCTCAAGCATTTAGATGTTAATGGTGCATGTTGGTTAATCAAGAGTTTAAGGCTCTAAGCTAAGGTAATTAAACTCTCATTTTAACACTTCATCATCACCATCTTCTTCTTCATTTTCTGTTGACTGAGAATATGTCATTTGCTGGAAATGTATGTTCATGGCGATGGTATTTATGAAGGAGAAGAGGAAGGAAGAAGGATCAAAGGAAAGGGACTTGATAGAGGTTGAAGACATTGGGTTTATCAGCCAAGGTATGGGAATTTAGGCCATTCATATTGCATGTAAAAATGGATTACTGGAAGTGAATAGAATTTACAGAATTGAATTTACGTTTTTCTGGAAGTTTATCATTGAAAGGTTGAAGAAGACAGACTTGCCGAGTCGTGAATGACTTCACGAGTCGTGAACATCAGTCCGACTCGTGAAGCTCTTCACGAGTCGTGAAGTCGAGTCTTTCTTCTTCACTCGTGAGCTTCTTCACGAGTCGTGAAGTTCAGCTTTTCTTCCTCACTCGTGAGCCACTTCACGAGTCGTGAAGTATAGTTCCTTCTCCACTCGTGAACCTCTTCACGAATCGTGAGAATCACCTTATTTGCTTCACTCTTGAATCCCTTCACGAGTCGAACTCCTCTTCACGATTGAATGACCTGTCTTGAATGTTTTGCTCATAAGTTGAGCTATAGAACAGCAAATTGAGTGATTCTTTTTGCATTGAAAAATAGACTTCCATACCTATATTTCACATGAAGAAACCTAAGCTTAAATCTCTCTCTAGGTACATGTAATCTATAGTTGAATCCGGACTAGTTTTCTAGACTACTCAATGTAACAGAAATGGCTAGTATGAACAGATTGTTGCTACACTTGATAATATGATTCTTTAATTGATTGAGACAGCTATTTGCTTATGTGATAGAAAGTTAAATGAATAATGCATGTAATATGACTGTCAATGAAGGAATTGTATGCATACACATGCGTTCATTTGTGAATATGAATAAAGACTAGAAAGGAATTATCGAACCCATACATGTAAATCTTATGACATGTAAGTGCACCTTTTGATATGCACTTGTGATATGAAAAAGAGAATAATAGCATGACCTTGGCATGTGTATATGCCATATGAAAACATGTTGATATTTTGTATAGCACATGACTTGAATGATGATAAAGGTATATATATATGTGTTGGAAACATGCTTATAAGAATAAATCGACTATATGCGAATGTACCCACAGGTATGTACATTTATGATTATGTATATGAGTATATGAGCATGTAATTGCCTATGAGATAGAAGATGAATTAGCATGACTATGAACATGTGAAATGCTTAATAAGGGCATGATCAAGTCTATGATATGATGATTATATGTCATGCTTATATGATATGATGCAAATGATATAATCATACAGATATAGATGAGCCAGATATATATATCTTGGCATATGAAATGTGCATGTATCTGATTATGCACCAGAGAATTCACAGGTTGATAAGACTATGCATATGTGCAAACAGTATACTATGAATACAGTATTAAAATGTGAATTGAATACGAATATAGTTCCGCCTGCGATAGAGTTTAGATGTGGATAGATAGGCGCCTATAGGGAAATTGCAGCTGCCATAGTTGGCCCATTTGGGTCCATAGTATATGATCCCAGTTTGGATCATGATCAGCCCCGTTTGGGTTGATAGGCTACCCCGTTTGGGTATGCTTGACCGGTCCATAGTACAGTTGGCCCCGTTTGGGTCTATAGATTCGATATCTTCGGATATCCCTCATTTGATACCATTGTGTATCCATAGTTCCCGCATCCACTGATAAAGTTAAGGCAGGCTAAACGTTATTCATAGTAATGATCAAAAGTAAACAGTTAAAGTTATTTGACTAAAGATTGATATGTGGCTTATATTGTTGGTTTACCACAGGAATTATGCTTCAATTGAATATGTTCACATGGAATATTGCCATCTATATGAATTATGAAAAAGAAATATGTGTTTCTCTCTCTTGGGTACAATGCTTATGTACATGAGAATATGCTTATGCTTTAAAGTATATGTTATTGTTGCCATGTTATGTTGGGCATGTTGATTATAGTATATGAACATATTGTATATGTATGTTTTGATGGCTTGTGTATGGCCATCCATCTGTAGATATTCCCCACTAAGCTTTATAGCTTAGCACGGGTTATTTATCCGTGTAGGTACCTTCTAGAAAGACTTTTGCTCAGGGACGTTCTCTGCATCAGGAAGGGCCAACCATCGACTTATAACCTTGATGTAGGATATTTTTTTTTGTAATAAAGCTATCATATGTTTTGTATAATGGCCAGTCATATTTTGATATGTATATAACCTATGTGGGATAATGTAACTCACTAGTAGTAAAGCTACGAAAGAACATGTGTGCATGTGATATGCATGAAGTAATATCCATATAGTTAGTATGCATGATACTAAGCATGAAATGAAAAATAGGAACAGACGGGTGGCACAAATATTAGTATATGAAACAGTATGAGCATGATTAATAGTATTCATGATACATGTGAAAATAGGGTGTTTGCATGAGGGGTGCTACACAAGTCGTTGAAGATTATAAAGTATATAGTCTTCTTTTTTTGTGTCTTTTCATATTTCGAGGTTTTTTTATGTTGTGTTGGAAATCTTGTAATAGTACAGTTCTTTTGTATATGAATAATTAAAATGTTGTTATCATACTTTTATATAATGTAATATTATACTTTAACATTTATATATATCTATATATGTTGAGTTAAGCTTTTGTATAAGACAATCCTTATAGTAAGGTTTTCTATTTGATGGAATAGTAATGCATGATTAAGGAGTTGTATTATTGATATCGTTAGGTTAAGAGAACTGGGGTACTACAAGATTGTATTAATTTTATAACTCACTTAAGAAAAATAATGCCTACCCAAGATGCCTAATAAGATTGATATCCCGAATAGCAATTTATGTTTGAGTATCAAAAGGTCAATATTCATATTCCAACATTTTGTTTGGTGACGACTCCAAAACACCTACCTCTTTTGGGCCCATTAGTAGATGCATTCATGGTTTGACTACCAAAAATAATTCGGCCTTGATCCCTTTTTATTGTGAAATAGCCAATTTATGATTAAAAGTAAGCTTCTTCTGATCTTGGACCCTAAAATCAGGCTTGTAAGTGTAAACTTAAAAATGACAATGGCTCTAGTGCACGTCACACAGGGCATAAAACTAATTATGCTGGCCCTTAAGAGACTGTATTCAACATTTGGTTAACGCTCAGCAAGTGCCAATCCTAAATAGGGAGAATTAAAGTTTTTTTATAAGCTCTATGTTCCTGCCAACCTTAGGGGCATCATTCAGAGAAAAGGAATCTAAAATGTTATGGCTGTTATGGAAAAATAAAATAAAACATAGTGATATACATATGACTTTGTATATTAATGATATATTAATTATGAAAAGTAATGATGAACACGTGTTCTTTATAGACTCATAATTCTTGCTTGATATTGTAAAAGGACTTGCATGACTTGCTATGAAGGAATGTATGAAATCTTGATAGAAGTTCATATTGTATCTTATGCATAGCTATTCAAGATACATGTATTGTTACTCATGAATAGAATGGCTTTCAAAGATGGTGTTAGTGAATATTCTCCTTATAATTATTTATCTTTGGCTTTATATGAAGATTTGATATGAGTAATTCTCATATGTTAATATTAAATAAGTAAAATTTGAGTTGATGGTTTTCACTAGCTATTCGGATTCATGTGCATTCTTATAATTATAGATATCTTTTTTAACAAGGTATGACGACATATGAATAGATGTGTGAATCCGTACATATGCATATGTTGCATTTAAAAGTCAAAGCATGTAAATTTAATGTATTTGAACTTAAGAGTATCATGACAAATTAGAAATATATTATGAAATGGTATGTTTAGTAAGATAAGTGATTAGATAAGGACAAAGTCAGAATTCTCAAATTTTTGGCTAAGGTATCAGTATGGTTGTAAGAATTGAAATTTTTAAATAATATGCAGATTCAAAATGATCGTTATAAGATATAAATGTTAAATTCTTATTTTCTTCTTATTAGTAATGTATTAATATTGAACCATTGTATTATTGTTTGATACATGTTGAGTGGTTGTTGACGATCACTGTGAGTGGTTGTTTATCATGTTTTAAGTTTCCCACTAAGCTTTATAGCTTAACACGGGTCTTTCATTCGTGTAGGTTGTGGAGATAAAGGTTCTTCTCAAGGTTGATATCTGTGAGTTGGCCAACATAAGTCATTGAAGATTATAAAGTATGTAGTATTCTTTTTGGTTTCTTTTTGCTTTTCGAGGTTTTTCTTTATGTTGTGTTGGAAATCTTGTAATAGTACAGTTGTTTTGTATATGAAGAATTATAATGTTGTTATCGTACTTTTATATAATGTAATATTATACTTTAACATTTATATATATATATATATATATATATATATATATATATATATATATATATATATATATATATATATGTTGAGTTAAGCTTTGGTATAAGACAATCCTTATAGTAAGGTTTTCTATTTGACAAAATAGTAATGCATGATTAAGGAGTTGAATTATTGATATCGTTAGGTTAAGAGAACTAGGGTGCTACAAGATTGAATTAATTTTATAACTCACTTAAGAAAAACAATGCCTGCCCAAGATGCCTAATAAGATTGATATCCCGAATAGCAATTTATGTTTGAGTATCAAAAGGTCATGATTCATTTTAAAACATTTTGTTTGGTGATGACTCCATAACACCTACCTCTTTTAGGCCCATTTGTAGATGCATTCATGGTTTGACTACCAAAAATAATTCGGCTTTGATCCTTTTTTATTATGAAATAGCCAATTTATGATTAAAAGTAAGTTTCTTCTGATCTTGGACCCTAAAATCGGGCTTCTGAGAGCAAACTCAAAAATGAGCATGGCTCTAGTGCACGTCACTCAGGGCATAAAACTAATTATGCTGGCCCTTAAGAGACTATATTCAACATTTTGTTAATGCTCAGCAAGTGCCAATCCTAACTAGGGAGAATTAAAGTTTTTTTACAAGCTCTATGTTCCTGCCAACCCTAGGGGCATCATTCAGATAAGAGGAATCTAAAATGTTATGCCTGTGATGGAAAAATAAAATAAAACATAAGTTGTTTCTTAGATATTCCTAAACTATGATAATTTTTTTCTCTAATTGCATTAACAAATGAGTTTTTCTTATGTTTGCAATGTCTTGTTTATCTGCATCATACATGGCAATAATCATGACTCATGGCATTGATTCAATAAACGTAATTCTTCATTTGATCTCGAAGAAAAAGACATCTTGAATGCATCCATTGTGACTCCTGAAGTGAGCTAAATTTGAGAGATAAAAAAGAGAAAATGAAAAAAAGAAATCTTAGCCTAAACCTAGCACGTTTACAATCTATAAATGAATTGTTATGACACGGTGCTTCAGTTTATTGAAACTAAAAGTTAGTAAATTTGAAATTCTAGTAAAAAAAAAAGGAAAGAAGACACTCCGAGCAAAGAGCGTCAACAAAATCAATATGGCCAATTTGGAAAGTTCAAAAATTTGCCGAAAATGTTATAAAGAAGACTAAAAGTCGAATCCCAAGCCTTAGCTCATTAATTTTATATATTTGAAATTACATAATTCTAGAATTGTACTGAACCACTTATCAGATAATTATTATCTTTAACTTTTCTTCTTTTTTTTTTGAAATTGCATAATTATGATTTTAGTGAACCATATTGGATAAACTTATTTAATTAGTATAAAAACCATCTTCCCAGACCCATTTTTTTCTTTTAGTCGGATCATGCTTTTTCAAATAAATATTTATTATATTATATAATCTACAAATCAATATTTATTTTAATTTTTACCTTATATATAATTAATACAGCATCAATCACCATTGATGTTGTTGATTTTAATCTATATTTTAGGTGGCACTTTTCCTATTTGATGTATGTGCTTTTGATGAATCAATGGTTTAGCAATAGGTCTTGATTGATATTCATTAGCTTTAAATTGCAAACAAAATACAATTATGGATAATTTATTTTTATTATCATTTGCCATTCATACTACAATAATTAACTCTTATGACTAAAGAAATTAACTAATGTTATTAATTATATACCATTTTCATGTTTATTTTTCTAATTACTCTTTTTATTTATGCATATTATATAGCCTTTTAGCATTGCAAGTTATCAGGACTGAGAGATCTACAACATGTCTCATAAAATAGGGAAGAACTAATTAGGCCTCATGTTTAATGATATGAGACATATTGTTTTCCCATTATATTTTGAAAGATTACTTGCTCTTGCACATGAATCAATCTTGATTGTTAAAGTTTTTTTGTTTAAAATTAAAAGAAGATTTGATGTTACTCTTTGACAGAAAATGTTATTATTGACATTTCATGATAACATATAAGTGATATGCTACGCGTCTAGAATGGTTCATGGAGGTTATATAAGAATTTTCCCTTATTTTTTTCACTATAAAAGTAAACTTTTTATTATTTGAAAGTATAACAAGAAACTACCATCAAGTTTTGATACTAATATATACTTTTCCCTTTCATGCAAAATAGATCAAAGTAATATATATTGTTGTATTTAAACGGATACGTACATCTTATACAAGGCTAAAAATTTAAAAATTTAAATTTTTAATCTAATGATTTTGCCATGAAATATACCAAATCATAATTAAATTTGATAAAATTCACCTATAAGGTTTGTTGATCAGTTGATAACTTTGTATTACAAACCACAGTGTCTAATGGTGAACACCTCATAATCACACTAAAGAGGAGGTAAAAGATAAAACCTTAATCCCACCATAATTAAACTTTTATACCTAGGTTAAAAATTTTTTACCTAATGGGATTATAGCTATTAAAAATCCTGAAGAATAATTTCAGATTTATATTAATTATTTAATTAATTTGGTTTAATTAAATCAAGTTTAGGCCTAGTTCATAACCCATTACGCAGAAGCCCATATATTGAGTTTTTCTATGAGGACTTGAATTTAGTTATCCAAATAAATTTCAAATCTTACAAAATTAAATATTAAAGATCTATATCATATTTAATTTGAATTAGTCTAAAAACTATGCCATTAAGATCATCTGCAACCTCCATACAAAGAAGCCACTCACAGAGTGCTTCTTCACATAATAATTTATTTTAGGCGTAAAATTAATTCTTCAAGTGACCCATAAATATTATTTAATTTCTATAACACTTATAATCCAATAATATATTATTTAGATCATAGTGGACTAGTCTAGTCCATTATTATAAAACATGTGTACAAATCTCTGCACACTTCCTGCAGAGTTGTCTATGTATGTTTAATTAATTAATTAAACTTATTTAATTATTTATTTTCTTCTTCATTTTTCATTACATAGTAATATCAAATATTACTATTTCTGTAACTTTACCAAAATCTCCTTTCTGTATAGGTGTGTGACCCATCGGGTTTTATATTCGACTTGGTTGTGCAAACATAATTGCAATTAAAGAACTGCAAGATTTAAACTCTTTAAATCATTATATTGATTCTTTAATTAATATTTATATTTATGTTCATATATAAATCATAAAAGACTTCTAGCAAAGCATCATAATTACCGAAGTGACAAAAAGTTAAGTGATTTAACAAAACCCTTCCATAGAACAATTACCATGCAATTACTCATTTCACCTTACCTTTTATTATTTATGTTTTAAATATAGATTAATATCAACTCATAAATGTGATTGTTCTAATAATATTATCTTTGTCTCCAAAATGCCCTTTAAGGATTTCATCCATCTTGGCATTTCACTAGGGCTAAAGATTTTTTGAACAATGATATTTCAAAACATTTGAGATAATTCACTTAACAAATATGAGATGGTAAATCTTTTATTGATCACCCAACTATCTTCAAGTAGATCATGATATATGCAACCTCGTTATTCTATTCACCTTAGATCGCTGCTATCAAGAGATACTCGCTAATATAAACTTAATATCCATGTTATTCTCTCAGCAGATCTCTAATGTACTTGTTCTTGTAGGGATAGACAAGCATCCACATGTTAGCCTTAATCATATCCATGATCACAGTTGTGAGAACCATTGCTTGAACCTTTCAAAAAACTTAACATGTGCTAGTCTATCCATATTAATAATGTTTTATCGATCTTGTTAATACTACGATTAGAGATATTAAGGTATTAACACATTTGCATATAATAAGCATCTCACTTTATGAACTCTTTCAAAATTGCCTTTGCTCTATGTTTATAATACCAAGGAATTTATTTATTAAATTAAGATGTTGATCAAATAAAATATAATAAATGAATAATGCCTTCTCATTAATAATAAATGAGTTCATATACTTAAAAAGTCCATCATCTACATAGGCTTTAGGGCATACATCTAATAATCTCCCACTTACACTATACTAAAGAATATACACGTTTATTATTAATCTATTGAGGTTAATGTTGTGTATTGCAGAAATGTCAACTTTACATATATGAAGAAGTTATGCTATTAATAGAGTATATGTGTGTTTATAGCATAAACATAGTGTAATTTTACAATAATGGGTTTAAATCTTGAAATATGCTTTTACTCTTTTATGACATTGACATGCATATGCATTTATATATAATTATGGTTTCTATAAATGTATGATAGAAGTATGATAATACAAAGCTTATACAAAGTATTAATTTATAATCATAAACTAAAACATATGATATATTTTAAAGAAATATGAAAATATAGATATATAGGCATGTATACTTTGAAAAGAGGCGCTCAATATAATGAGATGATAAATGTTTTTTACATATGTGATCTTATGGAAATACAGGCCATGACCTCCTTATAAATAAAGGATAGTAATGCTTAAAAGTTGAATTAGTCATATCATGTTTACTTTACATAGTTCATATGTATATATATATATATATATATATATATATATATATATATATATATATATATATATATAAATTTTAAGTGTATACATATAGATATTATTAAACTTATGTGAATAAAGTTAAAGTGAAGCAAAGTGAGTTTTTATGAAAGGATTTAATTGCCTGCATTGAGTCTAGGCTTTGGATAGATAGGCATGCCTATAAGGGTACCTTGCAGCTGCTTCTGAACAATTTTAACGTGTTTAGGTCCACTTGAAATTAAAAGTTTAACATGACCCTATTTGGGTTTAAAAATTTAATGTTGATTTGAACAGCCCCATTTGGGTTGTAGCCGACCCCATTTGGGTCCGCTTAACTGGTCCAAGTTATTTATTTGATCCCGTTTAGGTCTAAGTTATCTATTTGACCCCGTTTGGGTCCTCTAATTTCATACCATCGGATATATTCTGATCTCATACCTTCGGGTATGTTCTTAGCCCATATCCAATTCTTTAGAATAGTGCAGGATTGATTCAATTACATAAGAAAAATATCATATTAAGTTAGAATATTTAACAGTCACCACAGCTCCTAAATCATTAGTATAGTATTATATGAAATTCTTATAATGCATATAGTAAATATGATATAAAAGGAGACCACATGATTAAATATATAGAGAGAGATTCATGGCAGCTGGCATCACATATGCAAAATAGATAATATGATATACATATGACTTTGTATATTAATGATATATCAATTATGAAAAGTAATGATGAACGTGTATTCTTTATAGACTCATAATTCTTGCTTGATATTGTAAAAGGACTTGCGTGACTTTTTATGAAGGAATGTATGAAATCTTGATAGAAGTTCATATTGTATCTTATGCATAGGTATTCAAGATACATGTATTGTTACTCATGAATAGAATGTCTTTTAAATATGGTGTTAGTGAATATTTTCCTGATAATTATTTATCTTTGGCTTTATATGAAGATTTGATATGAGTAATTCCCATATGTTAATCTTAAATAAGTAAAATTTGAGTTGATGGTTTTCACTAGCTATTTTGATTCATGTGCATTCTTATAATTATAGATATCTGTTATAACAAGGTATGACGACATATAAATAGATGTGTGAATCCTTACATATGCATATGTTGCATTTAAAAGTCAAAACATGTAAATTTAATGTGTTTGAACTTAAGAGTATCATGACAAATTAGAAATATATTATGAAATGGTATGTTTAGTAAGATAAATGATTAGATAAGGACAAAGTCAGAATCCTCAAATTTATGGCTAAGGTATCAGTATGGTTGTAAGAATTGAAATTCTTAAATAATATGTAGATTAAAAATGATCGATATAAGATATAAATGTTAAATTCTTATTTTCTTCTTATTAGTAATGTATTAATATTGAACCATTGTATTATTGTTCGATACATGTTGAGTGGTTGTTGACGATCACTGTGAGTGGTTGTTTATCATGTTTTAAGTTCCCCACTAAACTTTATATCTAAGCACAGGTCTTTCATTCGTGTAGGTTGTGGAGATAGAAGTTCTTCTCAAGGTTGATATCTATGAGTTGGCCAACACAAGTAGTTGAAGATTATAAAGTATATAGTCTTATTTTATGTTTCTTTTTGTATTTCGAGGTTTTTTTTATGTTGTGTTGGAAATCTTGTATTAGTACAGTTGTTTTGTATATGAAGAATTATTATGTTGTTATAGTACTTTTATATAATGTAATATTATACTTTAACATTTATATATATATATATATATATATGTCGAGTTAAGCTTTGGTATAAGACAATCCTTATAGTAAGGTTTTCTATTTGGCAGAATAGTAATGCATGATTAAGGAGTTGAATTATTGATACCGTTAGGTTAAAAGAACTAGGGTACTACAAGATTGTATTAATTTTATAACTCATTTAAGAAAAAAATGCCTACCCAAGATGCCTAATAAGATTGATATCCCGAATCGCAATTTATGTTTGAGTATCAAAAGGTCAAGATTCATTTTCCAACATTTTGTTTGGTGATGACTCCACAACACCTACCTCTTTTGGGCCCATTAGTAGATGCATTCATGGTTTGACTACCAAAAATAATTTGGCATTGATCCCTTTTTGTTATGAAATAGCCAATTTGTGATTAAAAGTAAGCTTCTTCTGATCTTAGACCCTAAAATTGGGCTTCTGAGAGGAAACTCAAAAATGAGGATGGCTCTAGTCAACGTCACACAGGGCATAAAACTAATTATGCTGGCCTTTAAGAGACTGTATTCAACATTTGGTTAACGCTCAACAAGTGCCAATCCTAAATAGGGAGAATTAAAGTTTTTTTACAAGCTTTATGTTCATGCCAACCCTAAGGGCATCATTCAGAGAAGAGGAATCTAAAATGTTATTCCTGTGATGGAAAAAATAAGATAAAACATATATTGTTTCTTAGATATTCCTAAAGTATGATAATTTTTTCTCTAATTGCATTAACAAATGATTTTTTCTTATGTTTGCAATGTCTTATTTATCTGCATCATACATGGCAATAATCATTACTCATGGCATTGATTCAATAAACATAATTCTTCATTTGATCTCGAAGAAAAAGACATCTTGATTGCATCCATTGTGACTCCTGAAGTGAGCTAAATTTAAGAGATAAAAAAGAGAAAATGAAAAAAAAGAAATATTTGCCTAAACCTAGCATGTTTACAATCTATAAATGAATTGTTATGACATGGTGCTTCAGTTTACTGAAACTAAAAGTTGGTTATTTTGAAATTCTAGTCAAAAAATGGAAAGATGACACTCCAAGCAAAGAGCGTCAACAAAATCAATATGGCCAATTTGGAAAGTTCAAAAATTTGCTAAAAATGTTATAAAGAAGACTAAAAGTCAAATCCTCAATAAATGTTAAACTCTTTATCTTTACTTCTTTATTTTTTTCTTTTATGTCTTATTTATCTGTAACTCATTTATATGAACCTGTTTAGGAAGAAAGAGTCATATGAATATTCATTCATTTCTACATACTCTTATAGTCTGGTGTAGAAATATTCTTAAGTACTTGAGAAGGACTAAGGATATATTCTTGGTATATGGAGAGGGCAGTTTGGAAGTAAATGGGTATACAGATGCCAGCTTCCAATCTGACAAAGATGATTGTAAATCACAATCTGGTTATGTGTTCATAATGGGAGGAGGAGCAGTTAGTTGGAAAAGTTCCGAACAAGAAACAACTGCTGATTCCACGACGGAAGCTGAGTACATTGCTGCTTCAGAAGCAGCCAAAGAAGCAGTCTAGATCAAAAAGTTCATAACCGAACTAGGAGTGGTGCCTAGCATTGTTGATCCGATTCCTTTATATTGTGACAACAATTAAGCCATTGCGCAAGCAAAGGAACCACGGTCTCATCAGCGATCCGAACATGTTCTCAGACGCTACCATCTCATAAGGGAAATAGTAGCTAGAAATGATGTGAAAATAGAAAGGATTCCCACAGATGACAATGTGGCGGATCCCCTCACTAAAGCACTTTCCCAGATAAAGCATGATCACCATATAAATAGCATGGGTCTGAGACATATGAGTGATTGGCTCTAGTGCAAGTGGGAGATTGTTAGAGAGTATGCCCTAGAGCCCATGTAATAGGGATGTTTTTCATATGTATGAAATTTATATTCTTAATAAAAGGCATCATTCATTTATTAATGTTATGTTTGAATACATGAGTTTGTAAATCTTAAATTAATAAATGAAGTCCTAGATATTATAAACACAGTGCAAAGGCAATCATGAAGGTGTTCATGATGTGAGATGTCTATCGCATACAAATGTGTTAATATCTAAATATCCCTAGTCATAAAATTAACAAGATAGGACATTGTTAATTCGGACAGACTAGCACATGTTGTGCTTCTTGAATGGTTCAAGCAGTGGTTCTCATAACTGTGATTATGGATGATAATCAAAGCTAACATGTGGATGCTTATTAGAGGAACAAGTTCATTGGAGACCTGCAAAGAGAATCCTCATATGGATATTAAATATATGTCAGTGAGGAATCTCTTCATAGCGGTTGTGCAAGTATCCTTAGACTTGAGATCACCAAAGTTATCTTAAGTAGCAAGTGGTATACTTTGACTTCATAACTGATTACTTCCAAGTGGGAGTGAACATAGTTAGGAGATTGGGTATATCATGACCTACTTGAAGATAGTTGAGTGATTGACAAAGGATTCACCATCCCAGATTTAACAAGGGAAGTTATCTCGCATGATTCTATAATTGCCTTGTTCAGAGATTCTCTGGCCAGAGTAATATGCCGAGATGGATGGAGATCCATGAAAGGCATTTTAGGAACAATGGTTAAATTAATAGAACATACATAATTAGATTTATATGAGTTGAAAGAAATCCATACTCGGAATCTAATTGAGATAAGAGTGGTGAAAGGAGTAATTGCACGGTAACTGTTTCTATGGAAGGGTACAGTCAAACCACATGACTTTCCTAACATTTGGGTAGTCATGATGCCTAGCTAGAGGCCAATCATGACTTGTATAATGATGTATCAAAATATCAATAGAGATTGATAAAATGATTTAAAGGAGTTTAAATCATGTGAGTTTCAAATAGAACTCACTATTACATATTATACTGCCAACGTGGACAGGAACCCAATATGTCACACACATATAGAGAAAAGGGTAAAATGGTAAAATGACAAGGATAATAATTTTTGATATTATTATGAACGTAGAGAAGAGAGTATGATAATAATTAATTAAAGAGTTTAATTAATTATGATCAAATAAAATTGTCCGCCAAACTTTTGAGAAATGTTCTGTAAATTGGACCTAAATAAAATAATGTATTTCATGATTAATTGTTATTGTCTTATAAGTATTATAAGACTATTATAAGTGTTATAGGACTGATATAATAATTAATAGGACCATTGGAGGAATTATTAAGGGCCAGAGAAATGAAGAAAGTTGGCAAAAGCACTCCAGAAGAGGGCCACACGCCAACTCCATACAGAAGGGCTTAGAAGGCTTTTTCTTGGACCAAATTAATTTATATATGTTACATAAGTGTTATGAAACTCACATATTTAATTTGGTTGGATTTGGAATCCATTTGGGTATTTAAATCCAATTAGATGCACAAAAGGCCTTGTTTGTGGATTTTGTGCATGGTCTTTTATGAAAAGATTTAATTTGAATTTAATTAAGCCCAAATGATTATAATTAATTCCAGAGGCCCAATTAATAATTCTCCAGCAATTTTAAAGAGCCCAATCTCATTAAGGAGTTGGAATTTTAACCTAACTATAAAAGGCCAACTAATGAGAATTAGGGTTAAGTGATTAAAACAAAAGGAAAGTCTTTTCTCTTAATCTCTCTCCCTTTTGCACCAACTCCTAAGCTAGCTCTTGGGAATTTCGGCCAGCCCTAGTTAAACACTGATTTGTTGGTTCAATTTACCCCTCTCTAGTGTGGATTACTCATTGGAGGTGTTCGATTTTGGACACTATGGTTTGCGACAACCCGGTGCGAAGTAAAATCAACTGTCCAACAAAAATCAAAGGTGATTTTTCTTATTCTCATATAGTTATATTGTGTATTCATGGCAAGATCAGATCTAATGGTTAAAAAAAATTTAAAATTTCGCTCATGTATGTGATGCATGTAACCGTTAGAATCCAACATGGTATCAGAGCCACGGTTTTGCCATGGATATACAATTCTATATTTTTCTGCGGAATAAGTTTTGTTTTGTTTTGAGTTATTTATTTCATGAACTTTAAAATATTAGATTTTATTGTTCATGAATGAGAAATATTGATTTCTGGTTGTATGTGTGATCAAATAAATTTGGTGGAAACAAAAACGAAATTTTTGAATGATTAAAATTAGGATTTGGCGTGAAACCCTAGGTAATGTAGGGGCTTTTCTAATTTAATTTCTTATGGATCTATTTAAAAATCATGTAGATGATATTTTATGTGTTTATTATGTGATATTAAGCTGTAGGATCGAACGGAATTAAAATCGAACAAGTTTTGCATGAAAACTAGTTTTGTCGAAAAGTTCGATAAATTGGTGTTCTTCGTGTGTTCTTGATGTGTTCATGGTTAGAACAACTTTTGATCTTCTAAATTTGATATATATGATATATTAAAGTGTTTTTAATTAATTGGATTAATTAAATTGGGCCTTAAATTAATTTGATTAATTTTAATTCATTAAAACCACTTAATGGGCTTAATTATGTTTACGGACTTGGTTTAAATTAGTGAATGACTTGGTGGGCCCAAGGAGCTGATTTAAATTAACTATTATAAACATTAAGTTTATTAATGGGTTTTAAGGGCTGGAGTGGGCTTGGCTCATTCCAAAAGGCCCAAATGGTCCAAATGACACAAAACTAGTTTGTGTGTGAACACACTTAGGGTTTTTCTTCTGTGGGTTTCGGCCTACACTTGTTTTAAGCCCAAAATTGATTCTTTTAATTATTTAATATGATTAATTAATTAAATAATCAATTTATAATTAATTAATAATCAATTTGATTGATTATTAAGGCAATAACACATTCATGCAAAAAGGTTTCCTAAAATGAAAGTTTCCAAAATGGAAAAAGTTTCCTAATTTGATCACATCATTAAAATAACTCAAAATATAGTTTCAAAGGTTGAAAAAAAGTTAGTAATCCATTTCTTTATGCATTAGAAAGGCATATAATGGTGTATGATTGGCATGATGGATAGTTATGGACAAAGCCCAATGTGATTGAGCATTATGCATGTTTTGGCCCAATGAGGACTTTCATGTCCCGACTACTTGTTTTTGGTTTGTATTTCATTTCAAATTGTAATATGTAATTAGATTACTTAGATTAGAATTAGAAATAGAGATGGAGACCATTTTCAAGGAGCAAGATGGGCCGGATGGAGATCCAACAAGCTTGAAGATAATGTAATTATTTTTCTTATTTGAATCATGCATACTACCTAGGTGTGACCTTTTGATTTCCCTCTTGGCTCGGGGAAATCAATGTAGTGAAGTCCATAACTATACCATATTTGTATGCTTATATTTATGTGATAGATATAGGATGCATACCAATGTATGCCAACCATGTATGATGAGACTTAATTAACTAAAACCCTCAAACAAATATTAAGGTATATAAGCCTTCCATTAATTTGAGGAGAACCAGAGTACTTTATAGTGTGGGTTGTTGGCCACAGTTAAGCTCACATTATATCGAATATGTTCAAATCTAATTAAATGGGTCATCTTAGCTAGCCCATTAGTTTGTTGACCACAGTCAAGGCTAATGGTTCTAGAGGCAAGATTAGGGAATAAATATATGATATGCATGCATCAAGAGTTGATAACCTAATGATCCAATAGTTGTGTAGAGACACAATTGGTATGTGGATACCTACCTTTCAAAGGTATGGAATTTGGCTTATTGACCATAGTCAAGGTCAAATTACATATCAAGGATTGGATATTGGCCCACTAAGAAAACCATCGGGTTTTCTCGGATTATATAGTGAGGACTATTAATTCGCAATAAAATAGTGGGAGTAAATGGATTAATTAAAGACCTTATTAATGCATACATATATATGAACATACTCTCATATCTTTTCTTTTCCACATCTAGGTCATCATTACGAGCACATCAAACATTAATATACGATCAATCTTGGATAACAAGCTGATTGGCAACAACTATTCTGACTGGATCAGGCAAGTGAGAATTGTTCTCAGAGCTAAAAAGATCCATTATGTCTTGGATAAAGATCCACCACCACTTCCTTCAGATGATGCCATTGATGAGATCAAAGGCATTTATCGAAAATATATGGAGGATAGTGAAGCAGCAGCATGTCTGATGCTGGGTGCTATGTCCTCGGAGCTTCAGAAGCAACATGAAATGATGGATGCTAGAACCATCGTTTTGCATCTAGAGGAGCTTTATTCTTCTCAGGCTAGAACTGAGCAATATGAGATTGCTTGAGCTCTATTTAGTTGCAAAATGGTGGAAGGCACTTCAGCTGCTACTCATGCATTGAAGATGTATGGGTATATTGAGCATTTGAGTAGACTTGGCTATGTTATGGATAATGATCTATACATAGATTTAATCTTGTACTCGTTGGCTCCAAGTTATGCACCTTTCGTGCTTAACTTCAACATGAACAAGATCCAAGTATCCATTCCTGAGTTAATCAACATGCTCAAGACAGCTGATGGATCACTTAAGAAGGATCCAAAAAGTGTCATGGTTGTCACTTCTGCTAAAGGCAAGAAGCAGAAGAAGAAGAAGATAACCAAGGCGCAGCCAAAGAATGATGGGATCTCCAAGAAGAAGGTTGCCAAGAAAGAGAATCCCAAAGGAACTTGCTTCCATTGTGGAAAGGATGGTCATTAGAAGCGTAACTGCAAGGCCTATCTAGATTCTCTCAAGGAGAAGAAGCGAGCTGATGCTTCTACTTCAGGTATTCATATGATTGAAATTAATACTTATTCTATTGCTTCAAAACAATCTTGGGTATTAGATACCGGATGTGGATCTCATTTATGTAATGATCTACAGGGGCTTAGAAGCATTAGAAGAGTTGGAAAGGCAGAGATATGTTTGCAGTCAGCCACTGGACAGAACATCTCTACAACAGTTCTGGGACTTACTATTTGCCTCTTCCTAGTGGATTAGTACTGGAATTAAATAATTGTTATTATGTTCCAGCCTTATCCAAAAGTATTATTTCTTTCAGTCGTTTGATGAACGATTATGATATTTCTTTGAAGGACAAATGTTGTTACATTTTTAAGAACAATATGTTTTATGCAAAAGCTATCATTGAGAAGGGTATATTTGTTCTTGATTTAATTAAAGAAGTACATAATGTGAATACCAAGAGAATGAAACATGATAATCTGAATACCTCATACTTATGGCATTGTCGTTTAGGCCATATAAATGAAAAACGCGTGACCAAGTTACACAAGTCAGGTGATTTGGGATCATTTGATTATGAATCATTTGATACATGTGAATCTTGTTTATTGGGAAAAATGACAAAAGCTCCCTTTATTGGTAAAGGAGAACGAGCTAAAATGGTTTTAGACTTAATACATTCAGATGTATGTGGTCCAATGACTACACATGCCAGAGGAGGTTACTCCTACTTCATTACTTTCATAGATGATTATTCCAGGTTTGGATACATCTATCTAATGAAATATAAGTCTGAAGCATTTGAAAAGATCAAAGAGTTCAGAAATGAAGTAGAGAAACAACTTGGCAAAAGTATTAAAACACTTAGATCAGATCGAGGTGGAGAATACTTAAGTCAAGAGTTTCAGGATTATCTTAGAGATAATGGGATTTTATCTCAATGGACTCCTCCATATACACCACAACACAATGGTGTATCTGAAAGGAGAAATCGAACACTATTAGATATGGTTCGATCAATGATGAGCCGAGCAGACTTGCCTAAGTCTTTTTGGGGATATGCACTAAAAACTATTGTTTATGTGTTAAATAGAGTTCCTAGTAAATCGGTTGATGTTACTCCATATGAGATGTGGAATAACAAGAAACCCATGCTTTCTCATATGAAAGTATGGGGCTGTCCTGCTTATGTGAAGAGGACAATGTCAGACAAACTGGATGTTAAGTCTGACAAATGTTTATTTGTGGGATATCCAAAAGAAACGTTTGGATATTATTTCTATCATCCCTTAGAACAAAAGGTGTTTGTTTCAAGGTATGCTGTCTTCTTGGAAAGAGAATTTCTCCTACGAGAGGTCAGTGGGAGTAAAATTGAGCTTGGTGAAGTTCAAGACCCACAAATAGAAGATGATCAACCGATTGAACCCAAAACTGAATTTCATAATGATGAGATTACAGTTGAACCTAATTATACACAAAATCCTAGAAGATCTACTAAGATGCATTCTATCCCTATGAGATATGGATTTCACGTTGATTCGGATAGAGGCATAACTGTAGTAGAGGACAATGAGCCTACAAGCTATCAAAAAGTTTTGAACAGTTCAGAACGTGATTTATGGCTTAAGGCTATGCAGTCCGAAATGGACTCCATGTATGAGAATAAAGTATGGACTTTAACTCAACCACCTGAAGGGATAAAACCCATAGGGTGCAAATGGGTCTTCAAAAAGAAGACTGACATGGAAGGTAATATAGTTACCTATAAAGCTCGCTCAGTAGCAAAAGGTTATCGTCAAAAAGAAGGTATTGACTATGACGAAACTTTTTCTCCTGTAGCGATGCTTAAGTCTATAAGCATACTTTTAGCCATTGCAGCTCATTATGATTATGAGATTTGGCAAATGGATGTGAAGACAGCTTTCCTTAATGAAAGTCTTTCTGAGTATGTGTATATGACACAACCAGAAGGATTCACATCAGGAAATGGCGAAAAGGTATGCAAGCTTCAAAGATCCATTTATGGATTGAAGCAAGCCTCTAGGAGCTGGAACATATGATTCAATGAGACAATCAAAGAGTTTGGTTTCTCACAAAATGAAGATGAACCTTGTGTGAATAAAAGGGTCAGTAGGAGTGCAATTGTCTTCCTAGTTCTATATGTAGATGACATATTGATAATGGGAAATGACATTTCTCTTCTCCAATCTGTTAAAATATGGTTATCTAAGCAATTCTCCATGAAAGACCTTGGAGAAGCATCCTATATTCTGGGAATAAGGATCTATAGAGATAGATCCAATAGGTTGCTAGGTCTTTCTCAAAGTACATATATAGATAAAGTATTGAAGAGGTTCAATATGGATCTCTCTAAGAAAGGGTTTATACCCATGGTGCATGGGAAAAACCTTTCTAAGTCTATGTGTCCGCAAACACTAGAGGATAGAGAGAGCATGAACAGAATACCATATGCATCTGCAATTGGTTCTATCATGTATGTTATGTTATGTACACGTATAGATGTAGCATTTGCTTTGAGTGTCACAAGCAGATTCCAATCCAATTTTGGAGAGGAACATTGGGCAGCTGTCAAGAATATTCTTAAGTACTTGAGAAGGACTAAGGATATATTCTTGGTATATGGAGAGGGCAGTTTGGAAGTAAATGGGTATACAGATGCCAGCTTCTAATCTGACAAAGATGATTGTAAATCACAATCTGGTTATGTGTTCATAATGGGAGGAGGAGCAGTTAGTTGGAAAAGTTCCAAACAAGAAACAACTGCTGATTCCACGACGAAAGCTGAGTACATTGCTGCTTCAGAAGCAGCCAAAGAAGCAGTCTGGATCAAAAAGTTCATAACCGAACTAGGAGTGGTGCCTAGCATTGTTGATCCGATTCCTTTATATTGTGACAACAATGGAGCCATTGTGCAAGCAAAGGAACCACGGTCTCATCAGCGATCCGAACATGTTCTCAGACGCTACCATCTCATAAGCGAAATAGTAGCTAGAAATGATGTGAAAATAGAAAGGATTCCCACAGATGACAATGTAGCGGATCCCCTCACTAAAGAACTTTCCCAGATAAAGCATGATCACCATATAAATAGCATGGGTCTGAGACATATGAGTGATTGGCTCTAGTGCAAGTGGGAGATTGTTAGAGAGTATGCCCTAGAGCCCATGTAATAGGGGTGTTTTTCATATGTATGAAATTTATATTCTTAATAAAAGGCGTCATTCATTTATTAATGCTATGTTTGAATACATGAGTTTGTAAATCTTAAATTAATAAATGAAGTCCTAGATATTATAAACACAGTGCAAAGGCAATCATGAAGGTGTTCATGATGTGAGATGTCTATCACATGCAAATGTGTTAATATCTAAATATCCCTAGTCATAGAATTAACAAGATAGGACATTGTTAATTCAGACAGACTAGCACATGTTGTGCTTCTTGAATGGTTCAAGCAGTGGTTCTCATAACTGTGATTATGGATGATAATCAAAGCTAACATGTGGATGCTTGTTAGAGGAACAAGTTCATTGGAGACCTGCAAAGAGAATCCTCATATGGATATTAAATCTATGTCAGTGAGGAATCTCTTCATAGCGGTTGTGCAAGTATCCTTAGACTTGAGATCACCAAAGTTATCTTAAGTAGCAAGTGGTATACTTTGACTCCATAACTGATTACTTCCAACTGGGAGTGAACATAGTTAGGAGATTGGGTATATCATGACCTACTTAAAGATAGTTGAGTGATTTACAAAGGATTCACCATCCCAGATTTAACAAGGGAAGTTATCTCGCATGATTCTATAATTGCCTTGTTTAGAGATTCTCTGGCCAGAGTAATATGCCGAGATGGATGGAGGTCCATGAAGGGCATTTTAGGAACAATGGTTAAATTAATAAAACATACATAATTAGATTTATATGAGTTGACAGAAATCCATACTCAGAATCTAATTGAGATAAGAGTGGTGAAAGGAGTAATTGCACGGTAACTGTTTCTATGGAAGGGTACAGTCAAACCACATGACTTTCCTGACATTTATGTAGTCATAATGCCTAGCTAGAGGCCAATCATGACTTGTATAATGATGTATCAAAATATCAATTGAGATTGATAAAATGATTTAAAGGAGTTTAAATCATGTGAGTTTTGAATAGAACTCACAATTACATATTATACTGCCAACATGGACAGGAACCCAATAGGTCACACACATATAGAGAAAAGGGTAAAATGGTAAAATGACAAGGATAATAATATTTGATATTATTATGAAGGTAGAGAAGAGAATATGATAATAATTAATTAAAGAGTTTAATTAATTATGATCAAATAAAATTATCCGCGAAACTTTTGAGAAATGTTCTGTAAATTGGACCTAAATGAAATAATGTATTTCATGATTAATTATTATATTCTTATAAGTGTTATAAGACTACTATAAGTGTTATAGGACTAATATAATAATTAATAGGACCATTGAAGGAATTATTAAGGGCCAGAGGAATGAAGAAAGTTGGCGAAAGCCCTCCAGAAGAGGGCCACACGCCAACTCCATACAGAAGGGTTTAGAAGGCTTTTTCTTGGTCCAAATTAATTTATATATGTTACATAAGTGTTATGGAACTCACATATTTAATTTGGTTGGATTTGGAATCCATTTGGGTATTTAAATCCAATTAGATGCACAAAGGGCCTAGTTTGTGGATTTTGTGCATGGTCTTTTATGAAAAGATTTAATTTGGATTTAATTAAGCCCAAATGATTATAATTAATTCCAGAGGCCCAATTAATAATTCTCCAGCAATTTTAAAGAGCCCAATCTCATTAAGGAGTTGGAATTTTAACCTAACTATAAAAGGCCAACTAATGAGAATTAAGGTTAAGTGATTAAAACAAAAGGAAAGTCTTTTCTCTTAATTCTCTCTCCCTTTTGCGCCAACTCCTAAGCTAGCTCTTGGGAATTTCGGCCAGCCCTAGTTAAACACCAATTTGTTGGTTCAATTTACCCCTCTCTAGTATGGATTACTCATTAGAGGTGTTCGATTTTGGACACTGTGGTTTGCGACAACCCGGTGCGAAGTAAAATCAACTGTTCAACAAAAATCAAAGGTGATTTTTCTTATTCTCATATAGTTATATTGTGTATTCATGGCAAGATCATATCTAATGGTTAAAAAAAATTTAAAATTCTGCTCATGTATGTGATGCATGTAATCGTTAAAATCCAACAATATGCTGATACGGATCCACCACCATCAACCAATGATCCTTTAAAGATGCCTAGTGGTCTAATTACAAGAGGACATGCAAAGAAACTAAAGATGGCCATGTCATCATATGTTTAAGGCTTTGTTACTGAAGAAGTTAATGAAGATGCCTTTGAGAAGTGTTATGGAGAACTTGAAGGCAAGCATAACGTACTTAGCCCCTTAGAAGCAAGAGAAGGAATTGGGCAAACTTAAGCTATCAAGGGATTTTAACAACTTTAGGCTTAATTGTACAAGTCATGTGCTTCATTTAAAAGTCACATGACTCACTTAAGTTGTATAATTAAAGCGCTAGGCGTGTGGGCTTCTTTTGGGCTTAGTTTAGTTAGTTTGGTTATTTATTTTAGTCTTTCTTTTGGGCTTTCATTTTATGCCTATAAGATTTATTAATTAGTTTTGTTTAAAGTGTGTTTAAGACTTATTTGGGCTTAATTACCTTGTAAAAGCCCAAGAAAATTCGTGTAAGGCCTTATTAGTAATTAAATTAGGATTTTAAAAAGTGAATTAGGGTTAGCCACCTTATAAATAGGCTAACCTAGATTGTAAACTTCATATTTGAATCAAATTATAAACATTGAGAGTTTTTTCTCTTGGCTTAGCTGAAATTCTATAAAGAGATTGTGAGATTGCTTGCTTTCTTTTCTATTGCATCAAGAATTAGGATTATTTATCAATCATTTGATTATGGCATTTTCTTATTCTTCTTATCCCGATTATTTGCATTTTCATTCACGTGTTGTTTTGGGATTCAATAGGGAGGATGTTTGTCTTCTTTTTGTTTTGAGATCAAAGTGTATTTTCAAGGGGTTTCGGGTTTTTTAACCTTGTGATTCTATATCATTTGGTATCAGAGCCAAAAATAAGGTAAATTCCTATTTATCTTAGTGTTAGGTTTGTGTTTCTTTCCTTGATTTTCTTTATATGCATGCCGAAATTAGTATTAGTAACATTCTAATTTTTGTGTTCTTTGTTTGTTAAATTTAGCCTTGTTTTTTCATTACCTTTTGTTTTGATTCTAAGAAAAAGGAAAAAAATCGTGTTACTGTTCATTATTACTATTCATTATTACTGTTCACGCACTATTTATCATTACTGTTCATGTATTGTTCATCAAAAAAAAAGAAAAAAAAAAGAAAGAAGAGAGAAATAACGTGAAAGAAAAGAAAAATAGAAGAAGAAACAAATTAAGGAGCAATTAAGCAAGGGTACTTTATATAGCCAAAAAAAATCTTAGTCTTTTACATAAGTGGGAAAAACTAATCCTTTTTGCTTTAGGATTGAGAGGGGCAGCATTTACACCTTTTCCAAACACATTTAGAAATCCTTTAAAAGGGAGGAAAATCAATCCTTATTGCTTTGGGTTTAGGTTTTCAAAAATCCTAATCCATATCTAAATTGGAATTACAATCCTAATCCTAGTTAGACAAGGATTTCTACTTGGCAAACATTTGTGCTATCCATTTATTATCCATTTGTGCCAATCATTTTTATCATTTGCTATCCATTTGTGCAATAATTTTTGGTAACTTTTCCATCATTTGTGTAACCATTTTTGGAAAATTTCCACCATTTGTGCAACCATTTTTGGCAACTTTTCCATCATTTGTGTAACCATTATTGGAAACTTTTTCCACCATTTGTGCTATCATTTTTGAAAATTTTTGCCATCATTTTGCTATCATTATACCATCTTTTTGCCATTATTTTGCACACAACTTGACACACTAATCAAGCATGTTACATCATTCGGCATAGTGAATAAATTGGCTCTAAATTTGATTTATTTTGCATGTTTTCTACTTTATTTAGTTTTATTTTGTATTCTTGTTGATCTCTTTTCTTGTTGCTTATTTCTTTGTTTTAAGCTAGCTTTTATTCCATTTACATTGTTAGGGTATCATTGCTTGTCCAATACTCTAATTTGATTATCATCAAATGGTACACCACTCTTGTCCGTGTATCACCTCCATTGTGTCTAGAGTCTTCTTTTCTAGTTTTAAGCTATCTTTTGTTGTTAGTATTATTTGCTTGTTTCTAAAACGTGTCAAGTTTTTTATTTGTGATTTATATTTTGAAGTGTAATTTTTAAGTAATAAGCTTGAGAGGAAAAAAGGCAAGAGAGTGAGAGGACATTAAGAGGGTAAAAGCCTTAATTATGTGAAACACGAGAGGAGTGACATTCTTTAAGTGTAAAACACATGAGGGAGTGCTTGTGAGGTTTTTATCTAACATTTTCTTACAAGCAATCCACCATATCTGAAGAATTTAATTGGAAAGAAATATCCCAAAAGGATGATATAAATGTGCCCGATCACAAGATCTATAAAGCATTTATTAGGGAGATTCGAAAGTTGAACCTTAGGATAGATGGAATAGAAGAGAGGCATGAAGAATGTACATCTAATGTACCTAGAAGGATAGCAAGGAGAAATCGAATTGTAGAACAACATGTAGTGTATGATTATGATGATGAAGATGGAGAGGAGGCTAGTGCAATGATAAATAGGAACCTGGGCAACATCAAACTCAAGATTCCTCCTTTCAAAGGCTGAAATAGTGCAAAAGAGTATTTGCAGTGGGAGCGAAAGGTGGAGATGATCTTTGAATGCAATAGATATTCAGAAGAAAAGAAGGTGAAGCTTGCAGTTATGGAGTTCACTAATTATGCAGTGTTTTGATGGGAGTAACTCAATTTGAGTAAAAGGAAGGTGGGAAGGCGTCCCATTAATAATTGGGAAGACATTAAAAAAGCCATGAGAAAAGGTTTGTTCCTTCACACTATTTTAGAGAATTACATTAAAAATTGCATAAGCATGTGCAGGGAGCAAAATCAGTGGAGGAGTACTATAAGGAAATGAAAATGTGCATGGTGAGAGTAACAATTGAGGAGGATGAGGAGGTCACCATGGCTCGGTTCCTAAGTGGGCTAAACAATGATATTGTTGATGCCCTTGAATTATACAAATATGAATCCATGGAAGAAATGTTGCACATGGCAATGAAGATTGAAAAACAAAAGAAGAGTAGAGACTTACATAAGACCAACAACAACTCAAATCACTCTTTAGCATCTAAATAGACCAAAAAGGAGGAGAAGAAGGACTTTAGGTATCTAAACCCTATAGGGCAGATTCGACACCCAAAGAAAAAAAGGTACCCTAACTTCCAAACAAGGTTGTTAAAGGTAACTCTAGTACTCCTACCCCTAGTAGAGAAATTAAATGTTTTAAATGTTTGGATAAGGGGCATATAGCACGTGAATGTCCTAATAGGAGGGTAATAATAGCTAGGGATGATGGGGAAATTACTTCTGAATTCAAAAATAGTGATAATAAAATGCCTCCTTTAGAAGATTGTAGTGATTGTGAAAGTGAAGGGGAGTTGTTAGTTGCTAAAATCGGGACATCTTTAGTTGTTAGGAGAGCTTTAAACTTGAATGTTAAAGAATATAGCCTAGAACAAAGAGAGAACAAATTTCACACTAAGTGTTTAGTTAATGGGAGAGTGTGCATAATCATTATTGATTGGGGGAGTTGCACGAATGTAGCTAGTGCCAGTATGGTTAAAAAGTTGAACTTGGCATGTGAGAAGCATCCTAGACCTTATAGGTTGCAATGGTTAAATAATAGTGGAGAAGTTAAGGTGACATGCCAAGTTAGAGTGCCATTTTCAATTAGATGGTATAAGGATGAGGTTTAATGTGATATTGTACCTATGCAGGCAGGCCATTTGCTTTTAGGGAGGCCTTGGCAATTTGATAGACAAACTATTCATAATGGGTACACTAACCGAATTTCTTTTTCTTATAAAGGTAGAAAGGTTGTTTTAGCTCTATTATCTCCTCAAGAGATTTATGAAGAACAAAAGAAAATGTTTGAGAAAGAGAAAGAGGTTTCGGCCAAAAGAGTAAAAGGGGGAGAGGTTTCGGCCCAAGGGGTAAGAGAAAGAGAAAAAGAAAAAAGGGGAAAATAGACCAGAAAAGAAACAAAATAAATAAATGGCCAATTGGTGAGTGAAAACAAGCAAGGGAGAAGCCAAAAACAAAATTTTTATGTGAGAACAAGAGAGGTTAAGAGTGCTTTAGCTTTAGGACAACCATTGATCCTTGTTATCTTCAAGGAAACTTTGTTTTTTAACACTGCCTTAATCTTGATTCTTTGCCTCCTAGTTTTATTTCTATGTTATCGGAGTATTTTGATGTCTTTCCTGAAGAGATGCCAGATGGATTGCCACCTTTGAGAGGGATAGAATATCATATTGACTTTGTGCCAGAATCTATCATTCCCAATAGACCAGCCTATAGAAGCAATTCTATGGAAACTAAGGAGATGCAAAGACAAGTAGAAGAACTCATAGAGAAGGGATTGGTAAGAGAAAGTATGAGTCCATGCCCAATGCCAGTTCTTTTGGTGCCTAAGAAGGATAGAACATGGAGGATGTGTGTTGATTGTCGTGCAGTCAACAAAATCACTGTAAAGTATAGACATCCCATTCCTAGGTTAAATGGTATGTTGGATGAATTATGTCGTGCTGTGTATTTTACTAAAATTGATTTAATGAGTGGTTATCATCAAATTAGAATGAAACTTGGTGATGAGTGGAAAACAACTTTCAAAACTAAATATGGTTTATATGAGTAGTTGGTTATGCCATTGGAGCTATCTAATGCCTCTAGCACTTTTATAAGGCTTATGAACCATGTATTACGTGCATATTTAGCAAAGTTTGTTGTTGTGTACTTTGATGATATACTCATTTACAGCAAATCTTATGGAGAACATATTAAACATGTTAGGTTAGTTTTATAAGCTTTGAGATCTGAAAAGTTGTATGCTAAGCTTAAGAAATACACATTTTGCATAGATATACTTGTGTTTCTTGGTTTTGTGGTGAGTGCACAGGGAATTGAAGTGGATGAAGAAAAGGTGAAGGCAATTCAAGAATGGCCACGCCTAAAACTACTTCTGATGTAAGGAGCTTCCATGGATTAGCAAGTTTTTATAGGTGTTTTGTACAAGATTTTTCATCCATTGCTACACCACTTACAGAAATCATCAAGAAGGATGTTGGATTCAAGTGGGCAGAAGCACAATAAAAGACGTTTGATACTTTGAAAGGGAAGTTGTGTTCTGCTCCTATTTTATCTTTGCCTAATTTTGATAAGACATTCGAAATAGAATGTGATGCTTCTGGTGTAGGTATTGGGGCAATGTTGATGCAAGAGAAGAAACCAATTGCCTACTTTAGTGAGAAGTTTAATGGAGCCCAACTCAATTATTCAACCTATAACAAGGAGCTATATGCCTTAGCAAGAGCCTTGGATGTGTGGCAACATTACCTTCTTCCTAAGGAGTTTGTCATTCATATCGATCATGAGTCCCTCAAACATTTGAAGGGACAAGGTAAATTGAATAAAAGGCATGCTAAATGGGTTAAATTTATTGAACAATTTCCCTATGTCATTCAATACAAGCATGGAAAAGATAATATTATTGCTGATGCATTGTCAAGGAGATATTCTTTAATTTCTACACTTAGTTCTAAGTTTCTTGGTTTTGAGCATGTTAAGAACTATATGTTAGAGATCTTGATTTTGGTAATGTGTATGCAACATGTGAGCATCAAGCTTTTGATAAATTTTATAGGCATGATAGGTTTTTGTTTAAGAGCAGCAAGCCTTGTTTGCCTAAATGGTCTATGCGTGATCTACTTGTATTAGAGTCTCATTGTGGGGGATTGATGGGATATTTTGGGGTACACAAGACGTATGACATGTTGAATGAGAATTTTTATTGGCCTCATATGTGCAAGGATGTGGAAAAAGTATGTAATTCACGTGTTGCATATAGGCAAGCTAAGTCTAAAACTATGCCTCATGGTTTGTATATGCCTTTACCTGTGCCTAGTTCTCCTTGGACTGATGTTTCGATGGATTTTGTGCTTGGATTGCCTAGAACTAAACGTAGTAGAGATAGCATTTTTGTTGTAGTAGATTGGTTTAGCAAGATGGCTCACTTTATTACTTGTCATAAATGTATTGTTAATATTGCTGATCCATTCTTTAGAGAAGTTGCGCGTTTGCATGGTGTTCCACGCACCACTGTTTCAGATAGGGATACAAAGTTTCTTTTATATTTTTGGCATGTTCTATGGGGTAAGTTAGGTATGAAATTATTATTTTCTACTACTTGTCACCCACAAACATATGGTCAAACAAAGGTAGTGAATAGAACTTTGGGAACTTTACTTCGTGCCATAATAGGTAAGAATCTCAAAATATGGGAAGATTGCTTACCTTTCATTGAATTTGCTTATAATAGAACTATTCATTCTTCTACTGGTTTTTCACCTTTTGAGCTTGTTTATGGTTTTAACCCACTGACTGTGCTTGATCTTTGTCCATTGCCTTTACATGATATTTCCAGTTTGGATGGTAATAAGAAGGCAGAATTGGTGAAATCTTTACATGAGCAAGCAAAAGCTAATATTGAGAAAAAGAAGAATTGAAAGTATGCTAAAATAGCCAATAAAGGCAAAAAACAAATGGTATTTGCTCATGGAGATTGGGTTTGGGTGCATTTCCACAAGGAACGATTTCCAAACTAAAGGAAGAGCAAGTTGGATGCACGTGGTGATGGTCCATTTTAAGTCTTGGAGTGCATCAATGATAATGCTTACAAGATAGATTTACCAGGAGAGTATGGTGTTTTTGCTACTTTTAATGTGTTTAGCCTTTCTCCTTTTGATATGGATGTAGATTTAAGGACAAATCTTTTTGAGGAAAGAGGAAATGATACGGATCCACCACCATCAACCAATGATCCTTTAAATATGCCTAGTGGTCCAATTACAAGAGGACATGCAAAGAAGCTAAAGATGGCCATGTCATCTTATGTTCAAAGCTTTGTTACTCAAGAACTTAATGAAGATGCCTTTGAGAGGTGTTATGGAGAACTTGAAGGCAAGCATAAAGTACTTAGCCTCTTGGAAGCAAGAGAAGGAATGGGGCAAACTTAAGCTATTAAGGGATTTTAACAACTTTAGGCTTAATTGTACAAGTCATGTGCTTCATTTAAAAGTCACATGACTCACTTAAGTTGTATTATTAAAGGGCTAGGCATGTGGGCTTCTTTTGGGCTTAGTTTAGTTAGATTGGTTATTTATTTTAGTCTTTCTTTTGGGCTTTCATTTTAAGCCTATAAGATTTATTAATTAGTTTTGTTTAAAGTGTGTTTAAGACTTATTTAGGCTTAATTGGCTTGTAAAAACCCAAGGAAATTCGTGTAAGGCCTTATTAGTATTTAAATTAGGGTTTTAAAGAGTGAATTAGGGTTAACCACCTTATAAATAGGCTAACCTAGGTTGTAAACTTAATATTTGAATCAAATTATAAACTTTGAGAGTTTTTTCTCTTGGCTTAGCCAAATTCTTTAGAGAGATTATGAGATTGCTTGCTTTATTTTCTATTACATCAAGAATTAGGATTACTTATCAATCATTTGATTGTGACATTTTCCTATTCTTCTTATCTCAATTATTTGCATTTCCATTCACGTGTTGTTTAGGGGTTCAATAGGAACGGTGTTTGCCTTCTTGGCATTTTGAGATCAAAGTGTATGTTCAAGGGGTTTCAGGTTCTTTAACCTTTAGGTTCTGCATCATATGCATATAATTGTAAATGTAATAATGTAATACTCTCTGCACTGAACATAGTAGGTATATATACATGCCTTCATTGAGTTTAGGATGTGGATAGATATGCATGCCTATAAGGGTACCTTGCAGCTGTTTCTGAACAGTTTGACCTGTTTAGGTTCACTTGAAATTAAAAGTTAGAGTTGATTTTAACAACCCTGTTTGGGTTTTAGCCGACCCCGCTTGGGTCCGCTTGACCGGTTCACGTTATTTGATTAATCCCATTTGGGTCCATGTTATTTGTTTGACCCCGTTTGGGTCCACCGATTTATCATACAGTTTTATTCCTACAAGAGATCACCGTTTAATACCTCCGGGTATCTTATTTGTGCCTTAGGGTACCACTGTTATAATTAACAATTTTGTACCTTTGGGTACTACTGTATAACCCAATATCCACCTCTTTGGAATAATATAGGCTTTATTGTCAAAGGTTAAGAAAATTTTAATAAGGCATGCAAATTCTTAATTGACTTTATACTATTCTACATATGGAATTCCTTTTGTTGCACATAAAACTCACATCTAAAAGAATGCCCAATAATATATGTATCTATACTGCTAGTATCATAAATACATGCTAATTGTTAAATGATGAATTTGCATTATATTAATACTTTGATTAAATTGATGATGATGATATATATATATATATATATATATGCCTTTGTGATCATAAACCTTATTTCTATATGTATGTCAATACATGATTGATGAAGGAATTTTTATTAAGTTCAAGAGTATTATAAAATCTAATGGGCGCAACAATTTTATAAGTGCATATTCATATTGTATATTAAAGATTATAAAGGTTAGACAGTAACAACCATTGTTTTGAAATATTTTTCTTATGATTATATATGTGTTCACATTGTTGCATGTACACATTCTTTAACGTGTATTTGCTATTTATGATAATGATATATAAGTGTTATGTTTGGTTGATAGGCTTATTTTTATGATACATCTAATATGTTGTAACATGAATAACTTATGGAATATAAAGTAAGCCTGTAGTAATATAATAATCTCAAGGTAAATGGAAGTGTTGATTTGTTATATAATTCTAATGTGTTGGATTTTAACGGTTACATGCATCACATACATGAGCGAAATTTTAAAATTTTTTTAACCATTAGATATGATCTTGCCATGAATACACAATATAACTATATGAGAATAAGAAAAATCACCTTTGATTTTTGTTGAACAGTTGATTTTACTTCGCACCGGGTTGTCGCAAACCACAGTGTCCAAAATCGAACACCTCCAATGAGTAATCACCACTAGAGAGGGGTAAATTAAACCAATAAATTGATTTTTAACTAGGGCTGGCCGAAATTCCTAAGAGCTAGCTTAGGAGTTGGCGCAAAAGGGAGAGAGAGATTAAGAGAAAAGACTTTCTTTTTGTTTTAATCACTTAACCCTAATTCTCATTAGTTGGCCTTTTATAGTTAGGTTAAAATTCCAACTCCTTAATGAGATTGGGCTCTTTAAAATTGCTGGAGAATTATTAATTGGGCCTCTGGAATTAATTATAATCTTTTGGGCTTAATTAAATCCAAATTAAATCTTTTCATAAAAGACCATGCACAAAATCCACAAACTAGGCCCTTTGTGCATCTAATTGGATTTAAATACCCAAATGGATTCCAAATCCAACCAAATTAAATATGTAAGTTTCATAACACTTATGTAACATATATAAATTAATTTGGTCCAAGAAAAGCCCTTTAAGCCCTTCTGTATGGAGTTGACGTGTGGCCCTTACAGAATGGCTTTCTCCGACTTTCTTTATTCCTCTGGCCCTTAATAATTCCTCCAATGGACCTATTAATTATTATATCAGTCCTATAACACTTATAGTAGTCTTATAACACTTATAATACAATAATAATTAATCATGAAATACATTATTTCATTTAGGTCCAATTTACAGAATATCTCAAGTCTAAGGATACTTGCACAACCGCTATGAAGAGATTCCTCACTGACATAGATTTAATATCCATATGAGGATTCTCCTTGCAGGTCTCCAATGAACTTGTTCTTCTAACAAGCATCCACATGTTAGCTTTGATTATCTTCCATAATCACAGTTATGAGAACCACTGCTTGAACCATTCAAGAAGCATAACATGTGCTAGTCTATTCGAATTAATAATGTCCTATCTTGTTAATTCTATGACTAGGGATATTTAGATATTAAGACTTTTGCATGCAATAGACATCTCACATCATGAACACCTTCATGATTGCCCTTGCACTGTGTTTATAATATCTAGGACTTCATTTATTAATTTAAGATTTACAAACTCATGTATTTAAACATAGCATTAATAAATGAATGATGCCTTTTATTAAGAATATAAATTTTTTATACATATAAAAAACATCCCTATTACATGGGCTCTAGGGCATACTCTCTAACAATCTCCCACTTACACTAGAGCCAATCATCATATGTCTCAGACCCGTGCTATTTATATGGTGATCATGCTTTATCTGGGAAAGTGCTTTAGTGAGGGGATCTGCCACATTGTCATTTGTGGGAACCCTTTCTATTCTCACATCATTTCTAGCTACTATTTCCCTTATGAGATGGTAGCATCTGAGAACATGCTTGGATTGCTGATGAGGCCGTGGTTCCTTTGCTTGCTCAATGGCTCCATTGTTGTCACAATATAAAGAAATCGGATCAACAATGCTAGGCACCACTCCTAGTTCGGTTATGAAATTTTTGATCCAGACTGCTTCTTTGGCTGCTTCTGAAGCAGCAATGTACTCAGCTTCCATCGTGGAATCAGCAGTTGTTTCTTGTTTGGAACTTTTCCAACTAATTGCTCCTCCTTCCATTATGAACACATAACTAGATTGTGATTTACAATCATCTTTGTCAGATTGGAAGCTGGCATCTGTATACCCATTTACTTCCAAACTGCCCTCTCCATATATCAAAAATATATCCTTAGTCCTTCTTAAGTACTTAAGAATATTCTTGACAGCTGCCTAGTGTTCCTCTCCAAAATTGGATTGGAATCTGCTTGTGACACTCAAAGCAAATGCTACATCTGGACGTGTACATAACATAGCATACATGATAGAACCAATTGCAGATGCATATGGTATTATATTCATGCTCTCTCTATCCTTTAGTGTCTGTGGACACATAGACTTAGAAAGGTGTTTCCCATGCACCATGGGTATAAACCCTTTCTTAGAGAGATCCATATTGAACCTCTTCAATACTTTATCTATATATGTACTTTGAGAAAGACCTAGCAACCTATTGGATCTATCTCTATAGATCCTTATTCCCAGAATATAGGATGCGTCTCCAAGGTCTTTCATGGAGAATTGCTTGGATAACCATATTTTAACAGATTGGAGAAGAGAAATGTCATTTCCCATTATCAATATGTCATCTACATATAGAACTAGGAAGACAATTGCACTCCCACTGACCCTTTTATACACACAAGGTTCATCTTCATTCTGTGAGAAACCAAACTCTTTGATTGTCTCATTGAATTGTATGTTCCAGCTCCTAGAGGCTTGCTTCAATCCATAAATGGATCTTTGAAGCTTGCATACCTTTCCGCCATTTCCTGATGTGAATCCTTCTGGTTGTGTCATATACACATCCTCAGTAAGATTTCCATTAAGGAAAGCTGTCTTCACATCCATTTGCCAAATCTCATAATCATAATGAGCTGCAATGGCTAAAAGTATTCTTATAGACTTAAGCATCGCTACAGGAGAAAAAGTTTCGTCATAGTCAATACCTTCTTTTTGACGATAACCTTTTGCTACTAAGCGAGCTTTATAGGTAACTACATTACCTTCCATATCGATCTTCTTTTTGAAGACCCATTTGCACCCTATGGGTTTTATCCTTTCAGGTGGTTGAGTTAAAGTCCATACTTTATTCTCATACATGGAGTCCATTTCGGACTACATAGCCTTAAGCCATAAATCACATTCTAAACTGTTCAAAACTTCTTGATAGCTTGTAGGCTCATTGTCCTCTACTACAGTTATGCCTCTATCCGAATCAATGTGAAATTCATATCTCACAGGGATAGAACGCATCCTAGTAGATCTTCTAGGATTTTGTGTATAATCAGGTTCAACTGTAATCTCATCACTATGAAATTTAGTTTCGGGTTCAATTGGTTGATCATCTTCTATTTGTGGGTCTTGAACTTCACCAAGTTCAATTTTACTCCCACTGTCCTCTCGTAGGAGAAATTCTCTTTCCAAGAAGACAGCATGCCTTGAAAAAAACACCTTTTGTTCTAAGGGATGATAGAAAAAATATCCAAATGTTTCTTTTAGATATCCCACAAATAAACATTTGTCAGACTTAATATCCAGTTTGTCTGACATTGTCCTCTTCACATAAGCAGGACAACCCCATACTTTCATATGAGAAAGTGTGGGTTTCTTGTTATTCCACATCTCATATGGAGTAACATCAACCGATTTACTAGGAACTCTGTTTAACACATAAATAGCAGTTTCTAGTGCATATCCCCAAAAGGACTTAGGCAAGTCCGCTCGGCTCATCATTGATCGAACCATATCGAATAGTGTTCGATTTCTCCTTTCAGATACACCATTGTGTTGTGGTGTATATGGAGGAGTCCATTGAGATAAAATCCCATTATCTCTAAGATAATCCTGAAACTCTTGACTTAAGTATTCTCCACCTCGATCTGATCTAAGTGTTTTAATACTTTTGCCAAGTTGTTTCTCTACTTCATTTCTGAATTCTTTGAACTTTTCAAATGCTTCTGATTTATATTTCATTAGATAGATATATCCAAACCTGGAATAATCATCTATGAAAGTAATGAAGTAGGAGTAACCTCCTCTAGCATGTGTAGTCATTGGACCACATACATCTGAATGTATTAAGTCCAAAACCATTTTAGCTCGTTCTCCTTTACCAATAAAGGGAGCTTTTGTCATTTTTCCCAATAAACAAGATTCACATGTATCAAATGATTCATAATCAAATGATCCCAAATCACCTGACTTGTGTAATTTGGTCATGCATTTTTCATTTATATGGCCTAAACGACAATGCCATAAGTATGAGGTATTTAGATTATCATGTTTCATTCTCTTGGTATACACATTATGTACTTATTTAATTAAATCAAGAACAAATATACCATTCTCAATGATAGCTTTTGCATAAAACATATTGTTCTTAAAAATGTAACAACATTTGTCCTTTAAAGAAATATCATAATCGTTCATCAAACGACTGAAAGAAATAATACTTTTGGATAAGGCTGGAACATAATAACAATTATTTAATTCCAGTACTAATCCACTAGGAAGAGGCAAATAGTAAGTCCCCACAACTGTTGTAGAGATGTTCTGTCCAGTAGCTGACTGCAAACATATCTCTGCCTTTCCAACTCTTCTAAAGCTTCTAAGTCCCTGTAGATCATTACATAAATGAGATCCACATCCGGTATCTAATACCCAAGATTGTTTTGAAGCAATAGAATAAGTATTAATTTCAATCATATGAATACCTGAAGTTGAAGCATCAACTTGCATCTTCTCCTTTAGAGAATCTAGATAGGCCTTGCAGTTACGCTTCTAATGACCATCCTTTCCACAATGGAAGCAAGTTCCTTTGGGATTCTCTTTCTTGGCAACCTTTTTCTTGGAGATCCCACCATTCTTTGGTTGTGCCTTGGTTATCTTCTTCTTCTTCTGCTTCTTGCCTTTAGCAGAAGTGACAACCATGACACTTTTTGGATCCTTCTTAAATGATCCATCAGCTGTCTGGAGCATATTGATTAACTCAGGAATGGATACTTGGATCTTGTTCATGTTGAAGTTAAGCACGAAAGGTGCATAACTTGGAGCCAACGAGTACAAGATTAAATCTATGTATAGATCATTATCCATAACATAGCCAAGTCTACTCAAATGCTCAATATACCCATACACTTCAATGCATGAGTAGCAGCTGAAGTGCCTTCCACCATTTTGCAGCTAAATAGAGCTCGAGCAATCTCATATTGCTCAGTTCTAGCCTGAGAAGAATAAAGCTCCTCTAAATGCAAAATGATGGTTCTAGCATCCATCATTTCATGTTGCTTCTGAAGCTCCGAGGACATAGCACCTAGCATCAGACATGCTGCTGCTTCACTATCCTCCATGTATTTTCGATAAATGCCTTTGATGTCATTAATGGCATTATTTGATGGAAGTGGTGGTGGATCTTTATCCAAGACATAGTGGATCTTTTCAGCTCTGAGAACAATTCTCACTTGCCTGATCCAGTCAGAAAAGTTATTGCCAACCAGCTTGTTATCCAAGATTGAACGTATATTAATGTTCGACGTGCTCATGATGATGACCTAGATGTGAAAAAGAAAAGATATGAGAGTATGTTCATATATATGTATGCATTAATAAGGTCTTTAATTAATCCATTTACTCTCACTATTTTATTGCGAATTAATAGCCCTCACTATATAATCCGAGAAAACCCGATGGTTTTCTTAGTGGGCCAATATCCAATCCTTGATATGTAATTTGACCTTGACTGTGGTCAACAAGCCAAATTCCATACCCTTGAAAGGTAGGTATCTCTATACCAATTGTGTCTCTACACAACTATTGGATCATTAGGTTATCAACTCTTGATGCATGCATATCATATATGCATTCCCTAATCTTGCCTCTAGAACCATTAGTCTTGACTGTGGTCAACAAACTAATGGGCTAGCTAAGATGATCCATTTAATTAGATTTAAACATATTCGATATAATGTGAGCTTGACTGTGGTCAACAACCCACACTATAAAGAACTCTGGTTCTCCTCAAATTAATGGAAGGCTTATATACCTTAGTATTTGTTTGAGGGTTTTAGTTAATTAAGTCTCATCATACATGGTTGGCATACATTGGTATGCATCCTATATCTATCACATAAATATAAGCATACAAATTTGGTATAGTTATGGACTTCACTACATTGATTTCCCCCAGCCAAGAGGGAAATCAAAAGGTCACACCTAGGTAGTATGCATGATTCAAACAAGAAAAATAATTACATTATCTTCAAGCTTGTTGGATCTCCATCCGGCCCATCTTGGTCCTTGAAAATGGTCTCCATCTCTATTTCTAATTCTAATCTAAGTAATCTAATTACATATTACAATTTGAAATGAAATACAAATTAAAAACAAGTGGCCAGGACATGAAAGTCCTCATTGGGCCAAAACATGCATAATGCTCAATCACATTGGGCTTTGTCCATAACTATCCATCATGCCAATCATACACCCTTATATGCCTTTCTAATGCATAAAGAAATGGATTACTAACTTTGTTTCAACCTTTGAAACAATATTTTGAGTTATTTTAATGATGTGATCAAATTAGGAAACTTTTTCCATTTTGGAAACTTTCATTTTAGGAAACCTTTTGCATGCATGTGTTTTTTTCTTAATAATCAATCCAATTGATTATTAATTAATTATAAATTGATTATTTAATTAATTAATCATATTAAATAATTAAAAGAATCAATTTTGGGCTTAAAACAAATGTAGGCCGAAACCCACAGAAGAAAAACCCTAACTGTGTTCACACACAAACTAGTTTTGTGTCTTTTTGACCATTTGGGCCTTTTGGAATGAGCCAAGTCCACTCCAGCCCTTAAAACCCATTAATAAACTTAATTAATGTTTATAATGTTTAATTTAAATCAGCTCCTTGGGCCCACCAAGTCATTCACTAATTTAAACCAAGTCCGTAAACATAATTAAGCCTATTAAGTGGTTTTAATGGATTAAAATTAATCAAATTAATTTAAGTCCCATTTTAATTAATCCAATTAATTAAAAATAATTTAATATATCATATATATCAGATTTAAAAGATCAAAAGTCGTTCTAACCAAGAATACATCAAGAACACACGAAGAACACCAATTTATCGAACTTTTCGACAAAACTAGTTTTCATGCAAAACTTGTTCGATTTTAATTCCGTTCGATCCTACGGCTTAATATCACATATTAAATACATAAAATATCATCTAAATGATTTTTAAATGGATCCATAAGAAATTAAATTAGAACAGCCCCTACATCACCTAGGATTTCATGCCAAATCCTAATGGGTTTCATGCCAAATCCTAATCACAATCCTTCAAAAGTTTCATTTTTGTTTCCACCAAATTTATTTGATCACACATACAACCAGAAATAAATATTTCTCATTCATGAACAATCAAATCAAATATTTTAAAGTTCATGAAATAAATAACTCAAAACAAAACAAAACTTATTCCGCAGAAAAATATAAAATTGTATATCCATGGCAAAACCGTGGCTCTGATACCATGTTGGATTTTAACGGTTACATGCATCACATACATGAGTGGAATTTTAAAATTTTTTTAACCATTAGATATGATCTTGCCATGAATACACAATATAACTATATGAGAATAAGAAAAATCACCTTTGATTTTTGTTGAATAGTTGATTTTACTTCACACCGGGTTGTCGCAAACCACAGTGTCCAAAATCGAACACCTCCAATGAGTAATCCACACTAGAGAGGGGTAAATTGAATCAACAAATTGGTGTTTAACTAGGGCTGGCCGAAATTCCCAAGAGCTAGCTTAGGAGTTGGCGCAAAAGGGAGAGAGAGATTAAGAGAAAAGACTTTCTTTTTGTTTTAATCACTTAACCCTAATTCTCATTAGTTGGCCTTTTATAGTTAGATTAAAATTCCAACTCCTTAATGAGATTGGACTCTTTAAAATTTTTGGAGAATTATTAATTGGGCCTCTGGAATTAATTATAATCATTTGGGCTTAATTAAATCCAAATTAAATCTTTTCAGAAAAGACAATACACAAAATCCACAAACTAGGCCCTTTGTGCATCTAATTGGATTTAAATACCCAAATGGATTCCAAATCCAACCAAATTAAATATGTGAGTTCCATAACACTTATGTAACATATATAAATTAATTTGGTCCAATAAAAAGCCCTATAAGCCCTTCTGTATGGAGTTGGCGTGTGGCCCTTACAGAATGGCTTCCGCCAACTTTCTTTATTCATCTGGCCCTTAATAATTCTTCCAATGGACCTATTAATTATTATATCAGTCCTATAACACTTATAGTAGTCTTATAACACTTATAAGACAATAATAATTAATTATGAAATACATTATTTCATTTAGGTCTAATTTACAGAACATTTCTCAAAAGTTCCACAGATAATTTTACTTGATCATAATTAATTAAACTCTTTAATTAATTATTATCATATTCACTTCTCTTCCTTCATAATAATATCAAATATTATTATCCTTGTCATTTTACCATTTTATCCTTTCTCTATATGTGTGTGACCTATTGGGTTCCTGTCCATGTTGGCAGTATAATATGTAATTGTAAGTTTTTCTCAAAACTCACATGATTCAAACTCCTTTAAATCATTTTATCAATCTCTATTGATATTTTGATACATCATTATACAAGTCATGATTGGCCTCTAGCTAAGCATCATGACTAGCCAAATGTCAGGAAAGTCATGTGGTTTGACTGTACCCTTCCATATAAACAGTTACCGTGCAATTACTCCTTTCACCACTCTTATCTCAATTAGATTTTGAGTATGGATTTCTGTCAACTCATATAAATCTAATTATGTATGTTCTATTAATTTAACCATTGTTTCCAAAATGCCCTCCATGGATCTCTATCCATCTTGGCATATTACTCTGGCCAGAGATTCTCTGAATAAGGCAATCATAGAAACATGCGAGATAACTTCCCTTGTTAAATCTGGGATGGTGAATCCTTTGTAAATCACTCAACTATCTTCAAGTAGGTCATGATATACCCAATCTCCTAACTATGTTCACTTCCAATTGGAAGTAATCAGTTATGGAGTCAAAGTGTACCACTTGCTACTTAAGATAACTTTGGTGATCTCAAGTCTAAGGATACTTGCACAACAGCTATGAAGAGATTCCTCACTGACATAGATTTAATATCCATGTAAGGATTCTCTTTTCAGGTCTCCAATGAACTTGTTCTTCTAACAAGCATCCACATGTTAGCTTTGATTATCTTCCATAATCACAGTTATGAGAACCACTGCTTGAACCATTCAAGAAGCATAACATGTGCTAGTCTGTCCGAATTAATAATGTCCTATCTTGTTAATTCTATGACTAGGGATATTTAGATATTAAGACATTTGCATGCAATAGACATCTCACATCATGAACACCTTCATGATTGCCCTTACACTGTGTTTATAATATCTAGGACTTCATTTATTAATTTAAGATTTACAAACTCATGTATTTAAACATAGCATTAATAAATGAATGATGCCTTTTATTAAGAATATAAATTTTTTATACATATGAAAAACATCCCTATTACATGGGCTCTAGGGCATACTCTCTAACATAATGTGTGTAAATATAAGACATAAAAGAATAAATGTAACATAATTTCAATATCTGTGAAGATTGTTTATGTAATTAATAATTGATAACTATACTTTTATGATTAAGCATTGATTAATAAAATAATCATATTATAAATAGTTCAATTTAAGTCCAAAAGATGTTGGAACTTATATAATCATATATGGTGATTGAAACGTCAATACAAATTCTTATCGTTGAACTTTATGATTTCTATAAGTGAATGTAAATGTTTAATTTCTTTCATTTCTTGAAATAAATCATAGTTATATTTGAGGCATGATGTGTGCACTATTGACGATCACTATGAGGGGTCGTTTATTATGATTTTAGTTTCCCACTAAGCTTTATAGCTTAGCACGAGTGTTTCATTCGTGTAGGTTTTTGAGGTGATATCTATTGCAGGATGGCTAACTCAAGTCATCAAGAGAGACCACTATATACTTTTATTTTTGGACTCTTTGTATATAGTAAAGATTTGTGGTATTTGAGATATTGTATGTAAATATGTTAATCAGTTGTTATATTTTGTAAAAAGATTCTTAATGTTTATTGTAAAGTCTTAATAGTATAGCACTCTTATGGATTAAGTATGAATATAAGTTCCCTGTATAGTTGGTATATGTTTACGATGCACAGTAAGACTTGTGTAATGAGATGGACAAAGTAATATGTATGGATTATAGGATAAAGGTGCTACAATACCACCATGCTTAGGGTTGGTTGTGTTCTTCTTATGCTTCTTGCCCCTTTTAGCTGAAGTGACAACCATGATAGATTGTGGATCATTCTTAAATGATCCCTTAGCTATCTTAAGTATATTGATGAGATAGATTATAGTAGCTTAAATCTTGTTCATATTGTAGTTAAGCACACAAGGTGCAAAATTAAGTGCCAATGAGTACAAGATCAAGTCTATGTATAGATCATTATTCATAACATAGCCTAGCCTACCTAGAAGCATGTACCCATAAATTTTTAATGCAGGAGCAACAACTGAAGTGGACTTCACATTTTTCACCCAAAAAATGTTGTAGCAATATGATATTGCTCAATTCTTGCTTAAGAAGAATACAACTCCTCTAAGTGTAAAATCATGATCCTAGCATCCAACTTTTCATGTTGAAGTTGAAGTTCTACGAACATAAAACTAAGCATGATCATAGTTGTTTGCTTCACTATCCTCAATGTATTTCTTATAGATGCCTTTGATCCCATTAGTGGAATCTTTAAATGTAAGTGATGGTGGATCTTGATCTAAAACATATTAGATTTCTTAGCTTTCAGAACAATTCTCACTTACAGAATCTAATTAAAGTAGTTGGTGCCATCCAACTTATTATCCAATATTGAACGTAAGTTAATTTATGGAGTACTTATGATGTAATCTCAAATATGAAGAAAGAAAAAATACTAGAGTATGTTCATATATATGTATGCATTAAGAAGGTCTTTAATTAATCCATTTTGCTCCCACTATTTTATTACCAATCAATTGCCTTCATTATTTAATCCAAGAAAATCTGATGGTATTCTTAGTGGGCTAATATTCAGTCTTTGATATAAAATTTACCTTGACTTTGGTCAAAAAAATCAAATTCCATATCCTTGAAAGGTAGGTATCTTTATAACAATTGTATCATTATACAACTATTGGATCAATAAGTTATTAGCTCTTAATGCATGCATATCACTTATGCACTACCCAATCTTGCCTTTAGGTCCATTAACTTTGGCTATCTTTAACGAGCTAATAGACTAGCTAAGATGGCCAATTAATTAGACTTGAACATATCCAATATAATGTGGGCTTGACTTTGGTCAACAATCCATACTATAAAGAACTCTAGTTCTCATCCAATTAATGGAAGGCTTATTAATCTTAGTATTAACTTGAGGGATTTGATTAATTTAGTCTCATCATACATGGTCGGTATACATTGGTATGCATCATATATCTATCATATAAATATAAAGCATACAAATATGGTATAGTTATGGACTTTCTATATTGACCTCCCTGAACCAAATGGGAGATTAAAAGGTCAAATTTTGTTAATATGCATGATATATAAAAAAATAGTACAATATCTTCTTCTCCATAGATTTTCATCCGGCCTATCATGCTCCTTACTTATGGTCTTCTTTTACTCTTCTAACCTATGTAATCTAATTACATATCATAATTGAAAATTTGAAACCAAAAGAAGTGGCTTAAGACATGAAAGTCCTCATGGATCGAAATGCATATGCTTAATCATATTGGGTTTAGTCCATAACTATCCATCATGACAAACATATACCATTATATGCAATTCTAATGCATAAATCAAATCCATTAAATGATATATCTTTCTTATTTCAACTTTTAAAACATGATATGAATTATTGTCTTAGTATGATTAAATTAGGAAATTGTCCAAATTAGAAAACTCTTTCCATTTTGGAAACTTTTACATACATGTGTTCTTATCTTAAATATCAATCCCATTGATTTTTTATTTTATTATTTAATTTATTAATCATATTAAAATAATTAAAATATAATTTGTGCTCAAATTTACAGGTGGGCTAAAATCCACACCATAAAATCTAATTTTGTGTTCACACACAAACTAATTTTCTGCAATTGGGCCCTTTGAGCTTTAAGAATGGGCCAAATGTGTACTAAGCCAAATCTGGCTCCTAAAATCCATTAATAAACTTAGTTAGGGTCTATACTATTAATTTAAATTAGTTCACTGAACCCATCAAGTCATCTGCTAACTTAAATCAAACTTGTAAACTCACTTAAGTCTATTAATATGTTTTATTTAACTAATTCCAATTTAATTGATTTAGTGTCCATTTTAATAATCAAATTAATTAAAAACACTTTAATATATCATATATATCAGATTTTTAAGATTAAAAATTGTTCTAAAAATGAACACACCAAGAACACTTAAAAAATACTTGTTTAATAAACTTTTTGGCAAAACTAGTTTTCATACAAAATTTAACCAAATTCAATTTTGTTTGATCTTATAGCTTAATATCACATATCATAAACATAAATCATAAAAATCAAGGTGAATTAATAACATCCTCTAAGAAAACCTCTTTCACGCAAATAAATTTTCTCCAATGCAAATTTTTTGTTTCTTATAATTTTTTATTTTAATCACACATTATCATAAATTAATATTTCTTATTCTAACATTCATGAATCATAAAAATCACAATTTAAAAAATTTATGAAAAATCCTAGCAAAAATAAAAAAGATATTATGTGAAATAAATCATCTAGTATATTTTTATTACAAAATTTGGCTCTAATATCATGTTGGATTTAAATGGGTACATGCATCATATATAAGGTGAAAATTTTAAAAATTTAAATCCTTAATCTAATGATTTTGCAATGAAATATACCAAATCCTAACTAAGTGAAACAAAATTCACCTGTGAGGTTGCTAATTAGTATATAACTTTTCACTGGGTTGTCGCAAATCACAGTGTCTAATGGCTAACACCTCCAATGTGTAATCCGTATTAGAGAGGAGACAAAAAAGCTAATATTTTGGTGACAGAAAGGATGCTGAATTTCTCTTAGTGCAAGCTAAAGAAGACGGCTAAGCAGGAAAAGAAAAAGATAAAAACATAATTCCACCATAATTAGGCTTTTATACCTAGGTTAATTTTTTTTTCCTAATGGGATTAGGAATCTTAAAAATCCTGGAGAACAATTTCAGATTTTAATATTAATTATTTAATTATTTTTTCTTAATTAAATCAAGTTTAGGCCAGATCTATAAGGTTCATGCACGAGGACAACAAAATGGGTTTTTCTGCATTAAATTAGATTTAATTATCCAAATAAATTTCAAATACCACTAAATTAAATATGAGAGATTCATAAAATTTATAGATCTCATTTAATTTGACTTGGCTTAAAAATTAGGCCATTAAGGCCTTTTACAAGGTCCTTATACATAAGCCACTCCTAGAGTGCTTTTGCATAGAATAATTTTATTTTGGGCTTAAAATTAATTCTCCAAGGGACCCATAAATATTATTTTAGTCCTATAACACTTATAATCTTATAATATTTTATTTGAATTATAATGGACTGGCCTGGTCCATTGTTACAAAACATGCGCAAAAATCTTTGTAGACTTTTTATAGAGTTTTCTATGTATGTTTAATTAATTAATTAAACTTTTTTATTTAATTATTTTATTCTTCATTTTCATATTCTATAATAATATAAAATATTATTATTTTTGTCATTTTACCAAAATATCTTTTCTCTATGTCTATCATCCATTGGGTTTTTTGTTCGATTTGACAACACATACATAATTGCAATTAAAGAATTGTATGATTTAAATTTTTTAAATCATTATATTAATTCTATAATTAATATTTTTATTTACATTCATGTACAAATCATGAGAGGCTTATGGCAAAGAATCATAATTTTTCAAGTGACAAAAAAGTCAAGTGGTTTTACTGAACCCTTTTGTAATGTAATTACTCATTGTACCTTAATTTATCTCAATTAGGTTTTAAGTATGAATTAATGTCAACTCACATAAATCTAAATGTGATTATTCTAATAATCTTTGTTCCCAAAATGCCCATTGTGGATTTTATCCACCTTGGCATTACACTTTAACTAGAGATTCTTTGACCAAAGATATTTCAAAACATTTGAGATAATTTCCTTAGTAAATTCGGGATGGTGAATCCTTTATTGATCACTCAATTATTTTCAAGTTGGTTGTGATATACCCAACCTCCTAACTGGGTTCATTTTTTGATAAAGATAAAGGGTTATGGAGTCAAAGTATACCACTCATTATTTAAGATAACTTTAGTGATTTCAAGTCTGAGGGTATACCACTATTATGAAGAGATTCTTCACTAACACGGATTTGATATTCATGTTAGGATTCTCTCAACAGGTCATCAATGTAATGCATCCACATATTAGCCTTAATCATCTCCATAATCATAGCTGTAAGAATCATTGCTTGATCCTTTTAAGAAGTTTAATATGTGCTAGTCTATTTGCATTAACAATATCCTAGCTTATTAATACTACGACTAGTGATATTTAGATATTAAAATATTTGCACGCAATTGGCATCCCACTTTATGAAATTAATCAGAAAAAATATAATAAATGAATAATGTCTTCTTATATACATAAAAATCCCTAATTTACATGTGCTCTAAGGTATACATAGAACACATACACTTATATATATGTGTCCTTATGTTTATATGTATATCTGCATACGTATATGTATATAGTCAACCAAGGATGAAAATAAATATTAATTAATTGTCAACTTTCAACCATTGGTAACTATCAGTATATCAACTTGTAGTTTCTATCAAACATTGAGGGTAAAATATTATTTTCTTTATTAAAATAATTTGGTTCATTCCATTGAAATAAGCTAGGGAGAGCCTCCTTACAAGAATATCACACACATCACTAGAATTTTCCGACAACCAAGCTATTTCAACCAGAACTCGAAGACATGACTTGATATTTATCTGATCCAATCCATTTGCCATGTCTAATATTTTAAATATATATATTTTATTTTATAACTGTGGGTAAGGTTTTTTTTTAAATTACGAGATAAGAAACAAAAAAATTTTTATTTTCTGGAAAATTATTTTTATTTCTCTTTCTATTTAATTTTTTTCTTAAATTTTATTGTTTTGTATTGATTTTATTAGCAAACATTGAATTTAATTTTCATAAATCGAATACAATACCAGTATAGGTTTAACATAAATTCAATATTTCAAGTATAATTGTTTTATAGCTAAAGGTGCTAACTTATTTTTAATATTTGATAAAATGTATAATTTTTTTAATATTTTAATTGATAGTTTTCAAAATGGAAAAAAATTCACCTCTCTTTTTTAGCTGTTGCCAATCGCTCAATAGCAATAAATTTTTGCACTAATTAAAATGTTAGGAGTAAACTTGTCATTTCTATCAAACATTAAAGGCAATTTTTTTCCCTCATTAAAAGAGTCTAATTAGTTGCAAAAAAAAGGTCCCTTACAGGAACATTACACATATCACTAAAATTTTCTAGTAACCAAGCTACTTCAAAGTTTGAAGTTCTAGCGGATTAAAATCAGCTGCACATTTTGTAGCTCTATCTGAAAAAATAAAAAAAATAAAATTAAAAATTTACTGGAATTTAGCTGTTTAAATAACACAAAAACATCATGTGTTCACAATCTCCTAAGGAGGATATCATAGCTTATGTAAAAGATTTAATCAAGGTGAATGAACCACTCTCGAAGATGACTTTGTAAAAGGAAAAATTGCACCTTAAGCCAAACAATTAAGTTGATATTTATACTGAAAGGAAAATTATCATGATATATCATGATAAATTAATGAGAAGTAGATATAAATACCTCTCGAACCACGAAATCACAAACACTGAGATCACCAACCTTTTTGTGTCATCGACCTAGTTCTCACCCATGCCACAAAATCCTCAGGATGAAAATACTCTTGCCACGAACTAAAAATCTCGATGGACAAGAGAGAAAATGTGCAAAAATAATTCGATAGAGATTTGGTATAACAATTTTCTCCTCCCCCTCAAATGGAGAATTTTAGCCCTTATATAGGGCTCCAATTAAGGTAGTATTTAATCTCCTTAATTAGTGTAATTTAAAATTGATAGTTACAATACTTAATAAAGAAAATTATATCAATAATTAATATGTCAGTTACCAAATATAAATAAGGTAACTGACCATATTATTTCCCTTTAATAAAGGCTAATTTCCTAATTATAGGAAACCTTAATATAGAACTAATTCCATGTACATAATTTCGTTTCTAATATATACTTATTTATATAGAGGCCAATTTATCATCTCATGAGTCACAGATGCATCCCAAAACTCCATCATCTTTCACTCGTACATGAAAAAATAATTTTCAATCATTCTTTCCTATCATATAGGTAGATAATTCATGTGACTAGCACAGATGGAGAACACTAATGCTATACATCTGTTAGGAATATATAGCATCTCAAGAAATAAGATCTTCCCACAATTATATGCCAAACTATAGGTAGTTTCTCACATTCATTATTTTATCTCATTATTTTATAAAAATAATTTTCGTAGTCATTATTGTGTCTCTATTTATAAAGACTACAATAGGTTAACTGGTGAACCACAAAACCACCGAATGTGATTAAAAAATATATTTCCCTTTTACTATGTCTATCTATCATAGTCCAATTAGCTTTTCTAATTAGATACCTTTTAGAGACTAACTAAGCTAGCCACACTGAAGTATACTTCAGGTGTAATTTAAGGGTATTAAGGGTTAAAAAATTAGGGTCTCACATTAGAAAATTTTTGAGATCATTCATATAAGATTCCTTTTCTTTGGTCAATTCAAACACACATGGTATGATGCATATGCTATGGTGTTCTCTCCTTAAAAGAGCGCATGTCTTATTATTGTTTAACACCATACAGAACCATAAGGTTGTGATGCACCAAAGCATCCAACTTTAGTCCACTTTCTTATGGATTACTTCTGGCCTTTAGATAGAAAATGATAATTACATTTAATATAGCATCAAATCATTCTTAATCCTATTTTGGATCTTAATCCAAAGCTCACATCCTCATGTGTGTCTTTATATTACACATTAACAAGACTCATCTTGTAATTTCTATAAGACGGCAATTTTATTTTGAACATGTTCTTAAAATTCACTTTGTGTCCAAAAATCGCCTCATATTAGTCTTTGTTAACTCATTAACAAAACTAATGTAAACACCTATGTGAGTGGGTCACTTCTCTATTTGACATGCTCTATCTTATGACAATAAATGTTAACATATAAACATTCACACTCATGTATTATCAATAATGAACTCAAATATTATTATTCATAAATAATAATGTTAAGATATTATAGTATTAATCAAATCCTATGCAAACCCTGAGACCTAACATGTCTCTCAAACATATCTTTTGATACATATTTATTTAAAGGATATGCTATCATATCATGCGTAGAAATATACTGAAAGTTCACTTCTCCTCATGCAACAATGTCTTTAGTGTATTGATACTTAATATCAATATGCTTTGTCCTACTATGAAATTTTGAATCTTTAATGTAAGCTATCGATAACTGACTATCACTATAGACGATCATATGTTCCTCTGAGGCATTTACATTCAAATGGTCCATAAATCGTTTTAACCAAATAACCTCTTGTACTGTAGCTGAGGAAACGACAAATTTTGCTTCCATCGTTGAAAGGGCTACACAAGGTTGTTTCTTGCTACTTCATGAAATGGCACCCTTACCTAGCAAGAAAATATAACCTGATGTGGATTTCCTTTTATCCACATCTCCTCCCCAATCAGCATCTATAAATCCTTTCAATTGCATATCTTTTCCTTTAAAATAAATAGAATATTCTACAGTACCTTTGAGGTATCTAAGTATCCTTTTTACCACCTTTTAATATGCTTCTCCTGGGTTAGATTATATCTGCTCACCATGCCCATAGCATAGCATATGTCAGGATTGGTACACAATATTGCATACATCAAACTTCCTAGGCACTAACATATGGAACATTCTTTATAAGTTATATCTGCTCTTCTATCATAGGATACATGCTTTTACTGAGAGACTAATTCTTAGCAATGGGGTTGTTTATAGGCTTACAATTTTGTATGTTAAATCATTCAAGAATTTTGTTAATGTATGTCTCTGGAGATAGTGACAATAACCTTCTTGAGTGATCCCTTAAAATCTTAACTCCAAGGATATAATCTGCTTGACCCATATCTTTCATCTCAAAGTTGGATGACAACCAATCTTTGATAAGATTTACGTATTCTTTGCCATTTCCTGCTATTAATATGTCAACTACATACAACGTTAAAATGACAAACTTATTTCCTGAGCTCTTGGAATAAACACAATGGTCTTCATCAATCATGTTGAACTCATTCGATATGATTGTTTCATGAAATATCAAATACCATTATCTCAAAGACTGCTTGAGGCCATAGATTGATCTTATTAATCTGCAAACCTAGGTTTGCTGCATTTTTCAATGAAACCTATGGGCTGCTCCATTTAGATTTCTTCTTTTAATCCTCCATTGAGGAAAGCAATCTTTACATCCATTTGATGTAGCTTTAGGTCCAAAATAGCCACTAAGGCTAGGATTAACCTTATCAACGTAAATCTTACAACAGGTGAAAGAGTCTCCTCATAGTTAATTCCTTCCTATTGTGTAAACCCTTAGCAAAAAGCCTAGCTTTATATCTTTCGATAATGCCATTAGCTTTTCGCTTTATTTTGAGAGTCCACTTATTCCCAATTGGTTTGCATCCTTTAGGTAGATCAACCAATTCCTAAACATGGTTCAATCTCATGAAAGCCATTTCTTCTTCCATTTCCTTAATCCATTTATCTCTATCTGGGCATAAGAGAGCTTTTTTATATTTTTAGGCTCATCATTATCTTGTGGTGTAATAAAAAAAGCCTCATTCACAAATTTGATCTCAAATTATCGGTACGAAACATTTTTCCTTTTTGATTTTCGTAATTTCGAATCTTGATAAATATGTCTCATATATTCATCATAGTTCAAAATGCTCCCACTTGGATTGAGCTCTATGCTCTCACTCAAATAAGGATTTTGAATATCTATACTCCCATTGGAGTTAGGAATGCTCATTCTCTCATTGAAAGATGGATCTTAAACATTCGAACCGTTGAGAAGAGAGTCTTAACCTTCTTCTTTAATTTCCCTCCCATTCGGATGGAGAGATCTAGATAATTCATCTTTTTGAGTTTCATAAAAAGTAAAGTCTTGACTTACTTTGCCCAACTTTGGAAACTCATTTTCCAAAAATATGACATCTTGTGATTCAAATTCTTTTACTGAGCCATTTTCATGCTTATCCACGAACATGTATCCTTTTGATACATCAGAATATTGCACAAAGATACTCTTTTTACCTTTTGGTCCTAATTTAACAAACTTATTTAAGGTATCATGGACATAAGCATCACAATCCTAAGGATGTTAATGACTCAGGTTGGGTTACCGATCAGTCTATAACTCATAAAGAGTGGAAGTAACAGACTTGAAGGGCATACAGTTTAGAACATGTGGTTGTTAATAAAGCATCTCCCCAATAGAAGATGGTTAAATTTGCTTGAGCCATCATAGAACGTACCATGTCTAAAAGGGTTCTATTTTGCCTTTTCATAACACTATTTTGTTATGGAGTTCGAGGAATAGACAACTGATGTCCAATCCCTTTTTCATCATATAAAGTTTTAAATTCATCAGAAAGATATTCTTGGCCACGGTCGATTCTTAAAGCTTTAATTTTCTTATCCAATTGATTCTAAACCAGATTAATAAAATTTTTAAAGCAATTCAATGCATCGAACTTGTGAGAAATAAAATAAACATGACCATACCTAGTATAGTCATATATAAAAGTGATGAAATAATAAACCCAATGCCTTGCCCTAACATTCATTGGACCAAAGACATTGGAATGAATTAATAGCAATGAAATTGTGGCTCAGGTCCCCTTTCTAAAACGGTTTTCTAATTAGTTTTCCTTGCAAGCAATGCTCACATATAGGTAATTCGATCTTATTTAAATCACTTAAAAAACCTAACTTAACTAACCGACGTATTTGGTTTTGCATGATATGGTTTAATCTAGCATGCCATAAATTGACATTATCCTCATACATATTTAAAGAAGAAGAAATTAATGAAAAACTAGCATTATAAGAATAATTAGGATCAACAACCATAATAATAAAATTGTCTAAAATAAAACAAGAACCATAAAAAATGTTATCCAAAAATAAGTTAACTTTATCATCCTTAAAATGCATATCAAACCCAAGTTTCATCAAAGCTAAAACAGAAAGTAAATTTCTACAAATATCAGGAACATAAAGCACATCGTGTAGGAGTAAGGTTCAACCTCTAGATAAGACTAATCTACATGTGCCAATTCCTTGGACTGCCACTCTAGAATTATTGCCTACATAAATCCATTTTGCTCCAGCAGTTACTCGTCGGAACTTGACAAAGGCATCTCTATCCCTTATCACATAGTCCGTTGCTTCTGAATCAACCACCCATAAAGGATGAAGTTCAATTAAAAATACAAAACTTGATACGTAAATTTCACTCACTTTTGAGTTAGAATAGTGTATCTATTTGCACATAGTGCAATCTTTTACATAGTAACCCTTCTGCTGGCAGTTAAAGCACTTCATCTTTGAAATGTTCACTTTCTTTTTTCCTTTGGACCCCTTTCTATTATGCTTAACTTTTTACTTTTTATGCTCTTGAGCCCTTTCTTTGCCTTTTCCATCTGGTTTGACTTTTTCTTACCAGAATTGGAGTGTGCCATATGCACTTTAGCATTTACCTTAATCGATGCCAAATGGTCCTCTTCCAACTCCAAATGCCTAGCGACATCCTTAAATGTCTTAATGCTATCCATGTGAGTCAGTTGCATTTTCATATGTTCCCAACTCCTTGGCAAAGAACGAATGACAGCCTGAACCTATTGCTCGTTGGTCAACTTATGACCTATATCACCAAGCTCACATATCATATTCTTTATCTTTCAAAGATGTTTTCGCATTGAATGATCAAGCCTTTTTTTATAAGTATCAAATTTGATCATTAAAGATCAGAGTCTAGTTAGAGACACTCCTCCAAACTTCTCTCATAATACAACCTACAGGTCCATTGCATTTCGATATGGGCAAAATTGCATGGTGATATCATCTTTCATCGCACTTAGGAGGATGATTCGAGCAATGAAATTATTTTTTTTTCATACTACATAAGCATCTCGATCCTGCTTATGCTGAGCAGAAGTGCCATCCTCAAGTTCAGTCATAATCGAACTTAAGGTTTCTAAAGCCTTTTGCTCCTCAAGCACATACTGGATTTTCATGCTCTAGATTTTATAATTGTTTCCATTGAGTTTCATGTTTTTGTTTAATTCAATGACTATCAATTTTAAAGCCATTGAAATCCTCTTATCAAAATAGAATATATATTCCACATTATAAAGGAAAACATGGCAATACATGCTATTTACTATGCATCTAAAATTAAAATCTTATAAAGTTATCTATCAGGCTCAAAATCAGAAAAATTATGAAAATTAGAATTGAAAAAATGGGTAAAAATGTTCTTGGGAAGCATGCTCATATGCCTATATACACCATAGAAGGTGGGCTCATGCTCTCCACGTGCTAGACCAATCGCACACTAGAAGTGCCAAGGGCCCACATGGCACGACCCTATAGAGCCATATGTTGCAACCTCATTGGGCCACATGTAAGCCATGTGGCACCACATTGACAGCATGGCAGACACGGGGCATGACCTCAGTCTGCCACATGGTAGATAATCATTAGCCCACGTGTCGACACATGACGTGACTTATTAAGCCACGTGTCTGAAACCACATGCCACGTGTCACCACCATAGGCTGTCATATGGGCAACACATGGCATGACTCATCAAGCCATATGGCATGACCCTTGTCAGCACCAGAGGTTGCCACGTAGTTTTACGTGTTAACTTTTGGTTGGTCAACGTGGTGCCATGTGGCACCATATGGACCCTCCATTGCCACATTAACTGACATGTGACTCTTCACCATAAGGCCATGTGTCACCCTCCCATTAGTCCATGTGGCTGAGTTACATTTCACTCAGCGCGCTTGGCCCTAACGTGTGCTGGAGATATGCCCAGCACATTGATGGCACATGCAATCCACACACTGCCTTTTCGATGGATTTAGACCGCCAAATTTTTTCTAGGGAGTTTTAAGGGTCTTTGAGTCCAATGTTATAGTCAAAAATAAAAAATTTCCACTTAAAATTTTAATTATGAACTTTTAAATAATTATTATATTTTCAATGTCCAAAAAACATAAAAAAAATAACCAGTCCAGAATTAAAAATAAAATTCTAATTCAGAACAAATCTAATGAGCATGCATAGCCTATAATCATGTTTCTATATTTTCACAAAAATACAAATCCATCCGGAACATAAAAAGTAGTCTCTGATACCAATAAAAGAAAAATTATCATGACATATCATGATAAATTAATAAGAAGTACATATAAATATCTCTCGAAGCATGGAATCACAAACATCGAGATCGTTAACATTTTGTGTCTCTACCTGGTTCTCACCCATGCCACAAAATCCTTGGGATGAAAATACTAGTTCCATGAACTAAAAATTCTGAAAAACAAGAGAGAAAATGTGCGAAAATAATTTCACAGAGATTCGGTATATCAATTTCTCCTCCCCCTCAAATGGTGAATTTTAGCCCTTATATAGGGCTCCGATTAAAGCAGTATTTAATCTCTTTAATTAGTGCAATTTAAAATTAACAGTTACAATACATAATAGAGGAAATTATATCAATCATTAATATGTCAGTTACCAAATATAAATAAGGTAACTGACTATATTAATTCCCTCTAATAAAGGCTGATTTCCTAATTATAGGAAATCTTAATATGGAACTAATTTCATGTACATAATTTTTTGTTCTGGTATATACTTATTTATATCAGGATCAATTTATCATCTCATGAGTTATAGGCGTATCCCAAAACTCCATGTGTGTTTGAATAAAGAATTAAGAGCTTAATTTAGTACTATAAGGTTCTATTTGGTTCGTGATAGTATATGCTTTATTAATGTACTGTACAATATTATTTTAACGATAAAATATTTGAAAAAACTGTATGATAATATAATTTTATAATATTTTCTGTTTAGTTCAATTATATGATATTGTGTAGTTTTATTATAAAAATAACATAATTATCCTTCAATTTAAAAAAATTTAAATATTTCTATAACTATTAATATTTTAAAATAATTGTTTTAATATTATAAAAAATAATATTAATATTTCTAAAATAATGAAGATAATATTTATTTGATAAATATTTACTTAAAAATTTAATAAATAATTCAAACATATCATATATAAATAAATTTAAATATAATAATAAATATTAGGTCCATAATATTCAAACATTAGTTCTAAATTATCATCCATAATATGCTAATAAATATTAATTTTAAATTATCATGGACAGACGAGTAGTTATAAAATTAATTATAATAAAAATAAAAATAATAATATTATAATATTAAAAATAAATAATGAAAAATATAAAAAATTAAAATTAGATAAATTTATAATTTAAAAATTATATATCAAAATTATAAAGTACAATATTATAATAAAATTATGCTCTTAAATATTGTACGGTACAAAACAATATATTAATAAATTATGCTACACCACCAACCAAACATTATGGGATAATTAGAAAAGAATGTGAGACCTTAAGGACCGAAATGTGAGTTTTGTTTTGTTTTCTGAGAAATACGAACTTTCTATCCGTCTGGTTCTCTCTTCTCTCTCCCTCGTTTGGAATCGCAAGGGCAAAGCAGAAGCTGTGCGTATGCGTGTATCTGTGTCTCTTCTTTCATCATTCTCCCTCCATATTTCAAGGCAAAAGGTGTCTTCGATCAATGGAAGCTTGAGAATCTAACGATTTCTTCAACACGTAGAAAGGCTTTCCGTTCCCAAACGATTACAGCGTTTAATTACCCAGTTTGGGGGATTAGGCAGATGGCAGAGTCATCAAAGGAAGAGCTGGTTCAGCTGATCAAGCGCTTCGGTGCTTGCTTAACCTTCAAGATTTCCAATCTCTTCTCGATCTCTTTCCACAACCTGGTTTTTATCTCTCTCTTCTCTCTTCTTTTCTTGTCAGTTTCATTGTTTTAATTCAATTTTCTACTTCGTTCTGAAACCTCTTTACTTCTTTATTTCCATTTCTTTCTTCTTCTTCATTTGCTGCGTGATATTGCTCTCTATTTGCCTTTAATTGTCACGTTCTTTTTGTTTTTTGTTTTTTTTTTTGGTGAATAGGAGTATGGAAATTAAGGGTGTTAGTGATCATGCTTTTAGTTCTAGCTATTCTATGTCTCTAGTTAGTCAATTGGAGCTTTTCTGCATTGTGTTATGGGTTTGTTTTACCTGAAGGCTAATCGCTTTACTTGGCGTAGATAAGGAGATTTTCCGCAATTATCAAGTACGGTTTTGATGAAATTCTATTGTTAGTAATTACTGGTTCGCTGGCTTTTATCCATTATGGTTGGTGCTGGGTTCTCTGAGATGGTTGCCCTGCTGTATTCCTCATGTTTCTTTGGGAGCAAAAGATGGTACAACAATTTTGCTGATATGAATAGTGAAATAATATTCAATGTATTGAGTTTCCACAATCAAGAGTCATTATTTCCTTTGATTAGTGGGAATACAGAACCCTCTACTCAATGGATTTCGGGTTTTTGTCTTGAGTTTGGGCTTGTCATATAGCATGCCTAGATCTGCCTTATTTTGCAAGTTGCCTTGCTCTTGGGGATGGCTTTTTAGCCATGCCATTAGAGAAGTAGATTGGTAGGTTCTAGCTTGTGCCAACCTCATGTTGAACAAGTAGATTTCTGAATTCGTGCTCACTTCAGCCTTTTCTTGTCACATAAGGGAGAAGAATGAGGTGATAAACGGTCTAGGGAAAAAACAAACATTAAAATCAAAATATTAAAAGAATGAAAGTTAAGATTGCCAAGTCAATGATCTTGTAAAGGCTGCAACGTGATGTTTTCTGCGGCAAAAATAAACAATGGGTTTACCAAAAAATAAATACAAAAAAAAAAAGACTCGTGTTTGATAGTAAGTACAACTGTACATAATTTGTAAAAGTTTAACTTATTTAATGTTTTGAGTGCATCCTTTCATCTGATGCCTCAGCTCTAGCTAAAGAATCAGTTATTGAGATGGGTAGTACACCAATTATTCTATACGCATGCATTCATTACTTTCTAAAAATTTGCCCTCTTATATGCAATTCTTATGTTGAGCATCTATTATCCCGTCAAGAGTCTTTTGATTATGAAAGCAATTCATTAGGGTGGATTTTGTCCCATTTGATTTTGAAGCCGTAACATTAACTTTTGGCAACCACAATTATTATATTGGGAGCTTCTGAAGTGCTCTCTCTTACCTGCATATGTTACATTTCTAAATTTGATGTGTGAATATAATTTTTTTCGACCTTAGAAACCGCATATCGTGCCTTCAATAGAAAATAAGGGCTGTATTAAAAGGAAAATGGATTCTGCGTCTAGACTAATAGAATATTATTTGTACTTGGTAGAACATTAACATTCAGTTTGCATTCATTAGTTCTGATATTCATTGAGGTAAAGATTTTGACTTTCCACTTGCCAATAGTTATAATATTTTTGGAGTTCCTTGCTACATAGGCACGCATATTTGTGTGTGTGTGTGTGTGTGTGTACGTGCATATAGGGATGTAGTCAGTTGAGTAAAATATCAATTTGATCAATAAAATCTTTTATGCTTTATAGGGTCAATTTATTAGAATGTTAATGAGATTTGGTGCAGTCAAAAAGTATTATGTGGGGATGTTTATTGTGTTTGGGTATGATCAAAGAATTTTAATGGGGTTAATTTTTTTTTTTAATTAATATAAAGAGGGTTTCTTTTTTCAGTGAAGCTAGTGTGGTCAATGGATCCCACTCATTAAGCTGTAGTTATGCTGCTGCTCTGTGTATGTGTAGAGAGAGAGAGAGAGAGAGAGAGAGAGAACTTGCTATTAAAGGGCTCTTTGAAATTGTTTTCTTCTTGAGAAATGTGTTATATTTATTTATTTTTTAGCTTAACATGACATTACAATTCCCAACCATTAAAGTAGTGTAGAATTGCTATACTGTGTTTGTTGTAAGGTGCAAAAATATCTCGCTATTCTTTTCAAAATCTATTGGTCTTTAGTGTGATGGACAAATATAAACCAAAAAGATTGGTGACATAGTCTGGGTTCAAGGATTGTGGCAAATGTTATATCTCAAAGATCATTTGTTTCACCACTTTTTATATATGGGAGTTGTCACTATTTCAAAATTGGTTTCAGGATTATCGATCTGTTGGCGCTATTGCTGGTCTTGCTGTTGCAATAGTCTTTACCTGGAGGCTATTGAGGTCACCTGTTGGACCCCAAAGGAGACAACCCAAAAGGCAAGCTTCATCCAGTAGTTCTGCTGTCAATAATCAATCAAATTCAACCTTGGTGCCTTCTGGAGTTTGTTCATCATCATCAGAGGATATGAAAGCTCAAAATGTTGTCGATGAGTTCTTGCCAGTGAAGGTAACTTTATTGGTTTTCCCCGATAATCAATCCTTATAACCACTTCTTTAGGTTGTGCTTAGTCTTATTGTATATTTTTCTTATACCTTTTCAGCCAACTTTGGGGCAGATAGTTAGGCAGAAGCTGAGTGAAGGAAGAAAGGTAAATATATGTTCTCAGGTATCTTGATCATCGTGTTTATGTTTTTGTAGGTTGTATTCACCATTTATATGAAATGCATTTATCTCCTGCATTTTTGAAATGATCTTAGATGATTTGAACTTAGGTTTCTTGGAAAGTTTTATTTTATGTGCAAATTCACTTTGAAACTTGAGCTGTTGTTTAGTTTGCTGAGTTGATCATCTATACAAGTTGTCTCAGTTGTTTAAGTGTCAAATATCTTTACTTAAGGATGTAGTTGTAAAGCACACAAAATCTTCTACTTATTCTCTTTCTCTCTCTCTCTCTTTCTCTGTGTGTGTGTGTGTGTTTTTTTTTTAATAATAAAAAAATAGAGGTCATCAAGTCACAGATTCATTGTTTATCCTCTAGTTATCAAGACACATGCACATGAAGATTAACAAGTGAAAGGGGAAACTATTATTTGTTTTGTGGGAGAGCGTTGTTTTCAGAATCATAGTGTAAAAAGCAGCATTCTGTCGTTGGCAAATGACAACTAAAGGCCTTGACAGCAAGAGAATCAGATGCAATAGGTGACCATCTCATTAATTATTTATGAATTATAGTCTTGGATGTTTTGAAACCATAGTAATCAGCCATCTGCATTATCAAATAACTACTGATACGTTTCTGCTTTTCTACACTAGTTAATGCTGCATGATTCAGTTCAAAACTCATTTCACGACATTTTAATTTCTGAGTTTAGCCTCTCGTAACAAGACTCATCTTGCATGAATAATCCATTGTCTCAAGATCCTTTTTTGGTATCTGTGATTGATAATGTGTACTTAATTTCCAAAGCTTGTCATGTGTAGTTAAACTAGTTGCTGTTGCACGTAATCATTGAATTATTTTTTTTCCACTCCCCTTGGGCTTCTACTTTGCTTTCTCTGTCTTGCATGCTTTACCCTAATTGACTTTCTTAACGCATGGGTTATTCCAGTGCTTGAACTTTCTTCACTAAAAAGTCAACTTGTTTGTTTGTTTCTTTGTAAGATTTCAAACTTGAGGACTTGATCTGTGCAGGTTACTTGCCGTTTGCTAGGAGTAATTCTTGAGGAAAGTAGTCCAGAGGAGATTCAGGTGGTGAGATACTATTCACAATCAATTATGCTTTCAGCAGCAATCTGCAGAACTAACTTTGTTAATTTTGTTTATTTATTTATTTTTGATTATGGGCAGAAACAAGCTACTGTGAGGTTCTCTGTGCTGGAAGTACTGTTGGAGATAACAAAATTTTGTGATCTTTATCTCATGGAAAGAGTACTCGATGATGAGAGTGAAGTGCGTGCAAACTCTATTGTGTACAATTCTATCTTGTCAAATGACTGAAGATTACTAAGCTGTTCTGTTTACTAGTTTTCTTACTCTAATGTCGTGTGCATAGTGCCTGCCTGTGATCCTGTGCATATATCCAATATTTAACTATGCAAAATAATGTTGTCTTTGATCAGATTTTTTATTTTTGCATGTATGGTCAATTATTTCATAAAAGCTTGATTTTTGATGTATTAGCACAAGTGTGGTTAATGCCTAATCTATCTTCCACATTACATATGCATTATACATATATGTGGTGTAGCCAGTCAGTTTTAAGGGCGTCTTTTGATTTTATTGATTTATACCAATATATCAAATCTCTATTCTGGGATGAGATGCTTGAATTACCTCCAAGAATTTATCTTCTCCATCTTCTTTATAACTAAGACTTTATCAGATATTTTTTCCTTTTTAAATGTTCAGATACTTCCCTCATCTGAAAATGAAATTATGACCATGTTGATGTGCCTTTGCATAGAAGAATAGCATTACGGATGTTTTCTCACTAATTGTTTGAGACTAGTTGGCCCATCAACTGATAACTTATATTGTCATCATTGAGTTAATTGAGTTCATGGCTGCTGCATTGACTGTCAATTATTTAATGCTTCCCATTCTGTTTAGCTAGTTCAGCTTTCTTAATTTTTTTATTTAATTTTGCTGTATTTTTCTCATCATTACATCATGAATCTTTTTTTCTGCAGCAAAAGGTTCTTGCAGCTTTGGAGAATGCGGGGGTTTTCACATCTGGTGGTTTAGTCAGAGACAAGGTAACTAAAAATGCCTAATGGTTTCGACAATCTGAACTTATCTTTCAATTTTCGCATGTGGTCATAATATTTTTTTTTTTGTTAACATGGTGCATTGTTTTAATGTTTGATTGACTAATAGATGTGAGTTCTCATTTAATGTTTTATTGGTAGTTGCTCATCATTATTATAACTTATTGCTATCAATATGGGACCTGAAGTAGCAAATTTATAAGGTATTTTACAAGCTTAGTCATTGAATTTAAGGTATTCAATTTCTTCACTGCAGAAGCTAAAAAGGCATGGGGGAAGATATTTGCTTATTCTCATTGTTATTAGTATCCTATAATTCACTATTCGAATCTTCTGATTCGGTACGATTCAATAGCACAGTGATACAAATCTTCATTCGAATTCCAAAAGATTCTGAGTCCCACCGAATCTTTTGAATCTTAATGATTCAGTGGAACGATTCAAATCTTACTATTATTTACGATTTGGAACATGTGAATTTTAATTGACATCTTATTTTTTTAGTGGAGATTTTTTAAAAAATTTTTTAACGGCTTTTAAAGCGGTCTTTTTTCCATTATAAGACTATGAGACCTATTAATCTCAAATTATTTTGAAAACATTTGGCGATGAAAATGGAGAAGATGATGAAACCATGTCAGATGATTACAGTATTAGTATTAGTAGTGGAGATATTGATCTTGCCCATAAGTAGGGAATTAGGAATGTGATAAACCTAGTGTTTTTATTTTTATGACTTATATATGGTTTAATTATAATTATATTATTATCATATTATATATGTCGATTTGTTATTTATTTGAGTACTTGATTCATATTATAAGTTTAGATGTCTTATAAATTATATTCCACGCTTTTTTATTCAATGTGTTCTGTATCCGTAGGATATGATACAATTTAGGATTCTCTTAGCAGGAAAATGATTCAGTATACTTATGCTTATTCTTACTAAGCCTTCCTTGCCTCTTGAAGTTCTAAAAAAATGTCTAAGCTTCTCGACCACAATTACTGGCCAAGTTAAACCTAGAAGTTGGGCCTGGGCCTTGGCTATTTAAAAATATTATTATTGATTCCTTTTCCCTCCAAAAGTGGGTTTCCTTTTGCTGAAGTGTCATGCATTTAACATATTTCTCATGTAGAGGTAGGACCCGTGCAAATTATTCAGTTATATCTTGAAAAATATTAATAGTGAATATATTTAACTCAATATGGCCTATGAAAAAAGGTAAAATATATCAATGCTAAATTTTGTCTTAAGCATTAACTACTAGTATAAATTTTCACTAGTGTATTGGGTTTCCTTGTGATTTATGTATGTTGGCATTCTTTAACTATAAAGGTAATTCAATTTATTACATACAGTGGATCTTCACAAATGTAATGCTGATTATATCAGTGCCTCTAACGAAATGACAGGATTAGAATAACATAATGACAACAAAGTTTATAAACAAAATTGTATTACCAGTGTAATGTTTAAGTTGATTTATTTTATGCATATCTATACTTGGAAGAGATACTGAAAATGTCAATTTGGCCTCTGAGATGGTTTAGTTCTCTCTTTAAAATCCATTAGTACGATGGGTTACATCTGTTCATCAATAGGAGCCGCTTGTGAGCAAAAGTTAGTTCTCATTTCTTTCTTTTTTTATATATTTTAAAGAATAAAATTAAATATGAGGAATTTCAAACAATTAACATTTTTTTTAGATTTGTGACCAAACAAAGTTTAGTTATTGAACTCCATTTCATCATTTGCTTTAGTGTATTCTCTACTCTCTTTGTTACTGAATGAGCTTCAGTGCATCTTCTAATATGTTGTGAAATGGGACCCAAAATGTATGGACAGCATGCACAGATGCTTGGTTTGAGTGTTTAATAACTGAGTACATAGTTTCAGTAAATGATATAAATATTTGGGACAAAAAAATTCTGGTCCCTCAATTATTACATTTTTTTTATAGTTGAGTCCTTGAACTACTATTGTTTTCCCACTGATCCCTAAACAAATATCTTAGCGCACAGATTCAAATTTGATTGGTTAAATCAAATAGTAACATCAGTTTAGTTTACTCTGAATCCCCGAACTATCACTTTTATATTTTTCAGTCAATCCTTGCTTGGACTCGATGTATGCTAGAGTTATTATTTAGGGACTAAATATAACATAGTAGAAGTTTGTCAACTTGATAGAAAAAAGCCCCTGGTTTGACCTGGTGTAGTATAGAATGACCATTGAGGGGACCCTACATAAGATGATAGAAGTTTGTCTAACAATAAGAATAAATTAATAGTGAAGGGATCAACCCATATTTTCTTTGTTTTATTTTATTTTTATTTTTTTAGTTAAGGGATCTAAGCATTTTTTCGTTTTCTACAATGATTTGAATTTTTGCTGATACGTGGTTCGGCAATTTTAATCGCTAGAAAAAGGGTGTGGATGGATATTGATGAAAGGAATTAGAATATATTCATGTTTATTGCACGATTAGCATTGGCAATACCAGATTAAGTCATGATACTGGTAAATATTATGTTGGAGAAGACAAATTGAAGCATGCGAGGACTATACAGAACCTGATGAAAAGATTTTGATGATGTATTTTTACATTGGGGTGCAAAATGACACCCATTACTTTGTTTCTAGCAATTGCTAAGACCCATTTGATGTACTAAAATATTTCCTCATTGGTTTCAATGAGAACTTGTCTTGTGCTTGAAGTTGTTGGAAGGAAACCCCAATTTGTATGCTGTTATTTTGCCAAGTGAGAAATAAAAAAGAAATGAAACAAAAAGGAGGATAAAGAAGGATAAAGAAGTTCTCTTTTAGAATATTCTTAAATCCATGCTCATTATTACCACCTGAAGCATCAAACTTAAGTAATGATGTCAAATTAAATTGTGGTAAACTATACGAAGCGAATAATTGTGATTGAGAGTGTCATGATAATTTCTGCTGCAATCTGTCCCATGGATAAAGGGTTGGTGAGGACACCTTTACTGTATTCCCAAGACTTGTGGTTGAATGGCAAAAACTTAACATGGATTGGCTAGTCAATTAGTGTTTCTTGCATGGCCATATTAGTTTACCTTCTCTTTCAATTTTGAATAATGTCTCTAATAAGTGTGAAGTTCACCTGCAGGTTCTCTTCTGTAGCACAGAAAATGGACGGTCGTCCTTTGTCCGGCAACTAGAACCAGACTGGCATATTGACACCAACCATGAAATTATTTCCCAATTAGCCGTATGTCATCCATTAATTGCCATATTTTCTTTTATAAATGCTTTGCGTTCATGTTTGAGGTCCATCAAATTTATCTTGTCAAGCATTCACCAGAATCACCTTTCTTGGTTGCAGAGGTTTATCAAATATCAGCTTCACATTTCCCCTGCTAGACCCGAAAGGAGTGCTGCCAACGTATTCAGTTCTCCTTCCTTGGAACAGTTTTTTCGAAACATTTGATGCTTCAACAGTGAGACGTGGTAGTATAAACATGAAATAGATTGTTTTATATGCTAAAACTGATTACAGCGCAATGTTCTCCGGCAGAGCATCTCTGCAGTTGATTTCCCGGTGAAGTGGTCTCAAATTCCTTTATATTGTTTGAAAGTTGTGCATTAGATTTCCCCAGTTTTAACTTCGTTTCAGTGAAAGTTTCACCAAGTGGATGTAATTTGTATTTCAGTTATAGAATTTGTAATCCTTCACAATAATTTTATGTTCCTAGTTGCAAGTAAGACAACTAGAGGTCCACAAACGAATGGGATTTTATTTTTCTTGTAAATGGAGGTCAATATCTGGGTAAGGAAAGTATGTATTGATATTGATGATGAATAACGATACAATTAAAACAGATATAAGGGGAGGAGCACTGGGTGGTTTTGTTGGCAAAATACCTTTTAGGTGAGGGAAATTATGTGGGACTTTTGTCATTTTGTTAAATAAATTGGGCATTTTGTTTTGTATTAAGCCGTTCAACTGTTGTTGGAAGTATGAAAGGGGCATCTTCAAGTCTGAAAATAGCCGCTGGCCGCAGGATTAGATATTTGTGGTCTAATTGTTGATTTCCACGGAATAGCTAGGCTTTTGCCTTAGCTTTTAGGATGTCTACATTCCGTATACCATATCAATGTGCTAGCAAGCCTACATCAATTTCGCGAGAGTGTGTGTGTGTGTATATATATATATATATATATATATATATATATATATATATATATGGTATTCTTTACCTTCTGAATCATATTTTAGAAGCTATTACCAGCTAACGTTAAAGGTGAGAGATGTAAGAGGTGGAATAGAGTTAGCATAGGATTCCGGCTGTTTGAAAAAAGAATTAAATACGTGCATAGTTAATATGTAGATTGCACGTGCACATGGTATTTTTTTACTTTTTGAATCATATTTTAAAAGTTATTACTAGCTAACACTAAAGGTAAGAGATGGAATGGAGTTAGCATAGAATTTCAGCTATTTGAAAAAAGAATGAAATACGTGCATAGTTGATATGTAGAATACACATACATAACACACATACATGCATGCACGCACGAATATATATATATATATAGTGTGTGTGTGTGTGTGGTATTTTTTAATTTTTGAATCATATTTTAGAAGTTATTACTAGCTAACATTAAACGTAAGAGATGGAATGGAGTTGGTGTAGGATTCCGGCTATTTAAAAAAAGAATTGAATAGCTAGTTGAAAGTAGTTGATATGTAGATGGAGACTGGCTAGTTGAAAGTTGTGTTGTTATTTTTTTGAAATAAAAAAATTTCCATTAAAAAGAATCTTCAACCAGTACAGAATTCAAAATGTTTAAAATAAAATCCAATCAAACATGAAGATTAGCTAAAAAATTGAAGTTTCTGTCTAAAATATGAGCTATATAATTCATTGATTTTTTAGCAAAAATACATTTGACATTTGTTAAAAAAAAAATACAAGTTAACACAACGAGAACTTGGATTGTAATAACCCAAATTTTTATTTGACATGCAAAATACATTATAGAGCACGTACAATAACCTCAGGACAATTTTTAGAGTAATCACGATAGAATAGTACAGAAAAAAAGCTTAATAGTACATAAGTGTTAAACGTGCTCGATCCAGGGTAATGGAAAGATGGGTGATCTCCTGCAAAGTTATAGATAAGAGTCAAATGAGATAATATGAGTTAAATGGAGTCTAGTGGTATAATTTGAGATGAAATTTAGTTCAAAAGGATCCTCAAATCAGACAGTAAAGTTTTACTTGGTTTCACGGAAGGGGTTGATCCAAGTTTGACCAGAACTTTAAAAATAACAAATGACCTCTAAAATTCATCAAAATTTTTAGATCTACAATAAATGAGATATATAATATTTTATAGCAAAAAAAATAAATTTTTAGACAGTTCTAAAATTTTGGATTTCGGATGACCTTGCCTCTGGAGGCATAAGTATACTGAAATGATATTAGAACAAGCTAAAATTTTAAATATAAATTTCCATATGTATTATTGCACTCGAGGAAGAATATTAAAATATTCTGATAAGGGGAGCATCTATTTTAGAAAAATGGTCAGAAATCAGGGATAAATTAATTAGAAGGCTTAAATTTTATATTTACTTCATTCAAGGGCATAATTGTCATTAAAAAATAAGTTACAATCAGATGTGTGAAGATCTACGATAAAAAGTATGTAGAGGCTAAGAAAATGATGAAAAATGGCATGAGTTGTAAAGGAAGATGAAAGAAGTTTTGACTCTTAATTTGGTGGGTTTGAAGGCAGCATGGAAAACTCTAAAAAAGTCTCAAATTCACCCTAAAAATCATCCTTATCCTCTTTTACTTTAGCAAAACCTGAATATACCTTTCTCTTCCATTCTTATCTTTCCTTCATCTCTTCACATATACAGTAAAACTCAAGCCCTAAATTCACTCATATACATTAGAGAACACCCTATTCCATATAGAGATTTAGTTGAAACAAAAGGGACCTTGGAAGTGAAGGAAGTTGTGTAAAACAAAACCCACCAGGTTGGTAAGAAGTTGAGTTTTTGTCCAAATTTGTTAAGAAAATCGTTATGTACTTGTAAAGCATGACTAATAGAGTTGTTTAGTAGCTTTTAATTGTTTGAATTCATGACACAAACTCATTAATTTCTTTATCTCCAATTCGGCCCAAAGAAGAACAACAAGGGAGAGACAAAGGCAAAGGGAAACAAGGTGAAGAAAAGAAAGAATAAGGAATTCTAAGGCTATTTTGAGGTTAGTGGATGCTTGCTACACTCAATTTCATATTTATAATAGAAATCTCTTTGAAATCCATATTATGTAACTATGGTAACTTGGGTAGAAATGTGAAATAATTCAAGATAAAATGTTAAAATGATGAAATAAGGTGTTAGGACTATGAATTGATAGAGAAAACAAGGTGAAAATATGGGATTCTAACTTGGCCGAAATTGATACCTAATTTTAATTTGTGGTAAATTGATGTATTATGACATACCAAGCATGAAATTCATAATATGTGATATAAATAAGATAGTAGAAGTGTTGAAAGTTGAAAATAATTAGGGAATGTAAAGTTCCATAATTAAACTTAAAGGTGGAAATTAAGGTAACTTGAAACTTATAATGTAAAATGGATATGTATCATTATGCGAATGTCTAATATGACATTAGAATTACTTATGGTATGTAATTAGTGAAAGAAACACATGATGAGTACATGAACTCAAAGTGGCCGAATGATATTCATGGTGAAAATAACATGTTTTTATCATTTTTACATGGTATTATATGGTTACATGATGAAAATATAATGATAAGTATGATCGAAACATCATAAAGCTATGTATCATTTGTTACATATTGTGATTGATAAGGAAATAGGTGAAAATATGATGTGAACTAATAACCCAGTAGGAATTCCAGGACTGTAGATATAATGGCTAGCCATTGGAATTTATACTGCTGTAAAATTATGAGATTTGATTTGACATTATGTTTTGATTGCCGACACTTATATGGAATTGGGACGTAGGTTTAAAATAAGTAATCTGTTCCCAAGGATGTAGGGTTACGGTAAATAATCTGATCCCATGATTATATCAGTGGCATTGGAGTCCTCATCTTACGTATCCGGTTCGAGAATTTTCACTGGACGATATTAGAGGCAAAATTGTAATTTTGCATAATTTGAGGACTAAATGGTAAATTATGTGAAAAAATGTCAAATGTGTGATTAAGGAAAAAAAGATGAAAAATGGAGTTAATTGAATCAAAAGGGTAAAAATATAATTACATGAGAAAAAGGAGGTTAAAAGTGAAATTAGCACTAAAAAGGTAGTTAAAAGGGATAAATTAGTTAAATAAGTGAAAATAAGTAAAATCGTAATTTTGACAAAATTTAGGGACTAAAATATAATTTGTCATTTTATGAGTTAAGTAACGACTAGAATGGAAATCTACCACCTAAAGTGGAATATAAGCTAAAGAAGCAAAAATGAGTTAAATTTAAGCTAAATAGAATAAATTAAGAGAAAAAAAGACATTAAGGACTAAATAGAAATTTTACATGGTATAGATAAATAATTGCTTTAATTAAGGAAAATTAAAAAACTAGTATGAAATGGTAAATTAAATAATTATAGGATAAGAATATGAAGTGGTTAAATTAGAAAAAAAAAATTAGCTAAGGGCAAAATGGTAAATTAATTAAAATTAACGCATTAGATAAAATTTTATGTAGTTGTATCCAACACTAGGCAATCTAGTTGCTTAGTGCATGGTTTGTTTTGACTGCACATAGAGACAGGTAAAGATGAGATAAGTGGAGCATAACCGATGGCATGTAAGTGTGGGGAGGGATCTCGTGATTTATTTTGACATGTATATTTGAGTGTTAAATAGAATAGAATGTATGTAATTTAAATTATAATGTAATGTATAACAATACTAGTACATGTGATGATATTTATGAGAAATATGTGTATGAAAATGTGAGTTGCATTGACATAGAAGTATTATGCATGTAAATGAAGTATTAATGGTGGTGGTTGAAATTTAGGAGTGTAAATTTAATCATTGTAGGTTTAGGCAGCATAAATTGTAAGCCGTTATGCTGTCGAAATTCTTACCAAATGAATAGTAATTCATTGACCTTAAAATGAATATTAATAAATTAAGAATAAATATAGGGTGTCACATTTAGTGGTATCAAAGCCCAATTTAGGCGACCTTAATATCGGAGTAAATATGTGAATGTGAGTTAATGATTAATGAATGCACGTACTTGCCACTTAAATATGAGAATATTAAAGGTTGTATCTTACCTGTCTCTTGAGAATTTCAGTGATAATCATGGCATCAAGTTCTAGGTGAGGAGCTAAGTTATAAAGTGATGCGGAGTGTGGAGCCTCAGCGAGTCCGAGCCTAGCAGCTAGTTGAACACTGCCCACCACCAAGTCTCATCAGCCTAGTCGACGTACATTAACATTAGCATCAGGAACTTCTCCACATGCACCACCATATTTCATGCAAACAATAGCAGATTTACTATATTAGAGAATGTAGGCCCCAATTTCTCCACAGCCACAATAGCAATCACCACCACCGCCGCCTATAAGGTCAATATTAAAGCAGTTAAAAAGACTTGGAGTAGAGTATTTTTATGGTTGACAACAAGTGACTGTTACAGAAGCCGAGGAGTGGTTAGTTAAAATTAAACGGCATTTTGAAATTATTCATAGTCCTCTTGAGGAGATGTTGGAAGGAGCAGCTGCTTTATTTTAAAGCCCAGCCAATATATGGTGAAATACAGTGAGGTGCTATACACTAGCTGAACAACTGGCATGGGATTTCTTCCTCCATAAATTTAGAGAAAAATAAGTTAGAAAGGAGTATCAATGGGTTATGAAGGAAGCATTTTGGTGACTGCACCAGGGCAACCACACAGTTCAAGAATATGATCGAGAATTTGAGAGGCTTAATTCCTATGTGGAGGACTACCATATTCCACCTGCATTAATGTGCTAGTTATTTGAAAGAGTACTGCATACTGAAATTAAAAAGGCCCTAGCAGCTCATGAGTATACTAATAGGAGTCTTTTAGTTGAAGCAGCAACAAAGATTGAAGTAATAGAAGTTGAGGAAGCTAATAGAAAGGTTCGATTTCAGTAAAGAAGTAGACCAGATTCAGGGACATCCAGTAAATCAAACAAGAAACTTAAGGGATCAGGGATTAATTCACAAATGCCTACAACAACTCCAGCATTGAGCTAGAAGTCTATAGCTCGTGATGCTCCACCTACAACATCGGTTGCTATCACTTTTTGAGCCATTACTAGAGTGATTATTCTAGAGTGTGAGCATTGTGGGCAATGCCACCCAAGTGAGCATTGGAGGTTGACTAGAACTTGCTTGAGATATGGGTAAAAGGAACATAAACAGAAGGGTTGCCCACATGTACAATCAACTTCATCAGCTATTCCTACTGGTAGACCTATGACTACAACACCTAAATAAAATGGTAGAGGCGGGCTTAGTGGAGAGGCATCCACCAGAGCTAGTGCACAAACACCTCAAGCTTTTGATAGATGATCAGCAGCTAAAACCTATGCAGTTAGAGCAAGGGAAGATCAAGATGATCCTGATGTTATTATGGGTAAGTTCTACTTATTTAATGCTTCTATTTATGCTTCAATAGATCCTAGTCCACACATTCCTATCTTAGCACAAAAGTTGCACATGGAAAGAGTTTAAACAAATCACCATTAGATCAAGACATATTAGTGATAACCCATTAGGACATTAGGTAGTGGTAAACATTGTTTATAGGAATTGTCCTATCTAAATACAACAAACTACCTTTCCTGCAAACCCAATTAAACTTCCTTTCCATTAGTTTGATGTCATCCTAGGAATGGATTGGTTATGTAAACACCAAGTAGATGTTAAATGCAGCTTGAAAAGAATCATATTGCAAACTCCTGAAGGTCAAAAAATCACAATTGTAGGGGAGAGATCAAATTTTATGACAAATGTTATCTCAGCTACTGCAGTAAACCGATGTATCAAAAAGAGGTGTAAGGTTTACTTAGCCTATGTAACAGAAGTTAAGGAAGAAAAACCAAAGGTTAGTGATGTTCTTGCTATATGAGATTTTTCGAATGTCTTTCCAAATGACTTACCAGGGTTACCACCAGAAAGAGAAGTTGATTTCACCATTTATCTAATGGCTAGTATAACCCCTATTTCAAAAGTTCTTTATCATATAACACCTATAGAATTGAAAGAATGAAAGATTTAGTTGCAAGAATTGCTTGACATGGGATTTATTCACTTGAGTGTGTCACCATAGGGAGCACCGGTATTATTTGTAAAGAAAAAAGATGGTTCGCTTCAGTTGTGTATTGACTATAGACAGTTGAACAAGGTGACTATAAAGAACGAATATCCTTTACCTCAGATTGATGATCTGTTTGATCAACTAAAATGTGCATCTATATTTTCAAAAATTGATTTAAAATCTGGTTACCACCAGCTTTGGGCCTTATTAATGCATCGATAATATTTATGGATTTGATGAACCATATTTTTCATTCCTATCTAGATTAGTTGTGATGGTATTCATTGATGACATACTGGTGTATTCAAGAACTCCAGAAAAATATGACAAACACTTGAGAAATATTTTGCAGACTTTGAGATATAAGCAGTTATATAAAAAGTGTAGCAAATGCAATTTCTGGTTAAATAAAGTGGGTTTTCTTGGTCACATGATCTTAGCAGAAGGGATTAAAGTTGACCCTAAGAAAGTTGAAACGATTCTAGAATGGAAACCACCTAAAAATGTTCCAGAGTTAGAAGTTTCCTTGGATTGGTAGGGTATTACAAGTGATTTGTCAAAGGATTTTCCATGATAGCTACTCCACTTACTCAGCTACTATAGAAGAATATTAAGTTTGAATGGATCGATGGTGTCAAGAAAGTTTTGAAAGGCTAAAGACCATGTTAATCGAAGCACCTATATTGACTCAACCTATCCTAGGTAAGCCTTATGTTATTTACAGTGATGCTTCCAAGAATTGGTTAGGATATGTACTTTTGCAGGAGGGCAAAGTAATAGCTTACACTTCTAGACAGCTTAAAATCTATAAAAGAAACTATCCTACCCATGATTTGGAATTAGTAACTATTGTATTTGCACTAAAAATTTGGAGACATTACCTGTATGGTGAAAAATGCTACATCTATATGGATAACAAAAGTTTGAAATACCTGCCCACCTAAAGGGAGCACAACCTAAGGCAAAGACGTTGGTTGCAACTTATTAAAGATTATGAATGTTTAATTGACTACCATCCGGGTAAGACAAATGTAGTAGCTGATGCACTTAACAAAAAGTACCTTGTAGCCTTGAGGGCTATAAATGTTAAATTGAATACAACTCAGGATGGAGCACTGATAGCCGAAATGTAAATAAGACCTAACCAACAACAACAAGTGAGAAATACTCAGAGGCAAGATGATCGATTAGCCTCAATTATTTCTCAAATTCAAGCTGAAGAAGACAGTGAATTTTTTTTATCATAATGATTGTTTGTACTATAAAAGAAGACTTTATGTACTAAATAATGCAAAATTGAAAAAGAAATTACTGACAGAAGCTCATCATAGCAAATACACCATGCATCCAAGAAGCAATAAGATGTATTAAGATTCGAAAGTAACTTATTGGTGGCCAGGGATGAAACGAGATATAATTAACTTTGTAACTCGATTCTGACATGCCAATAGGTGAAAGTTGAACACCAGGTTCCTTTTGGTTTGTTACAACACTCCTTACACCAGAATGGAAGTGAAAACACATGACCATGGATTTTGTATATGGTTTACCTCTCACCAGAAAATAACATGACTCCATTTGGGTTATAGTAGATAGATTGATGAAGTCAACACACTTTATACCAGTGAGAGTTAATTTTTCCTTAATTAAGCTTGCAGAAATTTATATTAACGAAATAATTAGACTACACGGGGTTCCTGTTTCCATCATTTGAGATAGGGATCCCCGGTTCACTTTTAAGTTTTGGCAAAAGCTATAAAAAGCACTAGGAACTCACTTAAATTATAGCACTACTTTTCATCCACAAATAGATGGATAGTCTGAGCGAGTAATATAGAGACTGAAAGATATGTTACGATGTTGTATACTTAAATTTGGTGGCAGTTGGGAGAAATTTGATCATAACAACATCTATTAATCTAGTATCAAAATGGCACCATATGAAGCATTATATGAAAGAAAATTTTGAACTCTTTTATATTGGACTGAGCTAAGTGAAAGCAAATTGGTGGGACCAGATTTAATTGGAGAAACCGAAGAGAAGGTGAAGCTAATCAAAGATAACTTAAAAGTTATAGCTAATAGACAAAAATCCAATGTAGACTTGAAAAAATAGACATAGAGTTCAGTGTGGGTGATAAAGTATTCCTAAAGGTCTCTTCATGGAGAAAAGTCTTGAGATTTAGTAAAACAGGTAAGCTCAGACCTAGATTTATCAGTCCGTATAAAGTATTGCAGTGGATTGGGCTGGTTTCCCATAAAATTAAACTACAATTGGAGCACGAAAGAACCCATGATGTGTTGCATATATCCATGCTAAGAAGATATCGATATAATCCTTCACATGTTATCACACCAGATGAAATTCAACCACGACCCGATTTATCTTATAATGAAGAGCTAGTAAGAATTCTTGATAAAAAAAAAGTTAGGAAACTTAGAAGCAAATGACTCCTAATTGTAAAAGTAATCTGGACACGACAAAATTTGGAAGAAGCAATATGGGAACCAAAAGAAGCTATGAGAAGACAACATCCTCAACTCTTCAATTCAGGTGAATTTCGAAGACAAAATTTTTAATTAGTGAAGGAGTATTGTAGTACCTTGAATTTTTATTTGACATACAAAATACATTATAGGACATGTACAATAACCTTAGAATAGTTATTAGAGTAATCACGGTAGAGTCGTATAGAAAAAAACTTAATAGTGTATAAGTGTTAAACATGCTCGACCCAGGATAATGGAAAGATGGGTGACCTTCTAAAAAGTTATAGATACTAGTCAAATGAGATAATATGAGTTAAATAGATTCTAGTTGTATAATTTGAGATGAAATTTAGTTCAAAAGGGTCATCAAATCAGATAGTGAAGTTTTACTTGTTATTGTGGAAAGGATTGATCCAAGTTTGACCAGGATTTAAAAAATAAAAAATGATCTCTAAAATTCAGAAAAATTTTCAGATCTACAATAAATGAGATGTAGAATATTTTAGAGTAAAATATGAATTTTTAGATAATTTTAGAATTTCGGGTTTTAAAGTGGTTGACCTTGCCTCTAGAGCCATAAGTATACTAAAACGATGTAAGAATGAGCCTAAATTTTAAACATGAATTCCCACATGTATTATTGCATACGATGAAAAATTTTAGAATATTCTAACAAACGGAGCATTAATTTCAAAAAAATGGTCACAAATCGAGGATAAATTAATTAAAGGGCTTAAATGTCATATTTAATTCATTTAATGGCATAATTATCATTAAAAATAAGTTATGATCATATGTGTGAAGATCCATGACAAAGAGTATGTAGACACTAAGGAAAGGATGACATATGGCACGAAAATAAGGCATGAGTTGTAAAGAAAGATGAAAAAAGTTCAACTCCTAATTTGGTGGGTTTAAAGGTAGTACGGGGAACTTTAGAAAAATCTAAAATTAGCCCTAAAAATTATCCTCATCCTCTTATTCTTTAGTAAAAACCCAAATCTACCTTTCTTTCTCCCATTCTTCATCTTTTCTTTATCTCTTCACATATACATCAAAAATCAAGGCCTAAATTCACTCATATACATTGAAGAACACCCTCTTCCATATCGAGATTTAGTTGAAACAAAAGGGAGCTTAGAAGTGAAGGAAGTTGTGTAAAACAAAACCCACCAAGATAGGTAAAAAATTAAGTTTTTGTCCAAATTAGTTAGGGAAATGGTTATGTACTTGTAAAGCATAATTAATAGAGTTGTTTAGTACCTTTTCATTGTTTTAATTCATGACACAAACTCATTAATTTCTTTCTCTTCAATTTGGTTTAAAGAAGAACAATAAGAGAGAGACAAAGGCAAGGGGAAAGAAGGTGAAAAAAAGAATAAGGAATTTTAAGGCTATTTTGAGGTTAGTGGATGCTTGTTATAGTCAATTTCATGTTTATAGTAGAAATCTCTTTGAAATCCCTATTATGTAACTATGGTAACTTGGGTAGAAATGTGAAATAATTCCAGATAAAATTTTAAAATGATGAAATAAGGTGTTAGGACTATGAATTGATAGAGAAAATAAGGTTAAAAATATGGGATTCTAACTTGGCCGAAATTGATAACTAAGTTCAATTTGTGGTACATTGATGTATTATGACATACCAAGCATGAAATTCATAATATGTGATATAAATAAGATAGTAGAAGTGTTGAAATTTGAAAATAATTAGGGAATGTAAAGTTCCATAATTAAACTTAAAGGTGGAAATTAAGGTAACTTGGGACTTATAATGTAAAATGGATATGTACCATTATACAAATGTCTAATATAACCTTAGAATTACTTGTGGTACATAATTGTTGAAAGAAACACATGATGAGTACATGAACTCAAAGTGGATAAATTATATTCATGGTGAAAATAACATGTTTTTATCATTTTTACATGGTATTATATTGTTAAATGATGAAAATATAATGATAAGTATGATTAAAACATCATAAAGATATGTTTCATTTGTTACATTTTGTGATTGATGAGGAAATAGGTGAAAATATGATGTGAACTAATAGCCAAGTGGGAATTTCAGGACTATAGATATAATGGCTAGCCATAAGAATTTATACCACGGTAGAATTATAAAATTTGATTTGACATTATATTTGGATTGTCGACACTTATATGGAATTGCAATGCAGGGTTGTGCTAAGTAATCTGGTCCTAGGAATATAGGGTTATGGTAAGTAATCTGGTCCTATGAGTATATAAGTGGCATTGGAGTCCTTATCATGTATATTCGGTTCGAGAATTTTCACTGGGCGATATTAGGGGCATAATTGTAATTTTGCATAATTTGAGGACTAAATGGTAAATTATGTGAAAAATGTCAAATGTGTGATTATATAAAAAAAAGATGATAAATGGAGTTAATTGGGTCAGAAATGGTAAAAATATAATTATGCGAGAAAAAGGTGCTAAAAGTGAAATTAATACTAAAAAGGTGGTTAAAAGGGATAAATTAGTGAAATAAGTGAAAAGGTGTAAATCGTAATTTCGACAAAATTTAGGGACTAAAATATAATTTACCATTTTATGAGTTAAGTAAGGACTAGAATGGAAATCTACCACCAAAAGTGGAATATAATCTAAAGAAGCAAAAATGAGTTAAATTGGAGCTAAATAGAATAAATTAAGAGAAAAAGAAGACATTAGGGACTAATGTAAGGCCCCTAACATGATCCTAATCTAATTTGCATATTTGAATGGGATTTTTATTTGATTAAGATTAAATTAAATGAGGAATTTGTATATGTATGGGTCAAGAGGGGGTAAAATTATCATGTTATTATGTTATTTGCATGAAAATAAAATTCTAAAGCATGGTTTAATGTTAAGTAAGGGTGCAATTGAAGTAAAAAGGTGTTAATTTGGGGTAAATGTATTGTTTTGGAAACTCAAGGGTCAAATATGGATAGAAATTTATGTTTAAAGGTCAATTTAAGAGAAGGAATAATGGGATAGGTTAATGTTTGAAAGGAATTAAATGGAGAGGTTAAAGTTTAACATGCAAAGATTAGCTAGGTTATTTTGTAGCATGCAAAAGGTTAAAGGACTAAAGAGGGAATTATCCCTTGCTATTATAAAAAGCCAACCTTAAAGAGAGAGAAGAAAGAGTGGGACGGCATTTCTTCAAGAAAACGCAGAAATATTTTTCTTTCTCTCTCTTTTATGATTCAAAGTTGATTTCTTAAGTAATCTTGAAGAGGAAATTGTGCATGTTGGTTAATCAAGTGTTTAAGGCATTGAACTAAGGTAATTAATCTATCAATGAGCCCTTCAGCATATTCTTCTTCTTCTTCTTCTTCTTTTCATTTTAACTGAGGAGAATGTTAACTGTGTGCTGGAACTTGTATGTCGATGATTTTTGTGAAGGAGAAGAGGAAGGAAGGAAGAGCAAAGGAAAGGGTATTGCTAGAGGTTGAAGATATTGGGTTTTTTGGCCAAGGTATGGGAATTTATTCTGTTCATATTGCATGTGGAATTGATTGCTGGAATTGGGTATGATTTATAGAATTTAAGGTTATGTTTTGTTGGATTTTAATGATGTGAGGTTAAAGAATAGATTGTGTTCTTCATGAGTCGTGAACGTCTTCACGAGTCGTGAACTATTGTCCGACTCGTGAAGTTCTTCACGAGTTGTGCATCTTCTCCTCTGGGAATGTTGGGTTCACTCGTGAAGCTCTTCACGAGTTGTGAATTTTAGTCCGACTCGTGAAACTCTTCACGAGTCGTGAAGTGTAGATTTTCTTCTCCACTCGTGAACCTCTTCACGAGACGTGAGTATTGGCCTTATTAGCTTCACTAGTGAATCTCTTCATGAGTCGAACATGTCATCACGATTGAATGACCTGTATAGATTGTTTTGCTCATAAATTGAGCTATAGAGCAGCAAATTGAATGATTCTTTTTGCAATGGAAAATAGACTTCTATACCTATATTTCATGTGAAGGAACCTAGACTTAAATCTGCATTTAATTACATGGAATTTCAGGATTGAATCCGGACTAGTTCCCTAGACTGCACACAGAAATAGATTTTACATTAATGGGCATATCTTTTTGTAGAGATGTTGAAATGTTACAAAATGAAATTCCAGAAAAAGTAGAGACATGAAAGTCTAACTTTGATGAAGAAATGTTGGTTTAAATCCTTCTAAAATTTACATTATAAATTGTTCTAAATGACAGTCTACACGATTTGGTTTTAAAATAGCCTATAGTATTTTTCAAATAACTCAAGCTATAGGTCAGATATGGAGATGAATTTTGATGCTATGGAAACTAGACACATAGGGGGATAAAATTATGGAAGATCATCTTGACTAAAAATGACTTTTTCCTTTCCAAATATGGCTCACAAGTTGAGTCCAAAATGCTGCCCTATACAAATTGTTGCTGCACTTGACTTTATGATTACTAATTAAATTGAGACAAATAGTTGTTTTTATGATAGTAAAATAATGTGACTATCGATGAAAGAATTATATGCATACATGTACATTCTCTGTGTATATGAATAAAGATTAGTGATGGAATATCTAACCTATACATGTAATTAGACTTGTACATGATTGTCATATGCCTAATTGATGTGTACATATGTAATCCTATAACATGAAGGTGCACGTGATCTGAATGATGATAAATGCATATATATATATTGGTAAACATGCTTATAGGAATAAGCCTACTATATGTGAATGTACCTACAGGTATGTATATTTACGATTATGTACACGAGTGTATGAGCATGTAATTGCCCTATGAGATAGAAGATGTTGTAGCATGACTATGAACATGTGAGATGTTTAATGAGAACATGATCAAGTATATGATATGATGATTATATGTCATGCCTATATGTCATGATGCAAACTTATAGTCACACGAAATGGATGAGCTAATTGTGTAACTTGGCTTATGAAATGTGCATATATCTGTTTATGCACCAGAGAACTTATAGTTTTATAAGACTCTATATATGTACAAATAGTATACTATGAATACAGTCTTAATATGTGAATTGAACACGAATATAGTTCTATCTGCGATAGAGTTTTAGATGTGGATAGATAGGCGCTTATAGGGAAATTACAGCTGCCATAGTTTGGCCCAATTGGGTCCATAGTATGTATGATCCCGTTTGGATCATGAACAGCCTCGTTTGGGTTGATCGGCGACCCCGTTTGGGTCTGCTTGACCGGTCCACAATATATTTGGCCCCGTTTGGGTCTATAGATCCGATATCTTCGGATATCCTTCATTTTGATACCAATGTGTATCCATAGTTCCAGTTATCCACTGATAAAGCTAAGGCAGGCTAAACGTTATTCATAGTAATTATCAAAATTAAACAGTTAAAGTTATTTGACTAAAGATTGATATTGTGGATTATATTGTTGGTTTGCCCATAGGAATTATGTTTCATTTGAATATGTTTACATGGAAAATTGCTGTCTATATGAATTATGAATATGAGAATATTTGTTACTCTTTTGGGTACAATGTTTAGGTACATGAGTATATTTTTATGCTTTAAAGTATTTGTTATTAATGACATGATATTTTGTACATGTTATTTATAATTCACATTGTATGTATATTTTGATGACCGTTGTGAGTGGTCATCCATCTATAGATATTCCCCACTAAGATTTATAGCTTAGCACGGGTTATTTATTCGTGTGGTACTGTTACCAAGACTTTTGCTCAGGGATGATCTTTGCATCAGAAAGGGCCAACTACTGACTGTTAATCTTGATGTAGGATGTTTTTGTATTAGTATTATCATATGTTTTGCTTTATGGCCAGTAATGTTATAAAATGTATATAACTTATGAGAAATGCTATAAATCACAAGTAGTAAAGCTAAGAAGAGTATGTGTGCATGTGATATACATAAAGTAATATTTGATAATCTTGTTTTTAGTGTTTATTTTCTGGATAATTTTATGTGTTTTAGTGTCTCATCTTGCTTGTTTTTAGTGTTTAAGACTATATTATTGTTTCTTGTATGTATTTTAGTTATTTTGCTTAATTTAAAGTTTTTAGGTGCTTAATTGTCTTAAATTTTACTTTTTGCAGAAAATTTTACTAAGGCACGGCTGAGACAAAATGTCCCAGCCGTGTCCAGTGCAGATGGCAAAGCGCACCGTTTCACCATTAGCCACGGCCGAGACGATTCATCCCAGCCATGCCCAATCCAGGAGTCAAAGCGCACCGTTTCATTAAAGGTCGCGGCTGAGACAAAGTGTCCCAGCCGTGGCCATGGCAGCCTGCGAAGCACTCTTGATCCAGAAGCTTGACACGGCTGAGACAAAATGTCCCAGCCGTGCCCTTTCCTTCTGTCGCGGCTGAGACACGTGGCCTCTTGGACAGCTCTATAAAAGCTGCAAAATTTTCTGCTTAGGGAGTTTTTTTTCTAGGGTTTCGTGCTTAGAGTGTTTAGGTAGAGTAGAAAACGCTGTTTTTCATACTTGGTGGGTTTTTCATCCTTAGATTTTGAGTTTTACTTGTAAAAATTACACTTTTAACTTAGTTTTACTTTAAGAACACAAATATAGTTATAGTTTTAGTCTCTAGCTTGAAGATTACTGCTTACAATCAAGTTGTTGTTTGGAGAAGAAGAGGAGGAGCTTCATCAACTTCAAATCTTCAGCTTTAAATGGGTTTTATAGTTTTTACTCTTACTTTGTTAAATTTTTACAATATGGATAGTGAGTAGTTGTTTTTGTTGCTTGGGGGAGCTTTGAATCCCCTACTCACAATGTGAATATTGAGCATATTTTGATTTTTACATGAATGAATGGTCTATTTTGCTGTTACTTATTTATATTTCATGGGTTTTCAATCTATTGAGTTAATTTTCATACATGGATGAATGATGTTTATCATATATCTTTGAATGTGTATTAAGTCTAGCGGATTGAAGTCCATGTTTAATCTTGCTCAGTTTTTCCTTCATGAATGCTGTATTATTTTAGACGGCTCCGGAATGGGATTCTAAATGTGCAGTAATTGTGATTCTAAGACTAGAGTGTGGAGTGAAATGGATTAGATTTGGGTTGTTTGGCTCCGGAATGGGAAGGCAAACCAAACTTAGGATGTTAGACCCGTGCATAAGCTAGTTGTTGAGTTGGCTCCGGAATGGGAAGTTTAGCAACTAGAATAGCTGGCTCCAGAATGGGAAGCTTGGGTTAAGAGGGTTATCCCGATTTCATTCATGTATACTTTTATGTAAAAATTTATTCACAATTGGGTATGGGGTGGATAAGTGAACCCGAGTAACGCTTTATTTCTATAGATTTTTATATTTGCTAACTTTTCAGAATTTAATACTCTGAATTTAAATTTCTCTATTTTACATACTTACGCTTTTAAGTTACATTTTATAAATCAAACAATTCATACACACAACAATTGGGAATTCTTTAGCATACAATTAATCCTCACAGTTTGCACACACACATTTCCCTTAGGTTCGATATTGAGGGTCCTAATTATACCCCACTTTATTACTTGTCGATCTAGTGCACTTGCTAGGGTCGCAACAAGTTTTTGGCGTCGTTGCCCGGGAAATTGGCGTTGTTAGTAAGCTGTGATTATTGTTTGTATGTGTTTTCTTTTCCTTATTTTGTTTTTCTTGATTCTTTTCAGGTGAAATTGGTGCATGAATAGAACAAGACAAGAGCAATTACTGTCTTTTGATCCTAAAATCGAGAGGACTCTACACCAAAGAAGGAGGGATAATAGAGATAACGAGATGGAGCATGATCCTCCTCTTGATGAGTTTCCTCCCGAGAATGAACAAGTGCCGAGGGCACATGAACAAATGCCAGGGGCAAGAAGAGAAGAAATGAAGATCACCGAACAATTGTATTACCGAAAGGAGTACAATTTGAGCTCAAACCAGCCACCATTACCATGGTACAAAGGAATCAGTTCTCTGGTTCAGAAGTAGAGGATCCAGCCCAGCATATCGACATATTCTGGAAGTGAGTGACACTGTTCAAATTCCAGGTGTTAGTACGGATGCAGTGAGGTTGAAGCTATTTCCATTCACATTGATTGGGAAGGCAAGAGAGTGGTTACAAATGTTACCACGTCAGTCAATATAGACATGGGATCAAATGCAAGAAAGGTTTTTAATGAGATTCTTTCCTCCAACAAAGACTGCAAGCATCCGAAATAACATCATGAGTTTTCATCAGATGAATGAAGAGCCTTTTCACGAGGCATGGGAGAGGTTTAGAAGATTATTGAGAAGTTGTCCACATCATGAAATAGCTGTCTACCAACTGATGACCATCTTTTATGCTGGAGTTACACCCCAAACAAGGTCATTATTGGATGCAGCATCGGCAGGATCTTTCTTGAACAAGCTGCTTGAGGACGCTTTTCAGTTGTTGGATGAGATGGCAGCAAATGATTCACAATGGACTGCCCCTAGATCAGTCCCGAGGAGACAAGGTTTACACAATGTGAATGAGGTAGCACTGTTAAAAGCACAGCTAGAATTGGTAAAAAAGGAGTTGAGTGGTTTGAAAGTTCAAAATGTGGCTGCAGTGAATCAAGGGAGTGGACCGTGTGAAAGTGAGCAAGTTGTCCAAGAAGGTGGAGTGGTAGGTGATGTAAATGCATTGGGCGATTTTAGAAGGAATGATCCCTACAGCAATTCATATAATCCGGGATGGAGAAATCACCCAAATTTCTCTTGGAAGGATGGGAATCAACAAGCTTCATCTTCTCAACCACAACCAAGAGCACCTTACCACTCAAATGCCTATCATAGTCAAGCTTAGCCCCACCAACCACAAGCCACCAATCACTACCAAGTCCCCTATCCACCAAATCATCACCATCAAGGGCAAAACTCTAATCATCCTCAACCATACCATCCGCCGGGATTTCAATCAAGACCAACCATTCAAGAAAAGAAGCCAAATTTAGAAGACATGTTCGCTAGTTTCATGAATAGCCAACAACAATTCATGGCGAGTCAAGATTCTAGGTGGAAATCTCAGGAGCAATGGAATCGAAATCAAGATGCTTCGATGAGAAATTTGGAGACTCAATTGGGTCAACTTGCAACTTCAATTTCAAACAGACAACCGGGGACATTTCCTTCAAATATGGATCACAATCCCAGGGAGGAGGCCAAAGCAATCACTCTGAGAAGTGGCAAGGAAGCAGTACGGGAGGAAGAAAGAGGTAAATCACCAACTTCATCAACTGATTTGGAGGAACCAACACGGAAGGTAAGTACTTCTAACTCTAGAGTAGAGGTAGATGTGGATGCTCCAAGAAATGACAAGGGAAAGAGTATAGTGAATCCGAACATAGAGGATCTTGATATCAATAGGTTGCCATTTCCTGCTGTAGCTAGGAAGGAGAAGAAAAATGAGCAATTGGCTAGATTTTTAGAAATGTTTAAGAAATTGCATATTAATTTGCCTTTTGCTGAAGCCTTAGCACACATGCCTAACTATGCTAAGTTTATGAAAGAACTTTGTTCTAATAAAAAGAAATTAGAAGGGTATGGAACTATTCAACTCACTGAGAACTGTAGTGCAATTATAATGAACAAGATTCCGGAGAAATTGGAAGATCCAGGTAGCTTTACTCTACCTTGCGAAATTGGTGAAACTTTCGTGGGAAATGCTCTATGTGATCTAGGAGCCAGCATTAATCTAATGCCTTATTTTATGTGCAGGAAACTCAATTTAGGCGATCTCAAGGAAACAGGAATGCGACTTCAACTTGTCGATAGATCGGTGAGAAGGCCAAAGGGAGTTATTGAAGACTTGCTGGTAAAAGTAGGAAAATTCATCTTTCCCGTGGACTTTGTAGTCATGGAAATGGAGGAAGACAGGAAAGTACCCCTTATCATGGGAAGACCATTTTTAAACACTGCAAAGGCTTTGATTGATGTTCATGGGCAAAAGGTTACTCTTCGATTCAACAACAAAGAACTGGTAGTAGATATGAACAAGTGTCAGAAATATCCATCAAGTAATCTAGAAGAGTCAGTCTACTTCATGGACCAAATTGACGAATGTATGGAGGAAGTGCAAGAAAAAGTACTACTAAGTAATCCAATAAATTCAAGTTTGATGCATTCCTTGGAAAATGAAGAATTGGATGGAGTAAAAGAAGAACTAATAGCAGCTGTGGTGAAAGACTGCGAGGAAGAAAATTCAAAGCAAGAGAAAATCACGTTGCAAGAGGGAGACTTGAAATCTGAACTAAAACCTCTTCCTTCTCATTTAAAGTATGTATTTTTGGAAAGAAAAGAAAAACCAGTGATTATTTCTTCTTTGTTGACAGGTGCTGAAGAGGAAACGCTGCTCAAGGTGTTGAAAAAACACAAAGAAGCAATAGGATGGGAGACAGCTGACTTGAAGGGTATTAATTCGAGTTACTGCACACACCGAATTCCTATGGAGGAGGATTGCAAACCGGTTGCTCAACCTCAAAGATGACTCAATCCAGCTATGCAAGAGGTTGTGAAGAAAGAGGTACTTAAACTGCTTGATTCAGGTATAATCTATCCAATCTCTGATAGTAAATGGGTTAGCCCGGTGCAATGTGTCCCTAAGAAAGGGGGAATGACAGTAGTGAAAAATGAATTAGATGAACTAATCCCCACTCGGACGGTCACGGGTTGGAGGGTGTGCATAGACTATAGGAGATTGAATCATGCCACCAGAAAAGATCATTTCCCATTGCCATTTATTGATCAGATGTTAGAAAGGTTAGCCGGTAATAGGTTCTATTATTTTTTAGACGGGTATTCGGGATATCTGCAAGTCCCCATAGCCCCTGAAGATCAGGAGAAAACTACCTTTACCTGCCCTTACGGCACTTTTGCCTATAGGAGGATGCCTTTTGGCTTGTGCAATGCGCCGGCTACGTTTCAGTGGTGCATGATGGCAATTTTCCATGATTTTATAGAGAAATTTATGGAGGTATTCATGGATGACTTCACCATATACGGGCTTGACTTTGAGAGTTGCTTAGAGCATCTCGACTTAGTGTTAAGTAGGTGTAAAAAGACCAACTTAGTGCTAAATTGGGAAAAATGTCACTTTATGGTGAGGGAAGGGATAGTTTTGGGGCATAAGATTTCTGAGAAGGGGATTGAGGTGGACAAGGCAAAAATAGAGGTTATAGAGAAGCTCCCACCACCGACCAATGTTAAGGGAATAAGGAGTTTTTTAGGGTATGCAGGTTTCTATAGAAGGTTTATAAAGGATTTTTCAAAAATTGCGAAACCTTTGTCAAATTTGTTAATGAAAGATGCTCCTTTTGATTTTGATGCTGAATGTTTATTGGCCTTTGAATTGTTGAAGCAGAAGCTTATTTCAGCTCCGGTGATTATATCTCCGGATTGGAATTCGCCATTTGAACTAATGTGTGATGCGAGCGATTTTGCAGTGGGAGCAGTGCTCGGTCAAAGGCAAGAGAAAGTCTTTTGTGCTATTTATTATGCGAGCCACACTCTAACAGGAGCTCAAGTCAATTATACCACAACTGAAAAAGAGCTTCTTGCCATTGTATTTGCATTTGAGAAATTTCGACCATATCTATTAGGAGCAAAGATTGTGGTGTGGTCTGATCATGCAGCACTAAGGCATCTCTTTGCCAAAAAGGAATCCAAGCCAAGACTGATAAGATGGGTACTCCTATTGCAAGAGTTCGATTTAGAGATTAAAGACAAGAAGGGGGCAGAAAATCATGTAGCAGATCATCTGTCAAGAATGGAGCATGATCATATTGAAAAAGGGGAGATTTCAGATTTATTCCCTGATGAACGAATTTGTGCATTATTTGTTTGTGAAGTTTCTTTACCTTGGTTCGCTGATGTTGCAAATTTTCTTGCAGGAGGTTATATACCAAGAGACTTCACATGGCAGCAAAGGAAGAAGCTTAAAGCTGATGCGAAGCACTACATCTGGGATGATCCTTACCTCTTCCGTCTTTGTGCTGATCAAGTTCTCAGAAGATGTATTCCTAAGGAGGAGCAAGTAGAAATCATGCAAGCCTATCACAGTGGAGAAGCTGATGGACATCATGGACCTAATAGAACGGTATCAAAAATTCTCTCTTCTGGATTTTATTGGCCCACCTTATTTAATGATGTTAAATTGTTCATTCAAACTTATGATCGATGTCAAAGGGTGGGAAATATAACTAGGAGAGACGAGATGCCATTGACTAATATGCTTGAGGTTGAAATGTTTGATTTGTGGGGAATAGATTTCATGGGGCCTTTTCCGGTTTCTTATGGGTTTGAGTATATCCTAGTGGCAGTAGATTATGTGAGTAAATGGGTAGAAGCTGTAGCCACTAGGACTTGTGATGCAAATGTTGTCTTAGAATTCTTAAGGAAGAACATATTCACCCGTTATGGAGCCCCGAGAGCTATCATTAGTGATGGTGGGAAGCACTTTGTTAACCACCAATTCAAGGTCTTGTTGAAAAAATTTGGAGTGAGACATAAAATACTACCCCATATCATGCCCAAGCTAATGGCCAAGTTGAAGTGTCCAACCGAGAGTTAAAAGCCATATTGGAGAAAACTGTCAGTGCATCTAGAAAGGATTGGTACCTTAAGCTAGATGAAGCTCTGTGGGCATATAGGACAGCCTTTAAGACACCAATAGGAATGTCACCTTTTAGGTTAGTGTTTGGCAAGTCCTGTCATCTACCAGTGGAATTGGAGCACAAGGCTTATTGGGCTACTAAGTTCTTAAATCTTAATCTTGAGAATGCAGGAAAATATAGGTCCTTGCAGTTGAACGAGTTGGAAGAGATTCGATTCTGGGCCTATGAACATGCGAAGAAGTACAAGGAGAACACGAAGAAGTGGCACGATCGTAAAATCGCCAAGAAGGAATTTATGTCAGGAATAAAGGTACTTCTTTATGATAGCAGACTGAGGTTGTTCCCTGGAAAGTTGAAATCAAGGTGGAAAGGACCATTTGAGGTTGTTGAGGTCTCTAGCTATGGAGCAGTAACCATCCGACATCCGGAAGAAGGTCATGGGTGAGAGTTCAAGGTAAATGGTCACCGATTGAAGCCATATCTCGATTCCAAGTATGAGGCTGCATCAGTGAGCCTCACTTTTAAAGATGATCCATGAGAGCTATGAAAGTCGAGCTGGCGACTTGTTAAACCCAGAACTTTTTCTCATCCTTGAACTCAATTTCTTTTCTTTTCGATTTCTCTTTAATTTCTTACAAGTTTAACATGTTTAGTGTTGTTTATTTTGTCAAAAGTTTAGTTTTTAGTTGTTGTTGTTAGGTTGATTTCTTTGAGGAGAGAAAGTATTTTAATAGGGCAAATTAGTAGATGGGCACGGCTGAGACAATTTGTCCCAGCCGTGTCCCTTTAAAATTTTTTGAGAGACAGAAGGGTGCCACGGCTGAGACAAATAGTCCCAACCGTGGCCAATTATGAGTTTTAGATCCAGAAGGTGGGCACGGCTGAGACAAATCGTCCCAGCCATGGCCTTCTCCATGCCAAATTCTAGATGAAGTCCAGAAGGTAGGCACGGCTGAGACAACTAGTCCCAGCCGTGGCAAAAAAAAATATTTAAAATTTAAAATTTAAAATTAAAAAAAAAATTTAAATTAAATAAAAAGTTTAATTAAATAATTAATCTAGTTAGGACACGGCGGAGACAAATAGTCCCAGTCGTGCCTTTTGGTTTGTTTCGAATCCAGTAGGGTGGCACGGCGGAGACAAATAGTCCCAGCCGTGCCTTTCATTTTATCAAAATGGGGAGTTTTGATTTTAAGCTGGGCACGGCAGAGACAAATAGTCCCAGCCGTGCCTCTTTGCACATCTGTCAAATGTGTTTCGTTTTTACCCAGTTTTTTTGCCCCTCTTTCTCATTTCCTCTCTTCTCTGCATTTTTTCTTCTTCACTCCAACCTTCTCTCCCCATTTTTGCTCTCTCTCTTTCTCTCTCTCATCAAGCAACAGGTACATCTCCCTCCACTCTTCTCTTTATTTTTGGTTTAATTTTTGTCGTTTTCTTTGAGTTTTGTTGTTTTTGTTCTCCTGTGTTACTTATGCCATTTTGTGTTCCTACCCTCATGTTCTTGCATTTCTTTCGTTGTATTTAATTGTTGTGTTGTTTGTGTTTTCTTTTTGGTTAGTTTTATGCATGCTTGTGTCTTTTTTGTTGCAAAAATGCATTTGCCCACCACATGTTCGATGAAATGCTAAAGAGAAGTAAATGCATTTTTGTTCTCTTCAATTGTCACGAATTCTTGCTTCCTTTCTTTAAAATTATGGATGGTTATGCATGTTGGCATGTGCTTGGTTAGTTTTATGCATCATTGTGTGTATTTTATGGCCAAACGCACTTCGCCCGCCACCTGTTCGATAAATTGCCAAAGAGAAGCAAGAAACAGTTTCTGTTTTAGTTACTTTGTTGCTTACCCTTGTTTGCCTCACACTTATGCCCAAGAAATATTTGCCATGTTTTTATGTTTCACAAATAATTGAGAGGATTAATATAGGAGTTAGGCAATTATTTGTATTCGGGCCATTTTGTTGAGTTTTTGGTTGTGTTTTGGTTCTGTTATTCGTGTGAGTAGTCCACTTGCGTTTGTTTATGTTTGTTGCTTATGTTTTAGGCAGGTTAATTGTTTTATTTTATCGTTCAAGTGCTATGTTTTGTCTTTAAGGCTTATTTGTTGTGTTGTTGTGTTGCAGGCAAAATGGCACCCAAAAGATCTCGTCCCGATGCTGGTGCTTCATCATCTGCCCCTCAAGGGTCCTCTAAAGTTAAGGTTCCAGCATGGGTGCCCTCAGAATTTACGAATCAGTGGGCCATATTTTGCAAGCAAGAGTATCTAGCTACCCCTCGCTTAAATATGAGAGATATGGCAGAGTTTGGCTTTTAGAATGAATTAGAGAGATTGTTTAATGGTGTAGGTTAGAAAGTCTTTTATGAGCGGAATGAGCAGGTCTACCCTCATTTGGTCCGTGACTTTTTGAGCACAGCCAATATCAGAATGGGAGTGGATAGTCATGATGATCTGGGCCATGTGAGTTTTTGGCTCGACGGCAGTCCATATCAGATGACCTTCAATGCATTTTCTGAAGTCTTGGGTTTCGACCAACATGCTCCCCGGGACATTACCCATCTCAACAAACAAGAAATCTGGATGGGTATTTATGATCCTGAGGATCCTACCTATTTTAACCCCAAGAATACCAAGGCACATCACCTGAGGGATCATCCACTGCGAATTATGCATCGGTATTTAGCCCTGGCCTTCTTTAGCCATCTTGGTGGGCCCGAAAATGTTAATGCTAGCGAGGCCACCATTTTGTATGCGATGCATAATGGAATTCAGTTAAATGGGGCTGCTTTCATTGCCCAAAAGGTCTTGGATTTGCGTTCATTCCCAAAAAGGGATTCGAAGCTAGCCATGGGAGGGTTTGTAACTACTTTGGCCCGTTTCTTTAACCATACAAGATTGGGTGCTGCAGCTGCCAAGCCAATGATTATTGATCGGAAAATGTTGAGGAACATGGCTGTACTGATTGATGACCCTCGCTTTCCAGGGCAAGGAAATTTGGTAGTTTCGGTGCAGGCTTTATATCGTGCAGCTGTGCACAAGGGAGCCACGGAATTGGACCGACCCAAAGCTGAAGCATCTGCCTTGTCCTCTGAGCAGTACAATGCTCTTAACACCCGACTTGACAGCATCTCTCAGCGGATGGACTCCGGGTTTACATCCATCACGCAGCGGATGGATGACATTGTTACAGCTCTCGGCATGCTACAATCCCGATTCGACAGCCAGTTTCCGCCTCCACCACCGCCCTCCTCACCATGATTTCAGGGATTTTTCCTTCACTCATCCCTCCATTGTTGTTTATATTCTTTTGGCCTTTTGCTGAGGGCAGCAAAAGTTTTAAGTGTGGGGTGAGGGTTTGAGGATGAAGATTGTTTGACTTAGTTTTTCTGTTTTTGCTTTTGATGTTGTTTCTTTTAGTTGTGGGATGTCGTTAGTTTTTGCTTTTGTGTTATGACTGTAGTTTGCTAATTGGATTTCTTTCATGTTTTTCCATTTTTTTTATATATTTAGTTTTATCTTGATGTTTGATTTTGATATTAGTTCTCTTCTTTTATGTTTGAAAGTTGTATTACATATTGCATTTCTTAGTGTCAATTTAGTTAATTTTTTTAGACTGTTAATTACTCTTGCAATTAGCCTAAATTTTTCGGTTAATCTTGTTTAGAATCAATTTGAACTTAAAATTTGAACTGCTTATTTAGAAGGTTTGGGTAGCCAAAGAGTAGTAGTATTGTTCAGGGAAGTTCTTCTTTTCAATTGATCTCGATTAATTTTTTATCATTCAATTTCTAACTTAATGAGCACGGTAGGCTAAGTTTTATGAAATTAAAACCAGTGAGTAAAAGCATTTGAGTGAAAAAAAAAATTTTTCTGGAATAGTTAGAACCTTCCTCATCACCCTTCGAAATAAATATTCAACTCAAATAAGATTAGGATATGACCCAGGCAACCTTCTTTGGTAACTAATTTTTGAATGACTTTTGACCTGCCCTTAGTAAATTTTACCATTGTTAGCCCCTTTGAGCTTAATTGGTATGCTAAAAGCGTACTACTTAATTTTTCTTGATTACACTTATGCTAAACCATACAGCCTAAAATGCCTTTGTCTATCCCATTTCGGAATTGGCCACTCTAGGTTGAGAAATGAAATTTACATGTTAGGTTTGATAAACTTCTGATTATCAGTTGAGAAGAAAAGGGAAGTTGAAGTTTCAGATTGATAAACAATTAGTGTTTTTGGTGCCCTTCTTAGTAAGTGAATGAAAATTTCAGTATAAAAAAAATAAAAAAATAAAAAAAATCAGTTATTATGTTGCAGAAAATAAGTGTGGGGTACCTAGCATTTATAGGAAGTATCATTTATCTTGCTTCCTACAATTTTGAGAATCCAACTAATGTCTTGAGATTAGTTTCCCTTCTTACAATGATAGAGCATGAATTTTGAAGGGGTTATTTTCTTGAGAAAGTTAGGTGAGTTGTATTTTGGATAGTGTGGCTAATTCTGTTTTGCTAGCCTTATCAAAATTTTTGGAACCTTTGCCCTATCCCCATTACAACCTTAATGTAAGCCCTGGTGATCCAGTTTTGTTTTGAGTTGTTTAGTTAAGATGACCCTTGTGGTTCAGGTGCTAAAGGAGAGGCTTATGACTGTTCTGATTTGCAAGCGCCAAATTGTTGCAATTCTCTGTTTGCTTGATTGCTTGAATTTACTGGTAGTTTTGGTTTTTGAAAGAAATTAAATCGGTTTTGGCCTCGCACACACACACAAGAAATTGTATGGTATAGATCAGTTTGAGTCTTTTTAATTGAATTCTTTATCTGAGTGTCTTCTACTAAGTGTTGCTAGAATCTCTCTGAATTTGCTTGTTCTTATGTGGAGTTTGAATTTTCAAGATTGTGGATGATTCGTTTGCTCGAGGGCAAGCAAAAAGCTAAGTGTGGGGTAGTTGATAATCTTGTTTTTAGTGTTTATTTTCTAGATAATTTTATGTGTTTTAGTGTCTCATCTTGCTTGTTTTTAGTGTTTAAGACTATATTATTGTTTCTTGTATGTATTTTAGTTATTTTGCTTAATTTAAAGTTTTTAGGTGCTTAATTGTCTTAAATTTTACTTTTTGCAGAAAATTTTACTAAGGCACGGCTGAGACAAAATGTCCCAGCCGTGTCCAGTGCAGATGGCAAAGCGCACTGTTTCACCATTAGCCACGGCCGAGACGATTCATCCCAGCCGTGCCCAATCTAGGAGTCAAAGCGCACCGTTTCATTAAAGGTCGCGGCTGAGACAAAGTGTCCCAGCCGTGGCCATGGCAGCCTGCGAAGCACTCTTGATCCAGAAGCTTGACACGGCTGAGACAAAAATATGAACCATATGACATGATTAAGGGTAAAATGATAGTTAAACAAATATATTGCATAAGCATGATTAATAGTAATCAAATTATCAGATAAATAGGGTTTTGCATAGAGGGTGCTACAACTAAACAGAAAATTTATATGGTATAGAGAAATAATGGCTTTAATTAATGAAAATTAAACAACTAGTATGAAATGGTAAATTAAATAATTACAGGATAAGAATATGAAGTGATTAAATTATAAAAAAGAATTTAGCTAAAGGCAAAATGGTAAATTACTTAAAATTTATGCATTAGATGAAATTTTGTGCAGTTGTATCCACCATTAGGCAACTTAGCTACTTAACACGTGGTTTGTTTTGACTATGCATAGGGATAGGTAAAGGCGAGACAAGTGGAGATAACTGGTGGCATGTACGTGAGGGGAGGGATCTCGTGATTTATGTTGACATGTATATTTGAGTATTAAATGGAATATAATGTATGTAATTTAAATTATAATATAATGTATAACAATACTAGTACATGTGATGATATTGATGAGAAATATGTGTATGAAAATGCGAATTGCGCTGACATAGAAGTGCTATGCATTTAAATGAAGTATTTGTTAGAGAGTATGCCCTAGAGCCCATGTAATAGGGATGTTTTTCATATTTATGAAATTTATATTCTTAATAAAAGGCATCATTCATTTATTAATGCTATGTTTGAATACATGAGTTTGTAAATCTTAAATTAATAAATGAAGTCCTAGATATTATAAACACAGTGCAAAGGCAATCATGAAGGTGTTCATGATGTGAGATGTCTATCGCATGCAAATGTGTTAATATCTAAATATCCCTAGTCATAGATTAACAAGATAGGACATTGTTAATTCAGACAGACTAGCACATGTTATGCTTCTTGAATGGTTCAAGCAGTGGTTCTCATAACTGTGATTATAGATGATAATCAAAGCTAACATGTGGATGCTTGTTAGAGGAACAAGTTCATTGGAGACCTGCAAAGAGAATCCTCATATGGATATTAAATCTATGTTAGTGAGGAATCTCTTCATAGCGGTTGTGCAAGTATCCTTAGACTTGAGATCACCAAAGTTATCTTAAGTAGCAAGTGATATACTTTGACTCCATAACTGATTACTTCCAACTGGGAGTGAACATAGTTAGGAGATTGGGTATATCATGACCTACTTGAAGATAGTTGAGTGATTGACAAAGGATTCACCATCCCAGATTTAACAAGGGAAGTTATCTCGCATGATTCTATAATTGCCTTGTTCAGAAAATCTCTGGCCAGAGAAATAAGCCGAGATGGATGGAGATCCATGAAGGGCATTTTAGGAACAATGGTTAAATTAATAGAACATACATAATTAGATTTATATGAGTTGACAGAAATCCATACTCAGAATCTAATTGAGATAAGAGTGGTGAAAGGAGTAATTGCACGGTAACTGTTTTTATTGAAGGGTACAGTCAAACCACGTGACTTTCCTGACATTTGGGTAGTAATGATGCCTAGCTAGAGGCCAATCATGACTTGTATAATGATGTATCAAAATATCAATAGAGATTGATAAAATGATTTAAAGGAGTTTAAATCATGTGAGTTTTGAATAGAACTCACAATTACATATTATACTGCCAACATGGACAGGAACCCAATAGGTCACACACATATGGAGAAAAGGGTAAAATGATAAAATGACAAGGATAATAATATTTGATATTATTATGAAGGTAGAGAAGAGAATATGATAATAATTAATTAAAGAGTTTAATTAATTATGATCAAATAAAATTGTCCGCGGAACTTTTGAGAAATGTTCTATAAATTGGACCTAAATGAAATAATGTATTTCATGATTAATTAGTATTGTCTTATAAGTGTTATAAGACTACTATAAGTGTTATAGGACTGATATAATAATTAATAGGACCATTGGAGGAATTATTAAGGGCCAGAGGAATGAAGAAAGTTGGCGAAAGCCGTCCAGAATAGGGCCACACGCCAACTCCATACAGAAGGGATTAGAGGGCTTTTTCTTGGACCAAATTAATTTATATATGTTACATAAGTGTTATGGAACTCACATATTTAATTTGGTTGGATTTGGAATCCATTTGGGTATTTAAATCCAATTAAATGCACAAAGAGCCTAGTTTGTGGATTTTGTGCATGGTCTTTTATGAAAAGATTTAATTTGGATTTAATTAAGCCCAAATGATTATAATTAATTCCAGAGGCCCAATTAATAATTCTCCAGTAATTTTAAAGATCCCAATCTCATTAAGGAGTTGGAATTTTAACCTAACTATAAAAGGCCAACTAATGAGAATTAGGGTTAAGTGATTAAAACAAAAAGAAAGTCTTTTCTCTCAATCTCTCTCCCTTTTTGCGCCACTTCCATAGCTAGCCTCTTGGATTTTGGCCACTCCTTGTATTACATCAATTTTTTGGTTCAATTTACCCCTCTCTAGTGTGGATTACTCATTGGAGCTGTTCGATTTTGGACACTGTGGTTTGCGACAACCCGGTGCGAAGTAAAATCAACTGTTCAACAAAAATCAAAGGTGATTTTTCTTATTCTCATATAGTTATATTGTGTATTCATGGCAAGATCAGATCTAATGGTTAAAAAATTTTAAAATTCCGCTCATGTATGTGATGTATGTAACCGTTAAAATCCAACATGGTATCAGAGCCACGGTTTTGCCATGGATATACAATTCTATATTTTTCTGCGGAATAAGTTTTGTTTTGTTTTGAGTTATTTATTTCATGAACTTTAAAATATTATATTTGATTGTTCATGAATGAGAAATATTGATTTCTGGTTGTATGTGTGATCAAATAAATTTGGTGGAAACAAAAACGAAATTTTTAAAGCATTGTGATTTGGGTTTGGCGTGAAACCCATTAGGGTTTGGCGTGAAACCCTAGGTAATGTAGGGGCTGTTCTAATTTAATTTATTATGGATCCATTTAAAAATCATTTAGATGATATTTTATGTGTTCAATATGTGATATTAAGCCGTGGGATCGAACGGAATTAAAATCGAACAAGTTTTGCATGAAAACTAGTTTTGTCGAAAAGTTCTATAAATTGGTGTTCTTCATGTGTTCTTGATGTGTTCATGGTTAGAACGACTTTTGATCTTCTAAATTTGATATATATGATATATTAAAGTGTTTTTAATTAGTTGGATTAATTAAATTGGGCCTTAAATTAATTTGATTAATTTTAATTTATTAAAACTACTTAATGGGCTTAATTATGTTTACGGACTTGGTTTAAATTAGTGAATGACTTGGTGGCCCAAGGAGCTGATTTAAATTAAACATTATAAACATTAATTAAGTTTATTAATGGGTTTTAAGGGCTGGAGTGGGCTTGGCTCATTCCAAAAGGCCCAAATGGTCCAAAAGACACAAAACTAGTTTGTGTGTGAACACAGTTAGGGTTTTTCTTCTGTGGGTTTCGGCCTACATTTGTTTTAAGCCCAAAATTGATTTTTTTAATTATTTAATATGATTAATTAATTAAATAATCAATTTATAATTAATTAATAATCAATTGGATTGATTATTAAGAAAATAACACATGCATGCAAAAGGTTTCCTAAAATGAAAGTTTCCAAAATGGAAAAAGTTTCCTAATTTGATCACATCATTAAAATAACTCAAAATATAGTTTCAAAGGTTGAAACAAAGTTAGTAATCCATTTCTTTATGCATTAGAAAGGCATATAAGGGTGTATGATTGGCATGATGGATAGTTATGGACAAAGCCCAATGTGATTAAGCATTATGCATGTTTTGGCCCAATGAGGACTTTCATGTCCCGGCTACTTGTTTTTGGTTTGTATTTCATTTCAAATTGTAATATGTAATTAGATTACTTAGATTAGAAATAGAGATGGAGACCATTTTCAAGGAGCAAGATGGGCCGGATGGAGATCCAACAAGCTTGAAGATAATGTAATTATTTTTCTTGTTTGAATCATGCATACTACCTAGGTGTGACCTTTTGATTTCCCTCTTGGCTCGGGGAAATCAATGTAGTGAAGTCCATAACTATACCATATTTGTAGGCTTATATTTATGTGATAGATATAGGATGCATACTAATGTATGCCAACCATGTATGATGAGACTTAATTAACTAAAACCCTCAAACAAATACTAAGGTATATAAGCCTTCCATTAATTTGAGGAGAACCAGAGTTCTTTATAGTGTGGGTTATTGACCACAGTCAAGCTCACATTATATCGAATATGTTCAAATCTAATTAAATGGGTCATCTTAGCTAGCCCATTAGTTTGTTGACCACAGTCAAGGCTAATGGTTCTAGAGGCAAGATTAGGGAATGCATATATGATATGCATGCATCAAGAGTTGATAACCTAATGATCCAATAGTTGTGTAGAGACACAATTGGTATAGCGATACCTACCTTTCAAGGGTATGGAATTTGGCTTGTTGACCACAGTCAAGGTCAAATTACATATCAAGGATTGGATATTAGCCCACTAATCGGATTATATAGTGAGGGCTATTAATTCGCAATAAAATAGTGGGAGTAAATGGATTAATTAAAGACCTTATTAATGCATACATATATATGAACATACTCTCATATCTTTTCTTTTTCACATCTAGGTCATCATCATGAGCACATCAAACATTAGTATACGATCAATCTTGGATAACAAGCTAGTTGGATACAACTATTCTGACTGGATCAGGCAAGTGAGAATTGTTCTCAGAGCTGAAAAGATCCATTATGTCTTAGATAAAGATCCACCACCACTTCCATCAGATGATGCCATTGATGAGATCAAAGGCATTTATCAAAAATACATAGAGGATAGTGAAGCAGCAGCATGTCTGATGCTGGGTGCTATGTCCTCGGAGCTTCAGAAGCAACATGAAATGATGGATGCTAGAACCATCATTTTGCATCTAGAGGAGCTTTATTCTTCTCAGGCTAGAACTGAGCAATATGAGATTGATCAAGCTCTATTTAGTTGCAAAATGGTGGAAGGCACTTCAACTGCTACTCATGCATTGAAGATGTATGGGTATATTGAGCATTTGAGTAGACTTGGCTATGTTATGGATAATGATCTATACATAGATTTAATCTTGTACTCGTTGGCTCCAAGTTATGCACCTTTCATGCTTAACTTCAACATGAACAAGATCTAAGTATCCATTCCTGAGTTAATCAACATGCTCAAGACAGCTGATGGATCATTTAAGAAGGATCCAAAAAGTGTCATGGTTGTCACTTCTGCTAAAGGCAAGAAGCAGAAGAAGAAGAAGATAACCAAGGCTCAGCCAAAGAATGGTGGGATCTCCAAGAAGAAGGTTGCCAAGAAAGAGAATCCCAAAGGAACTTGCTTCCATTGTGGAAAGGATGGTCATTGGAAGCATAACTGCAAGGCCTATCTAGATTCTCTCAAGGAGAAGAAGCAAGTTGATGCTTCTACTTCAGGTATTCATATGATTGAAATTAATACTTATTCTATTGCTTCAAAACAATCTTGGGTATTAGATACCGGATGTGGATCTCATTTATGTAATGATCTACAGGGGCTTAGAAGCTTTAAAAGAGTTGGAAAGGCAGAGATATGTTTGCAGTCAGCTACTGGACAGAACATCTCTACAACAGTTGTGGGGACTTACTATTTGCCTCTTCCTAGTGGATTAGTACTGGAATTAAATAATTGTTATTATGTTCCAGCCTTATCCAAAAGTATTATTTCTTTCAGTCGTTTGATGAACGATTATGATATTTCTTTGAAGGACAAATATTGTTACATTTTTAAGAACAATATGTTTTATGCAAAAGCTATCATTGAGAATGGTATATTTGTTCTTGATTTAATTAAAGAAGTACATAATGTGAATACCAAGAGAATGAAACATGATAATCTGAATACCTCATACTTATGGCATTGTCGTTTAGGCCATATAAATGAAAAACGCATGACCAAGTTACACAAGTCAGGTGATTTGGGATCATTTGATTATGAATCATTTGATACATGTGAATCTTGTTTATTGGGAAAAATGACAAAAGCTCCCTTTATTGGTAAAGGAGAACGAGCTAAAATGGTTTTGGACTTAATACATTCAGATGTATGTGGTCCAATGACTACACATGCCAAAGGAGGTTACTCCTACTTCATTACTTTCATAGATGATTATTCCAGGTTTGGATACATCTATCTAATGAAATATAAGTCTGAAGCATTTGAAAAGTTCAAAGAGTTCAGAAATGAAGTAGAGAAACAACTTGGCAAAAGTATTAAAACACTTAGATCAGATCGAGGTGGAGAATACTTAAGTCAAGAGTTTCAGGATTATCTTAGAGATAATGGGATTTTATCTCAATGGACTCCTCCATATACACCACAACACAATGGCGTATTTGAAAGGAGAAATCGAACACTATTAGATATGGTTCGATCAATGATGAGCCAGCGGACTTGCCTAAGTCATTTTGGGGATATGCACTAGAAACTGCTGTTTATGTGTTAAACAGAGTTCCTAGTAAATCGGTTGATGTTACTCCATATGAGATGTGGAATAACAAGAAACCCACGCTTTCTCATATGAAAGTATGGGGCTGTCCTGCTTATGTGAAGAGGGCAATGTCAGACAAACTGGATGTTAAGTCTGACAAATATTTATTTGTGGGATATCCAAAAGAAATGTTTGGATATTATTTCTATCATCCCTTAGAACAAAAGGTGTTTGTTTCAAGGCATGCTGTCTTCTTGGAAAGAGAATTTCTCCTACGAGAGGACAGTGGGAGTAAAATTGAGCTTGGTGAAGTTCAAGACCCACAAATAGAAGATGATCAACCGATTGAACCTGAAACTGAATTTCATAATGATGAGATTACAGTTGAACCTGATTATACACAAAATCCTAGAAGATCTACTAGGATGCATTATATCCCTATGAGATATGGATTTCACGTTGATTCGGATAGAGGCATAACTGTAGTAGAGGACAATGAGCCTACAAGCTATCAAGAAGTTTTGAACAGTTCAGAACGTGATTTATGGCTTAAGGCTATGCAGTCCGAAATGGACTCCATGTATGAGAATAAAGTATGGACTTTAACTCAACCACCTGAAGGGATAAAAACCATAGGGTGCAAATGGGTCTTCAAAAAGAAGACTAACATGGAAGGTAATATAGTTACCTATAAAGCTCGCTTAGTAGCAAAAGGTTATCGTCAAAAAGAAGGTATTGACTATGACGAAACTTTTTCTCCTGTAGCGATGTTTAAGTCTATAAGAATACTTTTAGCCATTGTAGCTCATTATGATTATGAGATTTGGCAAATGGATGTGAAGACAGCTTTCCTTAATGGAAATCTTTCTGAGGATGTGTATATGACACAACCAGAAGGATTCACAACAAGAAATGGCGAAAAGGTATGCAAGCTTCAAAGATCCATTTATGGATTGAAGCAAGCCTCTAGGAGCTGGAACATACGATTCAATGAGACAATCAAAGAGTTTGGTTTCTCACAGAATGAAGATGAACCTTGTGTGTATAAAAGGGACAGTGGGAGTGCAATTGTCTTCCTAGTTCTATATGTAGATGACATATTGATCATGGGAAATGACATTTCTCTTCTCCAATCTGTTAAAATATGGTTATCCAAGCAATTCTCCATGAAAGACCTTGGAGAAGCATCCTATATTCTGGGAATAAGGATCTATAGAGATAGATCCAATAGGTTGCTAGGTCTTTCTCAGAGTACATATATAGATAAAGTATTGAAGAGGTTCAATATGGATCTCTCTAAGAAAGGGTTTATACCCATGGTGCATGGGAAACACCTTTCTAAGTCTATGTGTCCGCAGATACTAGAGGATAGAGAGAGCATGAATAGAATACCATATGCATCTACAATTGGTTCTATCATGTATGCTATGTTATGTACACGTCCAGATGTAGCATTTGCTTTGAGTGTCACAAGCAGATTCTAATCCAATTTTGGAGAGGAACATTGGGCAGCTGTCAAGAATATTCTTAAGTACTTGAGAAGGACTAAGGATATATTCTTGGTATATGGAGAGGGCAGTTTGGAAGTAAATGGGTATACAGATGCCAGCTTCCAATCTGACAAAGATGATTGTAAATCACAATCTGGTTATGTGTTCATAATGGGAGGAGGAGCAGTTAGTTGGAAAAGTTCCAAACAAGAAACAACTGTTGATTCCACGACGAAAGCTGAGTACATTGCGGCTTCAGAAGCAGCCAAAGAAGCAGTCTAGATCAAAAAGTTCATAACCGAACTAGGAGTGGTGCCTAGCATTGTTGATCCGATTCCTTTATATTGTGACAACAATGGACCCATTGCGCAAGCAAAGGAACCACGGTCTCATCAGCGATCCAAACATGTTCTCAGATGCTACCATCTCATAAGGAAAATAATAGCTAGAAATGATGTGAAAATAGAAAGGGTTCCCACATATGACAATGTGGCGGATCCCCTCACTAAAGCACTTTCCCAGATAAAGCATGATCACCATATAAATAGCATGGGTCTGAGACATATGAGTGATTGGCTCTAGTACAAGTGGGAGATTGTTAGAGAGTATGCCCTAGAGCCTATGTAATAGGGATGTTTTTCATATGTATGAAATTTATATTCTTAATAAAAGGCATCATTCATTTATTAATACTATGTTTGAATACATGAGTTTGTAAATCTTAAATTAATAAATGAAGTCCTAGATATTATAAACACAGTGCAAAGGCAATCATAAAGGTATTCATGGTGTGAGATGTCTATCGCATGCAAATGTGTTAATATCTAAATATCCCTAGTCATAGAATTAACAAGATAGGACATTGTTAATTCGGACAGACTAGCACATGTTATGCTTCTTGAATGGTTCAAGCACTGGTTCTCATAACTGTGATTATGGATGATAATCAAAGCTAACATGTGGATGCTTGTTAGAGGAACAAGTTCATTGGAGACCTGCAAAGAGAATTCTCATATGGATATTAAATCTATGTCAGTGAGGAATCTCTTCATAGCGGTTGTGCAAGTATCCTTAGACTTGAGATCACCAAAGTTATCTTAAGTAGCAAGTGGTATACTTTGACTCCATAACTGATTACTTCCAACTGGGAGTGAACATAGTTAGGAGATTGGGTATATCAAGACCTACTTGAAGATAGTTGAGTGATTGACAAAGGATTCACCATCCCAGATTTAACAAGGGAAGTTATCTCGCATGATTCTATAATTGCCTTGTTCAGAGAATCTCTGGCCAGAGTAATATGCCGAGATGGATGGAGATCCATGAAGGGTATTTTAGGAACAATGGTTAAATTAATAGAACATACATAATTAGATTTATATGAGTTGACAGAAATCCATACTCAGAATCTAATTGAGATAAGAGTGGTGAAAGGAGTAATTGCACGGTGACTGTTTCTATGGAAGGGTACAGTCAAACCACATGACTTTCCTGACATTTGGGTAGTCATGATGCCTAGCTAGAGGCCAATCATAACTTGTATAATGATGTATAAAAATATCAATAGAGATTGATAAAATGATTTAAAGGAGTTTAAATCACGTGAGTTTTGAATAGAACTCACAATTACATATTATACTGCCAACATGGACAGGAACCAATAGGTCACACACATATGGAGAAAAGGGTAAAATGATAAAATGACAAGGATAATAATATTTGATAATATTATGAAGGTAGAGAAGAGAATATGATAATAATTAATTAAAGAGTTTAATTAATTATGATCAAATAAAATTGTCCGCAGAACTTTTGAGAAATGTTCTGTAAATTGGACCTAAATGAAATAATATATTTCATGATTAATTATTATTGTCTTATAAGTGTTATAAGACTACTATAAGTGTTATAGGACTGATATAATAATTAATAGGACCATTGGAGGAATTATTAAGGGCCAAAGGAATGAAGAAAGTTGGCGAAAGCCCTCCAGAAGAGGGCCACACGCCAACTCCATACAGAAGGGCTTAGAGGGCTTTTTCTTGGACCAAATTAATTTATATATGTTACATAAGTGTTATGGAACTCACATATTTAATTTGGTTGGATTTGGAATCCATTTGGGTATTTAAATCCATTTAGATGCACAAAGAGCCTAGTTTGTGGATTTTGTGCATGGTCTTTTATGAAAAGATTTAATTTAGATTTAATTAAGCCCAAATGATTATAATTAATTCCAGAGGCCCAATTAATAATTCTCCAGCAATTTTAAAGAGCCCAATCTCATTAAGGAATTGGAATTTTAACCTAACTATAAAAGGCCAACTAATGAGAATTAGGGTTAAGTGATTAAAACAAAAAGAAAGTATTTTCTCTTAATCTCTCTCCCTTTTTGCGCCACTTCCATAGCTAGCCTCTTGGATTTCGGCCACTCCTTGTATTACACCAATTTGTTGGTTCAATTTACCCCTCTCTAGTGTGGATTACTCATTGGAGGTGTTTGATTTTGGACACTGTGATTTGCGACAACCCGGTGCGAAGTAAAATCAACTGTTCAACAAAAATCAAAGGTGATTTTTCTTATTCTCATATAGTTATATTGTGTATTCATGGCAAGATCAGATCTAATGGTTAAAAAATTTTAAAATTCCGCTCATGTATGTGATGCATGTAACCGTTAAAATCCAACAGTATTGGTGGTTGAAATTTTGGAGTGTAAATTTAATCATTGTAGGTTTAGGTAGCATAAATTGTAAGCCGTTATGTTGCGAAATTCTTGCTAAATTAATAGTAACTCATTAACCTTAAAATGAATATCAATCAATTAAGAATGAATATACGATATCACATGGACAATAACTTGAAAGTCAGATTCACTAAGGAAGAGATTTGTATTTATGTGATTTAATACAAATGAGAGCTTTACGTATAGCAAGATGAATATCCAAAGCAAGAGTAAAAACACCATGCAAGGGGCCACTACCCGTTGCCACAAAAAAAACTCATTTCATCTCTAAGAATAAATCCAAAACTTGCTTTATTCTCAACTTTGAATAGAGGTGCATCAACATCCAACTCTAGCCACTCAATAGGAGGTTTTTCCAACCACCAGTAGAAGAATCATCCTAAGCATCCAACTAGGAAGTAATGTTGTTTATCAAAATGTGCTTAAGTCTGGCTATTTTAAAATTTCACAACAAATTAACTCTTTCAGCTATAATGCCTTCAACCTAAATTCTCTTTCCATTCTAAACAAACTCATTGCGATTTTTCCACAACTCTATTACAGCATAACAACCTCTAATCAATTATCAATGGATAAATTATTAAAAATAAAGCCAACTAATTAATGAAGTTCATAAAGGAACCTTTTACAAACCCATTTGAAGAATGGGAGTAGCACTTCTTAGCTAGAGCACAATCAAGCAAAGCATTAATAATAGTTTCATCATTAAGACCACACAACCGATATAAAGGATCAATATTCAAATTTATTATAAATTTATATAATAAAGCATAGAATTTTGTGGGTAGACAATTGGTGCTTGATTTCCAAATAATGCTGAGAACCTTTTGGAGGCACATTCAACTTCCATAACTTATTGCAGAAAGGTCTTTGGATGGTAAGAGCTCAATGAAGCAAAGCACTTTTTACTGTATATGACCCTTTCAAATTTGCATGCCACAATTAACAATCATTAACGCAATTAAAGCTCAAGGGAATTTTCTGGATGAACTACATTCCCTATCATTAACAAGAGAATTCAAAATATCATCATTCCATAAAAGGCAATTAATTACTAGTTAGCAAATCTAAAATCTAAATATTCTCATTGCCCTAACTAGTATTAGGAGTAAAAGAGATGGAGGGATTATCCATATTAGGTAACCATGGAGATTTTCCCACAATATTATCCTAACCATTTCTAACCCTCCATCAATTGCCCTTCTTCATAAGCTCTTGAGTTGGCCACAAACTCCTTTAGACATAACTGGGATTACTACTAATATCAGCTCCAAGAAAGGAATAAGCAAGGAAATATTTGACCTTGAATAGCCAAGATACCAAAGAGTATGGTTTAATAATCAGAAGCTAGGCCTATTTACTTAACATAGCTAGATTGAACTCATGGAAAGTTCTAAAACCTAAATCACCAGTTAATTTATTTTTACAAAGACAAATTCAGCTTTTCCAATGAATACTTTTATTACCTGCTTCTTTCAACCTTCATAAAAAGGCATTCAATATCTTTCCTAACTCGTATAAGCTAATAAGGAAAAAAAGTACTCATAATATAGTTTGGCAGAGATTGAACAATTATTTTGATTTAAATTTCTTTGCTAGATCGAGAGAGAAGAGTTATATTCTAGCCTTGCAATTTCCTTCGGATCTTATTTTTAAGAAACCAAAGATTTTTTCTATCTTTCTACACATATAAAGACATTTCCATATAAAAGTCTTGATCTGAACCCAACTAGACATTGAGAATATTTTTAACTTGGTCCTCGACCAAATAAATAGTGGTGGTATTAAAGCTTATTAAGGACTTTTTGAAATTTATGCATTGCCTAGAAGCACTTTTATATGCCTTGAAAGCTTTGCTTCTAGAAAGAGCTTTCGTTTAGTTTTCTTTGAAGAAAAAGTAACTATTATAAGCAAATACGATATGTGAAATTGACGGTGCACCTTCAACAACTGATACTCCATAAATGGAATCTTAAGTTTCCATCTTATTTAACAAAAAGGAAAGACCTTGGGTAAAAATAGTAAATAAATAAGGGAATAAATGGCACCTTTCTCTAAGGTCCCTACTTGGAAAAATAGGTCCAGATCTATTCTTACCATGAGTCACAAAAAGGTTTGCTAAAGAGATGCGCATCATTATGAGCTTGATCTAACTTTTTTGAAATCCCATTTTCTCATAACATTACCTAAATAAATCCATTCCACATAATCATAGACCTTGCTCATATCCACTTTAAGATCTGCAAAACCTTTATTTGCTTGATATTTCCTTAAATAGAGTGTGCAAAATTTCATAAGCAACCAAAACATTAATGGTGATGAGCCTGCTTGCAACAAAAGCACTTTAATTCTCAGAGATAGCCATAGGTAGAAAACTTTTCATTCTAATATGAACAACTTTGCCATAATTTTATACAAAATGTTGCACAAGGAAATAAATCTAAGATCTGTAGTAACTTCTACTTTCTTTTCCTTAAGAATGAGGACTATGGTACTATCATTAAGGCCATTTGGAAGAGAGACATTACGAATGATTTTGATGCAAGTTCCTAAAATATCTTGACCCATAATATCCCAACTATATTGATAGGAAGCTGGATTAGATCCATCAATACTAGGACATGTATCTGGATGCATTGTAAAAGGGCTCTCTTAACATCATATGTAGAGAAAGGAGAAATAAGCCATTGATTTTGCTCTTATGTGATTATAAAAGGGATAGAATCAATAATTTCACTATCTTGAGCGTGTTGTGAAGTGAAAAAATGTTGGAAATAATCAAATACGTGATCGCTCAACACTCTTTCCTAATTAATCTAATTGTCTTCCTTATCACACAATTTCTTTATATTATTTTTCCTTTCCTACTTTGAGGTATAAGGATGAAAATAATTTAACATTGTGAAACCCATATGCCATAAAAAGACCATGAGAAATACACTAATTGAACCTTTTTTTTATTATAATCCATTTGTTACTAACGATTATCAAACAAGGAAATAAATAAAGAATATTTGTTTATATATCTGAGGCATACACTTGAGATAGATATAGTAATCTTATACATGAAATGTATATATGCAAGGGGTTTAGTTACAAAAAGGAGGACCCAAGTGTTCAAAAGTTTATTGCTTGACAAAAGCATCATACAAAGAGAAATACAAAGACCCTATGCTAGGGCAGATGCTAACACAATAAGACTTTTGCCAATGTGGTTGTTACAAAGCTTGCTTCACTACAACAACATACAATCAAATAAGTATAGATAACTACTAAAAGGTAAAATACATAACTAAGACCAATACACAACTACATAGTAAAAAACACGAGAATCTTTAGTTTGTCTCAATAATTATATGCATTTTTCATGTATAATGTTATTTAGTCAAAAGACAAATAATTTGGACTTTAGCATATTTTAGGTTAGTGACATTTAGTCTAACAAATATAACAATTGAGATTGAATCACATATATGGCATAGAATATACTATCCATGAGTATCAAATAGAAGAGGTATCAACCCCAAATCATAGTACAAAAGGTGTCTTAACACCACTTTCAGAAGACATCGTAGTCTCACGATGCTTAATTATTAGAGGCTTGAAATTGCAGGCTATAGCATAGTATTTTCAATTTCATTTATTCATAATTCAAACTCAAAAGAAGTGTAGTTTCTCATTAATTCATTGGTAAGAAAATATATTTTTAGAATTCTTACATTAAATCCCAATGAAATTTAAGATTAAAGCACCTATTGATACCCATTACAAGTCATACACATAGCTTAACAATAAGTTTCTATAATTTAAGAAGAATTAAAACAAGTTTAGAGTGTAAAAGCATGTATTACAAATGGGATAAGAAAAATGAGTGACTGGACTGAACTGGATCTGTCTCGGTTGAGTTGAAAGCTTTTGGACTGAAGCTAAGTGACCCGATGGAGTTGAAATTTGTCTAGGCAGAATTGCATGCTTCTAGACTGGTATGCATCAGTGACTCGGCTGAGTCAAGGTTGTCTCAACCAGGTTGAATGATTTTCTCATAACTCTGCATGATGCCCAATTTAATTTGTGGCATTGTATCATCCATTCAAAACATAATCTTACTTGCTTTACTCATCTACATAAAATGAATTTATGCTATGCAAAACTATCTAGAACCAGTTTCATCTATCAATTTCCTTTTAACTCTCTACTGAAAATTCTAGCATCTACTTCCCATCTGTCTCATTCTCAAATTTTAACGTAAGAAGTGAACAACCTTAAGGTTACTCAAGATTAACTCCAACAAACCAAGGAACATACAACATAATTTTATGACCTAAATTCCCATGTGTACATATTTAGCATTCACAATTTATGTCCAATCATCTACATGATTAAACATAGCAGTCCAATAATTTGAACTCTAATTAAACATAAAATTGTTTGTCCACTTACGTCAGTAAGGAAGTTGCTAACCATTTTTCAGATCTTCCCTTCTGCTTTGGTGCTTCCTTATTCTTCAACTAAATCATGAAAATTCTAATCAATTATCACTCTAGAATCTCATTTCAAAAATTAATTCAAATTTACAAAATAAGAAGAACAAAAGCATTAAAGCTCAATCCTACCTTTAACTTTACTAACCTTGTTTCCTCAATTAATACACTTTCCCTTTCACCTTAGTAAAATTTCAGTAAACTTGAGTTTTGAAATAAATAAAAAAATGGAAAAAAAAGAAGAGGATAATGATGGCCAAAGATGATGATGAAGTTTCTCAAAATCTCCCATTTTTTATTAATAGCCGGCTTCTCAACTAAGGGCAGATTACTGCCTTAAACACTTTAATTGTTCTAGAAGTCTAGTTGTCATTACTTTATTGGTGGCTTTATTAAATCCTTATACCATATCTTTTTACTCACTTAATAATATTTTGGTTGCAATTTACCATTAAACACCTACTTCCATTTCAATTAGACCCCTAATAGGAAACACATACTCAATTCATCATTTATAAAATTTAATAAATTCCCAAAAAAACTCATAAATACCAATTATATCCCCAATCCTACTAGGGCATATTTAGGGCCTTACAAACATCATCTTTTTCAAGCTAAAATAGCTTTACCGGTTGTTTCCAAAAGAGATTTCTCTAATTTAAAACATCAAAAATCCCTTTTTGGCCAAATTAAACCTCTGGATGGAACATTGATCTCTCCCACTTCAATAAAAATTCATTTTGGCTTTTCAAGACTTTAGTCTTTTTAAAAATCCTTTAAGCTATGTCCTTCCCAATTTTGCAAAATAGAATTACAATGACTAAATTTCTCTCTAATGTTATGAAGATTAGGAGCATTCCAAGCTTCATGAAAAATAATAAGAAAGTTATTATCATATATCCATGAGTTTTCAAATTTAAATTTATGAGAATAAGAATTTCCAAGATTACCTTGAAAGTTAATAGGAGAAACCAACAACGATCAATGGTTAGAGAAGGAATACCTAAGACTTTTAACACTAAAATTCCTAAAAAGATCAATCCAACTAAAGCAAGAAAAAGTATGATCCAGTCGCTCTTTAATCTAAGAATTAGAACCCTTACTTTTCTCCCAAATGAAAGGATACCCATCCATACCCAAGTCTATAAGCCCTGAATTAAAGAATGCATCATTAAAACCCTATTCATGGATAAGGTCGGCCTCCCCGCTTCTCATTTATATTAAGCAAAATGTTAAAATCACCCACATAACACCATGAAAGAGAAGATGAATTAGCCAAAAGGTGCAGGAGATTTCATGAAACTGACATTTGATTTATGTTATCATGGCCATAGAAACCTATTAATTTTCATTTAAAAGAAAGAAATGAGACAATTTCTAGATCTATGAAATTCTAAGAATAGCCTAGTAGCTTGACATCCTTACTATATTTTTAGATAAAAGCTACCTAACCACATTTCCCAAACTATCCACAATAAAACAACTATTATAACCAAAAGAAAGCTTAATCTTATTAATTAAAGACTGATTAAATAAGGTTTTAATAAGGAAAATAAAAACAAGCTATTGGATCCTAACAAGGTCCTTTAACACTTGAATTATACATAGGTTGCCAAGCCGACAACAATTCTACCTTAGACATTTCATAATTTTTAGTTGACCTAACCTATAGATCCTACCAGGTCTAAATTTTAGGTTTCAATTACATTGCAATGAGCTAGGTTTGGTTAAGGCCTGGCTAGGGTATAGTTAACACAAACTTTACTTTTAACTCTTTTCCTTTTTACTTTTGAAATAACAACCTTGTCACTTGACTTATCTTTACAATTCACACCAACATTTCCACTAATAAAGCCTTTTTTACTTGAATCACTACTATAATAGATCACATCTCTTTTTTTTAATTGGTTAATCCTAATAATATCAAAATTATTTTCCCCATTCATTTTTCCCTTTCGAGTAGTAGCACTTACACTTGGTGATGGTTGCTGGTCAATGGACATGGCTTTGCCAAACTTACCTTAAGTACTATGATTGGAGTTCTTGAGCCAAAGATTGCCAATTTTTCGTTGCGATGATGAGGTCCTGCCCTGAGATTGCTATCATATTTTTTAATAATCTCTAGCTAAGTTAAGGAGTAATACAACTTATAAAACTCATCAAAATGTCCTAGTTTTCTACAAATAAAATAAAAGGTAGGAAGTATTTCATACTTAAAATCGATGATAAACTAGGTTCCACCCTCTTTCTTGATTTTTATGTTTCATTTGAGAGCTCTACTAGCATTAATTGACACTTTGATACACATATAAAAATGCCAAGCACTCTTAAAGTTATTAGGGTTGAATTCAATAAACTTACCAATGTAGTTGCTAATTGATTCACCTATATGATCAGATATGAAACCAATAACCATATTATAAACTTGCACACAAATATCAATGTTTAATAGTGGAATTTTCAAAGGTTGTATATTCTTTTTGACTTGGAAAAATAAGAGCAGTTGATTGTCAAAAGTCTAAGGACTTCCGTCGATGACTCCTTTTATATCCAACTTATGACAAAAATTTGAACAAAAATAGGCTAAAGCCAATCTCATTGTTACTTACCCCCTGCATAGGTCTCCATGTGGAAATTGAAGTCTACTTTATGGCATTTAAATTAATTACTTTGTTAGACAAAAACCATCCTACTAAGGACGCTAAGTTTCTATAGGCGTTGTGGTTACAATGTCATTATTTAACACAAGACTCACATTTTCTTTCTCTTCCAATGAGACATGTGATGCAAGGGCTATAACAACTCAAAATACCTAGCAATAGGAGTGCCACCAAGTTCTTTTAACTAGTCATATACAAGTCTGATTACAAGTTATATCATATGATACCAAATCTTAACTCTAAAGTTTAAATTTCATATATCACTATATTCTATAGATATTCTCATATAAGTCAAGTCATACATTCATAAATCACTCATTTACATATACAATGCTTAATATACACTTCACGACTTATTAAAAACATTTATTGCCTACACCCTTATAAATTGGTCTTTATAACCACTCTCGACCTTCACCTTAATTCAATTTCGTACCTACATTGCAAAAAAAAAGAACTCATATGCTAAGTCATACTTAATTAGTTACTATCTAATATAGATAAATAACAAATAATTGTTTTATTAGAAGTTCATATCTATTAATTTATTTATATAAATTTATATATTACTTTTATATTATTTTACAAGATCATAGTTCAATTACAATCCCTAAATCTTGTTTAGTATTATCTAACTTGCACTTATTAGTTCAATGGGATTTGGTTTAGACTTAAAATATGTATTCCAAGCTTCCTACATATCCTAAGAATGGAAATCAAAATCACATAGTTCCACCTGTTAAATTCTTTATCATGTCAACTTCTAGAAGTAACTTTTATAGCCATATTTCATGTTTATTTACAGCTAAATATAATTATACTTTTGGTTTACCTTACATATGATTTTAAGTAATTAACCAATTGCTAAAATTAATTGCTCTATCTGTGATTTAACTATTCTTATCACATTTGTCGATCACCATTTTTTATTATGTGCTCATTATACTTTCCCTTATTCTTGGCTAGTTTCACTAGGGCATGCCACTCATGCTTAATTTACTATGTTTAATTCAAGTTCAAATAATTTAGAATATGATAAGTAAGCAAGTTCCTAGCCTTATATATAACTTGATTCATTACTTATTTTATTATACTATTAATTGTTTTCCTTAACCTTGAGCATATACTAGACATATAGGTTATTATACTAAGTAAAGCTGCATGCACTAGTTTTGTTATTCATTCACTTAATTATTTTATGATATTGATAACATGGTGCCTAACATCATACTAAAATCTATGTCAATGTTTAGAATCATTATTCTATTATTTCATATCATACATTTACTTATAATCACTAAAGTGGGACATACACTTATGAATCAATTTCTAGAATTATATAACAAATCCTGTATTAAATCACATGTCCAGATCACATTTATGTATAACTTTTTCATGCTTGTCAAAACAAAAAGTGATTGTATGCAAAGTTGGTATTCATTTCATATTGTAATGATTTCATAAAAACTAAGTAACCATGTCAAATATTACATATTAATTGTTAAAATCATATAACAAGTTTTTCACTAAAACTTAAGTCTTGCTCACATTTATACATACATCTTATTCATGTATGTCAGGAATAGAAAATGGGTATGCCCAAAATGATGTTAATATCAGACATTATAATTAATCATTAGACAAAGAAATAGAGTTGATAGACTATAAAAAAATATAATAGAAATAGACGTCATATATGTTTGCTTGCTATTTCCTGTAGATGTGGATAACACGTAAAAAAGATACCCATATATGGTATCAACAGAATATACCTCAAGGGTGTCAAGAGAAAAGGCATAATGTAACACCCTATACCCAATCCGATATGTGACTTGTATATGAATGTTATTGATGGAGATTTATTTGAACCCTTAGTCTCACTAGACTGCGTATAGGATGAGTAGGGTATCGTTCCAAAGGGAACGGGATAAATTTTATATTGATGTAACAACAAGTAAATGGATAGGTAACAATTTCAATTAAAATCATGCAATTAATGTAAATACTAAACTACTTAAAATATATTAAGTTAATTTTGGATAATAGATTACTTAAAAGATGGGATGGACATACATTATAACCAAATAAAAACAAGTTCATCTTTGAATTAATTAACAATTGTATGAATGATATGAATGGAGAATGTAGCCAAGATTCTTTAAAGCAATTCTCATTGTCAATAAAGAATGTTCTTACTTAAAGTCTATAAGCATTCTCATGTCATTATAGAGATAAATAAAAACTATGAAGTTCTATGCCAATTCTTTAACCCCTTAAAGTGAATTCCTTATCTCTAAGTGAATTCAATGCTTTAAGTAAATTCATTTAACTTTCCATCAAAGAATTCCAACTCTCATTGTGAATTAAATGACTAACATACTTAATATGGTGATCAAGCATACTAAGCAAATCAAAGCACTTAAACAAACTTAAATCATACTTCATACATAAATAAAATAAACATTCAATAGACAAAGATAAATAGATGAATAACAACTTATATTAATTAGTTATAATGTACCAAAAGAACTTAGCCATAAACAAAATTACAATAAAGATGAAATAAGAGACAAGAAAACATCACTCCCCAGGGTTTACTTTCTATTTTGACCTTCTGATAAATCTCTTATTCCTTTGGCTTTGCTTTTTTGTCATCCTCTAAAACTAAGTAAAAAGAAATTGTCCAAAACAAATAAAATGTTCTTAAGAAAACAGTAAAAGAATTTGTTTTGATTTTTTTCGATCCTTTAACCAGAGTTTTTCTAACATTTATATAGAGTCTAACTCTACAGATATGTCCCCTCAAAAACCATGAAAGGCTACTCTGAAAAGACATAATGTTTGGCTAAAAAATCGAGTGCAAAAGTCACGACGTTTGAGAAGCAGTTTCTTGTCCGACTCGTGATCACCCTCACAAGTCGTGATCTACTTCACCTAATCTTTTGGATGTTAGAGAGTATGCCCTAGAGCCCATGTAATAGGGATGTTTTTCATATGTATAAAAATTTTATATTATTAAAAAAGGCATCATTTTTTTATTAATGCTATGTTTAAATACATGAGTTTGTAAATCTTAAATTAATAAATGAAGTCCTGATATTATAAACACAATTCAAGGGCAATCATGAAGGTGTTCATGATGTGAGATGTCTATTGCATGCAAATGTCTTAATATCTAAATATCCCTAGTCATAGAATTAACAAGATAGGACATTGTTAATTCGGACAGACTAGCACATGTTATGCTTTTTGAATGGTTCAAGCAGTGGTTCTCATAACTGTGATTATGGAAGATAATCAAAGCTAACATGTGGATGCTTGTTAGAAGAACAAGTTCATTGGAGACCTGCAAAGAGAATCCTCACATGGATATTAAATCTATGTCATTGAGGAATCTCTTCATAGAGGTTGTGCAAGTATCCTTAGACTTGAGATCACCAAAGTTATCTTAAGTAGCAAGTGGTACACTTTGACTCCATAATTGATTACTTCCAACTGGGAGTGAACATAGTTAGGAGATTGGGTATATCATGACCTACTTGAAGATAGTTGAGTGATTGACAAAGGATTCACCATCCCAAATTTAACAAGGGAAGTTATCTCGCATGTTTCTATGATTGCCTTATTCAGAGAATCTCTGGCCAGAGTAATATGCCAAGATGAATAGAGATCCATGGAGGGCATTTTGGGAACAATGGTTAAATTAATAGAACATACATAATTAGATTTATATGAGTTGACAGAAATCCATACTCAGAATCTAATTGAGATAAGAGTGGTGAAAGGAGTAATTGCACGGTAACTGTTTCTATGGAAGGGTACAGTCAAACCACATGACTTTCCTGACATTTGGGTAGTCATGATGCCTAGCTAGAGGCCAATCATGACTTGTATAATGATGTATCAAAATATCAATAGAGATTGATAAAATGATTTAAAGGAGTTTGAATCATGTGAGTTTTGAGAAAAACTTACAATTACATATTATACTGCCAACATGGACAGGAACCCAATAGGTCACACACATAGAGAGGAAGGATAAAATGGTTAAATGACAAAGATAATAATATTTGATATTATTATGAAGGAAGAGAAGTGAATATGATAATAATTAATTAAAGAGTTTAATTAATTATGATCAAGTAAAATTATCCGCGGAACTTTTGAGAAATATTCTGTAAATTGGACCTAAATGAAATAATGTATTTCATGATTAATTATTATTGTCTTATAAGTGTTATAAGACTACTATAAGTGTTATAGGATTGATATAATAATTAATAGATCCATTGGAGGAATTATTAAGGGCCAGAGGAATAAAGAAAGTTGGCGAAAGCCATTCTGTAAGGGCTACACGCCAACTCCATGCAGAAGAAATTAGAGGGCTTTTTCTTGGACCAAATTAATTTATATATGTTACATAAGTGTTATGGAACTCACATATTTAATTTGGTTGGATTTGGAATCCATTTGGGTATTTAAATCCAATTAGATGCACAAAGGGCCTAGCTTGTGGATTTTGTGCATGGTCTTTTATGAAAAGATTTAATTTGGATTTAATTAAGCCCAAATGATTATAATTAATTCCAGAGGCCCAATTAATAATTTTCCAGTTATTTTAAAGAGCCTAATCTCATTAAGGAGTTGGAATTTTAACCTAACTATAAAAGGCCAACTAATGAGAATTAGGGTTAAGTGATTAAAACAAAAGAAAGTCTTTTCTCTTAATCTCTCTCTCCCTTTTGTGCCAACTCCTAAGCTAGCTCTTGGGAATTTTGGCCAGCCCTAGTTAAACACCAATTTGTTGGTTCAATTTACCCCTCTCTAGTGTGAATTACTCATTGGAGGTGTTCGATTTTGGACACTGTGGTTTGCGACAACCCGGTGCGAAGTAATATCAACTGTTCAACAAAAATCAAAGGTGATTTTTCTTATTCTTATATAGTTATATTGTGTATTCATGGCAAGATCAGATCTAATGGTTATAAAAATTTTAAAATTCCGCTCATATATGTGATGCATGTAACCGTTAAAATCCAACACTGGACTCGTGAGCCTCCTTCCGAGTCATGATCTACTTCACGACTCATGAACAAGATGCCGAGTCGTGAGCCTTTCTTCTCTGCCTCACTCTTGAATCTCCAGTCCGTCTCGTGAATTCTTGTTCGAGTCGTGATCCACTTCACGACTCGTGATCTTCATCTTCGAATCTTCACCAGCTCTTCATTCTTCTTCACACTTCACCATCTTTAACCTAAAAACATACATAAACACATAAATTGAACATAAACACATAAAATACACAAAATATTACATACTTAGTTACATAAATAAGAGAAAACACACACTAAAAAGTAGACATATTACATGACATCAAATTCCCCCACACTTAAACTTTGTTTGTCCCCAAGCAAGAAAAAAGTGAGAAAATTTAATCTCAAGTCAAACTAAGTAAGTTACATTATAAAGCATTGCTCAATTGTCACATAAGATAAGATTGATATGAATTCAAACACCTTAACACTCAAAATATTAGTACATCAAGACTTAAAACATGCATCTTAAATCATCAAGTCACCTAAATTTACTAAATTCAACATCATGAATATAAAGTCTCAAGACTAACCATGCTCAAGAGAGAATAGTGATCATAAAGCCTAAGATTCTAAGACTATAGTTGCCTTTTTGGACAATTAAAAAGCACACATACCTTTAAACCTATCTCATGGCATTTTTAGACTATATATTTTTTCATTTTTTTGTTTTTTTTTTATTCTTTTTTTAGCATGGATATACTTTTAGACTTTATCCCATGAATAGCAAGAGAATGTAGTATTGGGTGCGTTTTACGCTCCATCCCATACTTTATTAAGCTTTTAGATATGCATCTTGCTTTATTTAGTTTATCATTATCATCATTCATTTTTTTTAGATTAGATTAGTCCTCATCCATTATTGAAAGGCTAAAGGTAAGTATTATGGCTATAGTTCCCATGAAGCAACTAAAATCCTAAAATCTTAAACTAAATGAGCATATTTTAACCTTAAAGCATAGTTAATGAAGAGACTAAATAACCTAAAATGTTGAAAAAAGTAAAAAGAGATAACTTAAAAACATAAAACACATGCCAAAAATCTTGAATAACTAATCAAATGAGTATTAAAGGTAGATGAATCTTCATAACAACCTATATTACATACAATATGAGCAATACTTATAATAAAACTCACTACTAAAGGTAAATCTAAATAAAGAAAAAGATAAAAAAACAACACACACACACAAGTGCTCCCCCACACTTAGAACACACATTGTCCTCAATGTGGAGAAACAAAACAAACACACAAACAAAAAGAAAATTAAAAATAAACAAAAGCGAGGAAAGAAAACTCCCCTCAAATTCATGGTGAAGGTGGAGGTGATAGGAACTCATAGCCCGCTTGGGCAATGAAAGCGTCCACCTTGTGTTCAAGACAGCGTTGACGATGAACCAATTGACTTGTGGCTTGCTCCAAGGAAACCAATTGATTTTGGATGGTGGATTGATTGTGTAGCAATTGATTGAACATGGAAGTGGTGATATTGGAAGAAGATCCAGCAGTTGGTGTGAAAACAGGTGAATGACTAGGTGTACCCTCCATAGGATCATCACTTTGCCCTAACTCTGTTGGCCTTGACTCTTCCGAAGTACTTTCCATAGCAGCCACTTGGGGAGTAGAAGTGCTTGGTAATTCCTTCCAACAAGAACGATTTATAGGTGGTATGTATTGAAAGGAATTGTTAGTGACTTCTCCTCTTACAAATAAATGCTTAGAAAAATATATGCATGGAAGTACACCATCATAAATACGCAAATCAATATCAATTCCCCTAGCAATAGCAGCTATGACATGACCATTTGTTATAGGGGACTTCGGGTGACTAACACAATTCAATAATTATTTGAAAATCCAATAAGACCAACATATAGACTTACGGTTATGCACACACCACATCAAAAACAGTTCATGACTAGAAATTCTATTAAATTCAGACTTGTTGAAGACAATAGAGGCAAGAATCTTATGCAAAATCCAATATTTCAAGTCCGATATAAACATGGATTTAGCCTCTCTAGCCCTATATGGTGTAGTCAAACTAGTAAGAAAGGTCCAAAAATCATTAGGTCTATAACTCTTAGGAGGAGTACATAATTCACTTGGTTTAAAACCAAAGATACGATGCATCATGAAATAAGTAAGAGTATGATCAACACCATTCAAGCGAAAGTCTACAAGTCTAGGATTATCAGCATTTTCTTTGAAATTTGTGTAAAACTCCAAAACTAAATCAGTGTAGAACTGCTCATGCATATTAACAAAACGCAAGAGGCCACATTGAGACAACATCTCATTCACTTCATCAAGAACACCCACTTGTTCAAGCAAAGAGGTGGGAAAATACTTACATTGAGATTTTGCTCTATCTTTGAGAACAAGGAATCTGTTACCTTCATGAATGGAAGAAAGAGGGAATGGAGCACCAAAGTCGGTCTGTAAACTCTGTAGTGGTGCTTCATCTTCTACTTATTGACCCCTTGAAGCTGCAACGCTCTTTGTCCTTACCATGGTTGTTAAAGAGAAAGGACGCAGAGATAACAATGTGTAACATGAATGAAAAGAAGGGAAATGGGAAGAAAATGTTGCAGAGAAAGAAAAACAAAGAGACAAAAGGAAATGCAAGTTACAGTTGAAGAGAAAGAAGTGTACGAGAGGAGTAAAAGGAAGAGAATGTAAAAAAATGAAAAGTAAACTACCACAGTATTTATAGAAGAAAAAGGGAAAAATGAAAAGAGATGACGTTTAGAAACTCTAAATTTAAGTTATAACCGTTCCCCCTCTTAAATTTAAGTTAATAAAGGGTAGTTAATCCAATTAAAAATCGCTAATACTCCTAATTAGAAGAACTAAAAGTGAATTAAAGAAATGAAAATGAAATAAAAATAAAAACAGGAAGTGAAAAATCACGACTCGTAACTCTTGGAACAGTGCTTCACGAGTCGGCATGTTCCTCACGACTCGTGAAGAGAAGGCAGTGAGTGTTAAGGAAGCAATGATCACGACTCAGCAGGAATCTCACGACTCATGAGCCTTTTGCTTCTGTACTACACGTGATACTCTTCACGACTAGTGATTTTGCTCACGACTAAATGGATGAAGCCTCTGGAATACTCGTGAACACATTCACGAGTCGTGATGCACTCGTGAACATGATGTATTTCTCTGCAAAATCTTAACAACTTGATCCAAAAATTAAAGTAACAAAGAAAAATAAGCTAAGGAACATAAAAACTATATAAAACATAGAATGTAGTCTATAATCAAACCATAAAATAAATAAATTCAAACTAAAAGAACTAAGGAAAAACAGAAAGAATATTAGGAGTAGGCAAAAGAAGAATTTATCAAAGAAACTTTATGAGTAGGAACCAATGCATCACCAATGAAATAAGGCTTCAATCTATGTCCATTTACCTTAAAAATATCTCCTTTATCATTAGCAATATCAACAACCCCATAAGAAAAAACTTGAACAACTTTGACAGGTCCCAACCATCTGGACTTTAATTTTCCAGGAAAAAGCTTCAATTGAGAATTATACAACAAAACCATGTCACCAACTTGAAATGCTTTCTTTAGTACATGTTTATCATGCCATGATTTAGTTCTTTCTTTATATAACTTGGCATTTTAATAGGCACTCATACGAAGTTCCTCTAACTTTTGTAATTGAAGCAATCTCTTCCTACCAACTTGTTGCATATCAAAATTTAACACCCTAGTTGCCCAATAAGCTTTATGTTCAATCTCAACCGGCAAATGACAAGACTTATCATAAACCAATTGATAAGGTGTAAGACCTATAGGAGTTTTGAAAGCTGTTCTATATGCCCAAAGAGCATCATCTAACTTAAGTGCCCAATCTTTTATTGACCTAGAGACAGTTTTCTCTAAATTCCACTTAAGCTCTCTATTGCTAATCTCAACTTGTCCACTAGTTTGGGGATGATAAGGTGTAGCAATTTTATAAGTCACATTATATTTTCTCAATAATTGCTCTATAACTTTATTGCAAAAATGAGACCCACCATCACTAATAATGGCCCTAGGTGTTCCAAATCTAGGAAATATAACTTTCTTAAGCATCTTCTTAACCACCTTGGCATCATTTGCAATGGTTGGAATTGCTTCCACCCACTTAGATACATAATCCACCATAACTAAAATATACCTATTCCCTAAAGAACTAGGAAATGGTCCCATAAAGTCCATACCCCAAACATCAAACAATTCAACCTCTAAAATACCATGTAAAGGTATTTCATTCCTCCTAGACAAATTTCCCATTCTTTGGCACTTATCACAACTTAATACAAAGTCCTTAACATCCTTAAACTATGTAGGCCATCAAAAACCAGCTTGTAAAACCTTAGAAGCTGTCTTAGAAACCCCAAAGTGACCACCTACAACATAAGAATGACAATGAGCTAATACTTCACCAACTTCTTCATGAGGAAGACACCTCCTAATCAATCCATCAGCACATCTCCTATCTAATAAAGGTTCTTCCCAATAGTAAAACTTCACATCATGAAGGAATTTCTTCCTTTGCCTATAATCTAAACCATAAGGAAGCTTACCACTTACTAGGTAGTTTGCTATATCAGCAAACCAAGGAGTTTCCTTAGAAACTACACTAAAAAGATGTTCCCCATGAAAAGCTTCATCAATAGGTACCCCATCATCATTATCTTACAAAACACATTGGGTCAACCTAGATAAATGGTCTGCAACTAAATTCTCCTTCCCCTTTCTATCTCTTATTTTCCAATCAAACTCTCGTAACATTAAAATCCATCTCAACAATCTAGGTTTAGTATCTTTCTTACTTAAGAGATATTTAAGAGTAGCATGATCAGAATAAACAATGACTTTTTGCCCTACAAGATAAGCCCTAAATTTATCAAAAGCATACACAATAGCCAAGAGTTCCTTTTCAGTTGCAGAGTAATTAATTTGGGCATCATCTAGTAATTTGCTAGCATAATAAATAACAGAAGGCTTCCCATCAATTCTTTGTCCTAAAACAGCCCCTACCGCACAATTACTAGCATCACACATCAATTCAAAAGGTTGATCCCAATTTGGTGGTTGTAACATCGGTGAAGTGACAAGAGCATGTTTAAGAGTTTCAAAAGATTTAAGACATGCCTCATCAAAATGAAAATCAACATATTTACCTAGCAACATGCATAAGGGTTTAGCTATCTTAGAAATATCTTTGATAAACCTCCTATAAAAACTAGCATGGCCTAGAAAGCTTCTAACATCTCTAACATTTTTAGGAGGAGGCAAATTAGCAATTATTTCAATTTTAGCGCTATCAACTTCAATCCACCTATTAGAAACTAAATGTCCTAAAACAATACCCTCTTGAGCCATAAAATGGAACTTCTCCCAATTTAAAACCAAACCATGCTCCATACATCTATCAAGCACCTTAGAAAGATTAGATAAACAATCCTCATAATTAGTGCCATACACACTAAATTCTTCCATGAAAACTTCTGCACATTGATCAATAAGATCACTAAAGATAGAAAACATGCATCTTTGAAATGTAGCTAGTGCATTACACAAACCAAAAGGCATTCACCTAAATGCAAAAGTTCCATATGGGCATGTAAAAGTTGTCTTAGATTGGTCATGTGGATGAATTGGTATTTGATAGAAACCACTCAACCCATCTAAGTAGCAAAAGTAAGAAAAATTAGCCAATCTTTCAATAACTTGATCAATAAAGGGTAAAGGAAAATGGTCCTTTCTTGTAGCCTTATTTAACTTCCTATAGTCCACACACATACGTCAACCCGTGATAGTCCTAGTAGGAATTAAATCATTGCTATCATTATGAATTACAGTCAAACCACCCTTCTTAGGGACAACTTGAATTGGGCTCACCCACTTGCTATCACTTATAGAATAAATTATACCATTATCAAGCAATTTAATTATTTCCTTCCTCACAACCTCTTTAAGAGTTGGATTAAGCCTTCTTTGACCTTTAATAGATGGCTTAGAATCCTCCTCCAACAAAATTCTATGCATGCAAACCTTAGGTGCAATCCCTTTTAAATCACTAATTGAATATCCCATAGCATTTCGATGAGCAAGTAAAATACCACATAAAGCATCCACATTATGCTTAGCAATCGATGAATTAACAATGAATGGTAATTGAGAATTTGCATCTAGAAATTCGTACCTTAAGCTTGTTGGTAGTGGCTTGAGTTCAAGCTTGATTTCCTCCTCAAATATCTTTGATGACATATCCTCATCCTTTCTCAAAGACTCAAATTTTGAGAATCTTCCATAGGAGGGATATGAGGTAACTTGCAAAATTTCATCACAACTTTCATTCAAATAATAAGGTGCAATAGGGTTTTGACTCACACAATTATGCACAACACTATCAATACACTCATCAAGAACATCATAAGAATCAATTCTATTTACCACCTCTATTGGTGAAGATTTAATAATGCCAAAAACATTAAACTCAATTTTTTCACCATTAACCTCAAGAGATATTTTACCATTTTTCATATCAAAAATAGCCCCAGCAGTAATTAAGAATGGCCTACCAAACAAAATGGGAATTTAAGGATCTTCATCCATTTCTAACACAACAAAATCAGCAAGAATCACAAATTTACCCACTTTGGTTGGAATATTTTCTAATATGCCTATAGGGTGTGAAATAGACTTATTCGCCATTGATAAGCACATATTAGTAGGCTTTAACTCACCTAAATCAAGCTTTTTATAAATTGAGTAAGGCATAAGACTAACACTAGCACCCATATCACATAGGGCCTTATCAAAATATGCACCACCTATAACACAAGGAACCGTAAAACAACCCGAATCCTTTAGCTTAGGTGGGTATTTAGAATACATAGCCTTAGACTCTTCTACCAAAGAAACATAACCATAGTCTTCAAGCTTACCCTTGTGACTCATAATTTCTTTTAAAAATTTTGCCCATGAAGGCATATCTTTAATGGCATCCACAAAGGGTATAGTTATAGTAAGTTCCTTCAAATAATTCAAAAACTTGCCAAATTGCTTATCAAGATTTCTTCTAATAAGTCTTTGAGGAAATGGCAAAACATTCAAATTAACTTTAGGTCCATCTTCCCTAGATGAGGTTATATTTTTTTTAGGTTCATTAAGCTTATTATCATTTTCACTCACATCCACAACATGATCATCATTCACAATAAGATTCTCATCACTTTTACTATTACTCTCAATCTTTTTCCCACTCCTTAACATAATGGATTGAACAGATTCATGAGGCAAAAACTCAGGTTGACTTGGTAGATTGCCTAAAGGTTTAGCATTAGAAGTGGTTTGTTGAGCCAATTGGGTTTCAAGCATCTTATTATAAGTGACAAGTTGATCAATTTTAGTATTTATTTGCCTAAATTATTCCTCATTTTGCTTGTTAGTAGTTATTTGATGATTAACAAATTGCTCCATCAAATTCTCTAAATGGGATTTAGGTTGTTGGGAGTTAAAAGGTAGCTTATTTGGAAAAGGTGAAGGGTTAGGTAACTTGTTCATATGATTGTGATTATTATTATTAGGAGGGTTCAATTGGGCATTTTGGTTAGACCAAGAAAAATCGGGATGGTTTCTCCATTGTGGGTTATAATAATTAGAATTTTAACCCAACCTTTGATTATAATTCCCTTGAACAAAACTGACATCCTCACTAGACCCCTCACTACAATTAGCATACATATGAGGTCCACCACATTTCTCACATACTTAACTAACATCTTCAACATTGGAGTGAGAATTACTTACCATTTTTGTCAAAGCTTCTACCTTAGCGGTCAAAAGATTAATGGAATCCAATACCAAAAACCCCTTAGCCTTCGCCATAGTGGGTTCTTCTCCCATATAGCCTTGTGAGGCTAATTCTTCCAACAAAGTTTTAGCTTCCTTAGCAGTTTTCTCCAACCATTTTCCACCTGAAGCAGCATTAACAATATTTCTATTTTCCTCCATTAACCCATTGTAAAAGATTTGAGGAATCATCCAATCCGGCAAGCCATGATGAGGACATTGCCTTTGAAGTTCCTTAAATCTTTCCCAAGAGGTATAAATGGTTTCATTAGGCAATTGTTTAAATGTAGATATTTGATTTCTAAATTTTGCCGTTTTATGTGGTGAAAAATACTTATGAAGAAAAGCTTGTTTTAATTGGTCCCATGTAGTAATTGTCTCACTAGGTATACTAGCAAGCCAAATTTAAGCCTTTTCTTTTAAAGAAAACGGAAATAACCTAAGTCTAATGGCATCATTACTCACTCCATTAATTTTAAATGTAGCACACACATTAAGAAAAGCAAGGATATGAGCATAAGGGCCTTCCCCTTGTAAACCTTCAAATTAGTTATTTTGCACCATTTGAATGACAGCCGGCTTGATCTCGAAATTGTTATTAGCAATAGTCGGTGCCACTATTCCTCCAAAACTTTTCGAAATATTTGGCATCCCAAAATCACCAAGTGTTCTCCTTTCTTCACTCGCCATAATTGGAATATTATGACCTTCCTCTAACTTCGCACTTTGTTCTCCTTCTACTTGCAAACTAAATTCCTTTTGTAGCTTCCTTCTAAGTTCCCTACATAAATCAAAAATACTTTTAGTCTAAAAATATTACAAAATCTCTAATACTAAAATAAACAAAACGCCAAATAAAATTTCATACATCAAAATAACTAATTTATATCATAAAATCCTAAAACATCTACTCTTTTGTATCAATCAATAAAAATTCATTTAAATCGTTCCCCGGTAACGGCGCCAAAATTTGATGGGGATTTATTTGAACCCTTAGTCTCACTAGACTGCGTATAGGATGAGTAGGGTATCGTTCCAAAGGGAACGGGGTAAATTTTATATTGATGTAACAACAAGTAAATGGATAGGTAACAATTTCAATTAAAATCATGCAATTAATGTAAATACTAAACTACTTAAAATATATTAAGTTAATTTTGGATAATAGATTACTTAAAAGATGGGATGGACATACATTATAACCAAATAAAAACAAGTTCATCTTTGAATTAATTAACAATTGTATGAATGATATGAATGGAGAATTTAGCCAAGATTCTTTAAAGCAATTCTCATTGTCAATAAAGAATGTTCTTACTTAGAGTCTATAAGCATTCTCATATCATTATAGAGATAAATAAAAACTATGAAGTTTTATGTCAATTCTTTAATCCCTTAAAGTGAATTCCTTATCTCTAAGTGAATTCAATGCTTTAAGTAAATTCATTTAACTTTCCATCAAAGAATTCCAACTCTCATTGTGAATTAAATGACTAACATACTTAATATGGTGATCAAGCATACTAAGCAAATCAAAGCACTTAAACAAACTTAAATCACACTTCATACATAAATAAAATAAACATTCAATAGACAAAGATAAGTAGATGAATGACAACTTATATTAATTAGTTATAATGTACCAAAAGAACTTAGCCATAAACAAAATTACAATAAAGATGAAATAAGAGACAAGAAAACATCACTCCCCAGGGTTTACTTTCTATTTTGACCTTCTGATAAATCTCTTATTCCTTTGGCTTTGCTCTTTTGTCATCCTCTAAAACTAAGTAAAAAGAAATAGTCCAAAACAACTAAAATGTTCTTAAGAAAACAGTAAAAGAATTTGTTTTGATTTTTTTTCGATCCTTTAACCAGAGTTTTTCTCCCATTTATATAGAGTCTAACTCTACAGATATGTTCCCTCAGAAACCACGAAAGGCTACTCTGAAAAGACATAATGTTTGGCTGAAAAATCGAGTGTAAAAGTCATGATGTGTGAGAAGCAGTTTCTTGTCCGACTCGTGAACACCCTCACGAGTCGTGATCTACTTCACCTAATCTTCTGGACTCGTGAGCCTCCTTCCGAGTCGTGATCTACTTCACGACTCATGAACAAGATGCCGAGTTGTGAGCCTTTCTTCTCTGCCTCACTCGTGAATCTCCAGTCCGTCTCGTGAATTCTTGTTCGAGTTGTGATCCACTTCACGACTCGTGATCTTCATCTTCGAATCTTCACCAGCTCTTTATTCTTCTTCACACTTCACCATCTTTAACCTAAAAACACACATAAACACATAAATTGAACATAAACACATAAAATACACATAATATTACATACTTAGTTACATAAATAAGAGAAAACACACACTAAAAAGTAGACATATTACATTGCATCAGTTACAACTATCTTAAAATCAACAAATAGTAAAATTTCTTTTTAAATTAGAAATACTCTAAATTGTTATTATTCATTCTTATAAAATGTTCAGCAGAGTATCCCTATAATATTGCCTAACCTCCTATAGAGAAAATTTTATTTACATTACAAAAATTCAGATAACTAACTCTAAAACTTTAAAAATAAAAAACTCCAACACAAGTTTTTTGCATTCTTAATTGTAAATCAAACCATACACTTCAAAGCAATTTGCATACCTTTCAACATTGAATACTTAATTCCACTATGTAAATGCACTATAATATCATACTAGTTTGTAGCATATTATGGTTATTTCTAAATTTATTATATGTAATACATACATCATCTGCATACACAACATTAAATTAACATGAACTAATAATTTAATTATAATTATTTGATACAAAACTTCTTCATTGTATAAAATAGTGCTCCAAATTATCTATCAAGTGTACATGCTAGAATCAAGTTAAAAAGCCTAAAATACATGTCAATAGCCTATCTTATAACTTTTTCATCTCAACTTAAATATTTTTCAAGTATCGGCAGGATTGTTAGCTCAATTTTCTTAATCTCAAGAATATTTTCCTTAATCCTGTGCATGAAAAATAACCACACACTAAGCTTGCAGCTTAGCAAGAGTACTCTATTAAACTTACCATTGTCCAATAGCATAAATTCAAGCATGACATTAACTATTTACTTGACTAAATTATGTACTCTATCAATTCTAATTTTTAGATCAATTTCAGTTGTGTATAAACAAGATATATTATAAACATAAAATAAGTAAAAGAATCATAATTTACAACTAAATCTTAATATTTAAATCCATAATTAACTTTTTACTAGTAAAAATAAAATTATACTATATAAGCCACATTTTTTATAAAAGTATATATATTCTTAATCACACATATAATCTTTGTCAAATCCAACTTAAATGTCGCTTTCAAAATTGGCTCCCTAATTCGTATAAATTATTCATTAAATATTACCGGTTAGACATAACATCAAGTCTTAAAAGTAACATACATATATGTATGTGTGTGTGTGTGTGTGTGTTTAATATGTATATCCCTAATTGTACCAAATTATATCAAATTATGTGATGCATAATTAATCACAATAAAAATCTTACAAGCTAATAACCACTATTCGTTAAAGGACTTTTATAAAATTTTGTTCACTTATTCACTTTTAGTATTTTCCACTAGTATAGTCTAGTGGAATTGCACAGAGCTGGATATGCAAGATTTTAAATATGGTACCAAGTTTTTAGAACCATATAGTCCATTTACATCTCTTATATTAAATTTACAATGTTACAGGACCAAGTTCTCTGAACCATTTAGTCCAATAACATATCTTATTTCCCAAAAGCATCTTTTCTGAATTAAATTGACCACTTTAAAAGAAAAAGGGGCAATGAAATAGACATCTTTATTGGTATTATTCAAAAATCTTGTTTTTAGTTATTTTCCTCTTTATTCATATATGTAACTCATATATAAATAGGTGAATGATACCAGTAAAGATGTCTCTTTTAAGTTTTTGTATTTCTCTTTTCTTGGGTTTTGATGATATTAAAAATGAGTTTTTGTTGAGTTCTGCTACTCTTTAAGGCCTGTGAATGACCCAAATGTAACCTAGAATATTCGAGGGTCTAGAAATGGATACCATTAAATCTAAAATCCCAAGAAAGAAATTTAGATCTTACTATTAAGTCTAATATTCTTTAACACAAATTTGATCAAACTTGGTTTTTCAAACCTTAAGACATAGTGGACTTTGGTCAAATCGAACCTAGCTTAAGTCCGACCAAACATAAGTCCCTTTCTACTGATGATTACGAAGTTAAATCTGTTGGATTATTAGATAGATCATGCATCATATAGATGTGAAAAATTAAAAAATGTACATAATATAGATAAATCTTGCCTATTAAATTGCAACCTAATTAAGTTCATAGAGAATTTACCTAGGAGATTTAAATAATTGTCAATCCTTTGCGCTGGGTTATATTAAACCACCATTATCCTTTCTTTAAGTCACCTCCAAGGTATCCACATCAGGTAAATGATGGTTTATAATCACATTACATTAGATGTAAAGGGTGGAATTGAAATTTTTTATAAACCAAAATATCATGAATATCATGATCTAGTCAAAATAATTGAATTTCCTAACTAAATTTCATAACTTTACGGTAGGTGTTTATTGAATTATTGTTTAATCATCGTACCGAGTTGTCATAAACCAATGATGTCCTTACTTTAAAGCACCTATAAGGTATCCACACAAGAATAAATGTCTAAAAACCTTCTCAAGGTGTAGCAATGGCCAAAAATAGCTTAGGGACTAGTAAAGCCAATTCGGCTTGGAGAGAAAGGGAGAAGAGGCTAGGGTTTTGGTGGCTAGAATTTCTTTTTCTATTTTCTTTTGCTTCTATTACCCTAATTTTGACTGTGAGATGTATTTATACTCCTCATGGGTCAGATTAGGGTTGTTTTATAATGGCTATACTTTTTGATTAAGCTTGGACCAATTGGATGGGCTTAAGTGACACTCACAGGCCCAATAGTCCAACTTTATGCATAAGGCCTAAATAAATTGGGCCTACGTATTTGAATGGGCTCCAAACCCATTCAAACTTCATGTATAGGCTTATAACATATAAATGAAGCCCCATATTAATTATTAGCTCCATCCAATGCTAAATGGGCTCCAAAGAATATTCTCTAGCTCATAAAAGGCCTATTGCATATTTTAGGCCTTGTGGACCTTTTCTATCCAATAGACTTTTTCATCTTTTATCAAACCTTAACTTTTATCTTGAAAATTATCAAATAAGTTCCCATAAAATCCCATGTCATGTTTATACATTGCTTTTACCTCAAACCTTGATCTTATATGTGTGTAACCCTTTAGGTTTCCTATGCATGTTGATAGTACAAAATTGATATGAGCACGACCAAGCACAATGGCAGCAAGAAAGATGAACTAGCATTTCCTCAAGGACCAATAACAAAAGCAAGGTCAAAGAAGCGTAAAGAAGTCCTACAAGCATTCATGAAACCTTATGTGGAGAAGATGCAAGTTCAAGAAGAGAAAGAAGCTAAATTGGACTATAAAGACAAGTGTAGGCCAAATGGTGCAATGGGCCTTCAAGCTACTTTATTTAGTTTCTATTCTTTATGTAACATTTAATTAAGTATATTTGGGCAGCCTAAAACCTATGAAAATGAATTGGGCTTTATTAGAATAGGTTTGCTTTATTTTGGGCTTATTTTACTGTTTTGGGTAGTTTAAGTGGGTAGGCTAAAGTTGGGCTTATCTCTTCTAAAGAGTTGGGCCAAAATAACTATTTGAGGCTTAGAATACCTAAGGCCAAAATAAAGGTTAGGAATTATCTTTGTTATTTATTTTATTATTTATCTCTTAGAGTTAGTGTTTGATTTTAATTCATCTAGGGAGGGATGGCTGCCTAGCCTATATAAAGGGCTGAATTCTTCATTTGTAAGACACTTGAATTTTGATTAATGAGAATTTTCTTTGTCTTGGCCGAATTTGTGGGAGTTAATTTATTATTGATTCTTGCTATTGCATGAAGAATTAGACTTAGGCTATTTGCATGATTAATGTATGCTTGATTCTTCTTCTTCTTGTTTTCTAAATCAATCTATCATAAGCGTTTCCAATCAATCTTGTTTGGGGGTTCTTTATATTGGGGGTTTATTATCTTATTTATGTTCAATATTCATGGTATGTTGGCATTTTAGTTTGGCATATAGGCTGGGGTTCCTCATCAATTGGTATCAGAGCATAGGCTAAGGGGTAAATTCTTAACTATCCTTTAATTTTTGCTTTTGAACTTTAATTTTCTATTTTAGCCGAATAGGATCTTGCATCTAGTTCCTTATTTGGTTCTTGCTCTATTGTGTTAATTATCTATCTTTAAGTATTTGATCATTAGTTTGATTAAAGTTACAAAAAAAAGAAGAAAAAAATCAAATAGAAACAGCCTTGTTATCAATTCGAATTTACTATCTTGTTCATATTTGATCAATTGATGAATCTTGTGTTCTTTTTGAATCTGAATTTGCCATTGAATATATCAAGCATATAATTTGCAATCTTTGAGTGGTTGAACTTGGTTTGGGTATAATTTTGATCTACAAAGTGTCCTACACCACTTGGAGTAAGTTTTGATCAATCAAGTAAGAATTGGAGTTAGAACTTTCACAATTAATTTTTCTTCAAAACCAGGTTAGTACTCCTAATTTTGGATTTGGGTTGTGTTTATTGCATGCTTTCTTTGATTTCTTTTTTTGTTGAGTCTTACATCAAATCTGTTTAAACTAATCATTAGGTTTAGTTAAACATCACATTTAAGTGCATCTGTCTTGTCCATTTTCTTCATTCTAAGTTTTTAATCTGTGTGTCTAAGCTATTTTTGGTTCCAATTACACTAGTTTGATATATTGCACGTTGTTGAACATCTATATATATTATAGTGCACGAAATCTTCTTCTTGTGTACTAATTTTTGATTTTTGTTCAAATAGGTCAATTTGCTTCTAAAATTAGTATCTTTGCTGTTCTTGTTAGGTTTTTCATTGTTCCTTGAATCAAATTACTTAACTGTGCATATTTGTTTAAGTTTGTTTCTGAAGTGCAATTGTGAGATATCAATTTGTGAGTTGAGAGACAAACATGTGAGGTTGAGTGAATTTTTTCCTTTATTTGTTTATTTAAAGTTTAAAGATGTCCGAAATCAATAGTAAAGAGGAAACCAAGATTGTGCCTGATAATAAGTTTATGTACAAAGCTTTTATGGATAGTTTGCAAAAGCTAAATCTCAGGATAGATAGTCTGGAAGATAGCCTTAAAGGTTCCAAGGTTAAGTCTACAAGGGAGGAAGAGGTAGACCAGTTGTACAACGATGATGAGGAAGATGAGGCTCATTCTTTTCTAAGAAGAGCAAGGAGGTATGACAACCGAATGGAGAGCCAAGACAATAATTTGAGTGATATCAAGATGAAGATTCCACCATTCAAAGGTAAAAATGATGTGGATGCCTATCTTGATTGGGAAAGAAAGGTGGAGATGATCTTTTCATGCCACCACTATTCGGATGAGAAAAAGGTAAAACTTGCAACCATTGAATTTTCTGATTATGCACTAATTTGGTGGGATGAGTTATTGAAAAATAAAAGGAGAAATGGGTAACTCCCTATCACTTTTTAGGAGGAAATGAAAAGAATCATGAGGAAGAAGTATGTGCCTAGTTACTATCATAGGGAACTCCATAATCAGTTACAAAGACTTACATAAGGATTTAGTTCTGTGAAGGATTACTACAAAGAAATAGAGATGCTCATGATCAAAGCAAGCATTGTGGAGGATGAATATCAAACGATGTCACGCTTTTTGGGAGGTATGAATAGAAAACTTGCTGATATTGTTGAATTACAGCATTATATGGATATGGATGATTTGGTGAACATCGCAATTAAAGTGGAGAGACAACGAAGTAGACGTGGGACATCCAAGTCCTATTCAAATTCCAATAACAACAAATGGAATTCAAAGTGGAACAAGGGAGACTCAAAGAAGGAATCCACTGCCAAGTACCAATCCAATTCCAAAGAGAAAATGGTCACTGCACAAAAAGGTACTTCTGAAACAACCCTTAAAACTAATAGACATAGGGACATTCAATGTTTCAAATGCAAAGGTCGTGGTCATTATGCTAATGAATGTGGGAACAAAAAGACCATGATAATAACGGGGGATGAAATTATTTCTGATTCTGAATTTGATGAGAATTGTGATGATATGCCACCTTTGGAGGATTGTTTTGATCTAGATGAAAATGTAGAATATCTTGTTCAAGGGGAGTCCTTAGTTTTATTGCATGCATTGAATGCAAATGTGAAAGAAGAAGGACTAGAACAGAGGGAAAACATCTTTCATACTAGGTATTTAATAGGTGAAAAAGTCTGTAGTATGATAATTGATGGGGATAGTTGTGTTAATGTTGCTAGTACAGTCTTAGTTGATAAATTAGGACTTAAAACTGAGAAACACCCTAACCCATATAGGCTTCAATGGTTGAATGATAATGGAGAAGTAAAGGTGATCAAACGTGTAACTGTATTATTTTTTATTGGTAAATATGAAGATAAAGTCATTTGTGATGCTGTACCTATGCATGCTAGTCATATTTTGCTAGGAAGGCCTTGGCAATTTGATAAGCGTGTATTACATGATGGATTTAGAAATAGTTACACTTTTGCATTTAAAGGATGTAAACACACACTTGCCCCTTTGGCACCTAAAGAGGTATATGCAGATCAAGTAAAGATACATCAATCTACAAAAGAGGTAAAGGGAAGTGAGAAAGAAAAGAAAAATGAGAGAAAATAGGCTAGTAGTGAAAAGAATAAAAGTAAAGGCCCAACTATGAGATACTGCACTAGTGAGAAAAAGAAAGAGAGAAGTGCAAGAGAGAAGAAGTTAATGTGTGTTGAGGTAAAAGGAGAGCAGAGTAAGCCAAGTGAAAAATTTACCAAATACTCCTTTTATGCAAAAGAAAGAGAGTTGAGGAATGCATACATAAGCATGAGAGCTTTAATACTTTTGAGGTTTAAGGACAATTATTTCTCTGAAACAAACCTAGATCTAAATTTGCCTAGTTCTTTTTCTAAGTTATTGCAGGATTATAAAGATGTCTTCCCTGAGGAGATACCACCTGGGTTGCCACCAATTAGAGGGCTTGAACATCAAATTGACTTTGTTCCTGGTGCATAAATTCCAAATCGTTTAGCTTATCGAAGCAATCCAAAGGAAACAAAGGAGTTGCAAATACAAGTGGAGGAACTTTTAGCAAAAGGACACATGAGAGAAAGCCTAAGTCCTTGTGTTGTACCTATTCTTTTGGTACCTAAAAAGGATGGAACCATGCGCATGTGTGTTGATTATCGAGCAGTTAACAAAATCATTGTAAAGTATCACCATCCCATTCCTAGGTTAGATGATATGCTTGAAGAGTTAAATGGTCTATAATATTTATTAAAATTGACTTGAAAAGTGGTTATCATCAAATTAGGATGAAAGTAGGTGATGAATGAAAAACTTCCTTTAAAACAAAATATGGTTTGTATGAATGGTTGGTTATGCCTTTTGGCTTAACTAATACACCTAGCACATTTATGAGACTTATGAACCATGTTTTGCGTGAATTCTTAGGTAAATTTGTTGTTGTTTATTTTGATGATATCTTGATTTACAGCAAAAACCTAAAAGAGCATTTAAGGCATGTTGAACTTGTGTTAGCTGTTTTGAGAAAACAACAATTATATGCTAATTTGAAGAAATGCACATTTTGTGTTGATAGTGTTGTTTTCTTAGAATTTGTTGTTAGTACACGTGGTGTTGAGGTAGATAATGAAAAGGTTAAGGCTATCCAAGAATGGCCAACACCTGAGAATGCAAGTGAGGTGAGGAGCTTTCATAGTTTAGCAAGTTTCTATAGGAGATTTATTAAGGATTTTTCTACTATTGTTGCACCTCAAAATGAAATCATTAAAAAGTCTATTGGTTTTAAATGGGGTAAAGAGCAGGAAGATGTTTTTAATGTTTTGAAAGATAAATTGTGTACTGCTCCTGTTTTGAAATTACCTGATTTTTTTAAGACTTTTGAGGTTGAATGTGATGCTTCTGGGATTGGTATAGGTGTTGTTTTGATGCAAGAAAATTGCCCAATAGCATACTTTAGTGAGAAGTTGAGTGGACCACAACTGAATTACTCTACCTATGATAAAGAATTCTATGCATTGGTGAGAGCTCTTGAGGTTTGGGAACACTACCTTTTGCCTAAGGAATTCGAGATACACACAGATCACTAGTCTCTCAAATATCTGAAGGGACAAGGTAAGTTGAATAGAAGGCATGGTAAGTGGGTAGAGTACCTTGATACTTTTCCATATGTAATTAAGTACAAGCAAGGTAAAGATAATGTTGTTGCCGATGCACTTTCTAGGAGATATGCATTGATTTCTATGCTTAGTTCTAAACTATTAGGTTTTGAGCATTTGAAAGAAATGTATGATCATGATTCTGATTTTGGTGAAGTGTACAAGACATGTGTACATTATGCATTTAATAAGTTCTATAGACATGATGGGTTTCTTTTTAGAGGAAAACAACTATATATACCTGCATGTTCTCTTAGAGAGTTGCTTATAAAGGAATCGCACAGTAGGGGATTAATGGGACACTTTGGTGTTAAAAAGACTTTAGACATGCTTAATGAACATTTTTATTTGCCTAATATGCGAAAAAGTGTTGAAAAAGTGTGTGCTCAATGTTTTGCATGTAAACAGGCTAAATCTAAGTTCTTAAATCACGGTTTGTATACTCCTTTGCCTATTCCTACTGAACCTTGGACTGACATTTCTATAGACTTCATTGTAGATTTACCTAGGACAAAAGGGGGAAGAGATAGTGTGTTTGTTGCACTGGACCAATTTAGTAAAATGGCACATTTTATTGCTTGTCATAAAACTGATGATGCAACAAATATAGATGATTTATTTTTTAGAGAAGTAGTTCAATTGCATGGTATACCTAGGACTATTGTCTCAGATAGGGATTCTAAGTTCCTAAGTCACTTTTGGCGTGTTCTGTGGGGTAAACTTGGTACCAAACTTGTGTTTTCCACTACTTGTCATCCACAAACAGATGGCCAAATCGAAGTTGTTAATAGAACTTTAGGAACTATGTTGCATGCTATAATTGGTAAGAATATTAAAACTTAGGAAGAATGTTTACCATTTGTTGAGTTCGCTTATAATCGTGCAATTCATACTTCTACAGGTTTTTCACCTTTTGAAATTGTGTATGGTTTTAATCCATTGACTGTTTTGGATTTGATGCCTTTACCTTTGAATGAACTTTCTAACTTAGATGGTAAGGCTAAGGCTGATTTGGTTAAGACAATACACACGAAAACACGTGAGCACATTGAGAAGAAGAACATAATGTATGCAAAACAGGCTAACAAGGTCCGTAAGCAAGTGATATTTGAACCAGGAGATTGGGTTTGGATCCATATGCATAAAGAGAGGTTTCCTAATCAAAGGAAGTCTAAACTTGATACAAGAGGAGATGGACAATTTCAAGTGCTGGAACAGATCAATGACAATGCATACAAGCTTGATTTGCTAGGTGAGTATGGTGTAAGTGAAACTTTTAATATTTCTGACTTATCTCCATTTGACTGTGATTCATATTCGAGGACGAATCCTTTCGAAAGGGGAGGGGATGATATGAGCACGACCAAGCAGAATGGCAACAAGAAAGATGAACTAGTATTTCCTCAAGGACCAATAACAAGAGAAAGGTCAAAGAAGCTTAAAGAAGTCCTACAAGCATTCATGAAACCTTATGTGGAGAAGATGCAAGTTCAAGAAGAGAAAGAAGCTAAATTGGACTATGAAGACAAGTATAGCCGAATGGTACAATGGGCCTTCAAGCTACTTTATTTAGTTTCTATTCTTTATGTAACATTTAATTAAGTATATTTGGGCAGCCTAGAACCTATGAAAATGAATTGGGCTTTATTAGAATACGTATGCTTTATTTTTGGCTTATTTTACTGTTTTGGGTAGTTTAAGTGGGTAGGCTAAAGTTAGGCTTATCTCTTCTAAAGAGTTGGGCCAAAATAACTATTTAAGGCTTAGAATACCTAAGGGGGCCGAATTTTACATGGGAGAATTGAATTTTAATGGGTTTGGGTCAGATTTAGGTTTAGGCCTACATTGGTGAACTTAGGGTCCTAAATTTTAGGAATGGATTTTCCCTGATAAATACTTATTCTTTTGGGATATTATTGAGTAGAGTTTGAGGGAGAAATAATTGCTTGACCAAATCTTTAAAGGGCTGGCCGAAATTCACTTTTAGCCAACATTAAGTCTACATTCATTCATTCATTTTCTTTGGATAATGAGCATATTTATCACTAGCTGTTAGGATTATTCTCAAATTGAATTTATCTTTATTTCTTCATGTACTTAGTCCATATTATGGCCAAATACATGTAGATAAAGGTTATGAATTATCTTTGTTATTTATTTTATTATTTATTTCTTAGAGTTAGTGTTTGATTTTAATTCATCTAGGGAGGGGTGGCTGCCTAGCCTATATAAAGGGCTGAATTCTTCATTTGTAAGACACTTGAATTTTGATTATTGAGAATTTTCTTTGGCTTGGCCGAATTTGTGGGAGTTAATTTATTATTGATTCTTGCTATTGCATGAAGAATTAGACTTAGGCTATTTGCATGATTAATGTATGCTTGATTCTTCTTCTTCTTGTTTTCTAAATCAATCTATCATAAGCATTTCCAATCAATCTTGTTTGGGGGTTCTTTAGATTGGAGGTTTATTATCTTATTTATGTTCAATATTCATGGTATGTTGGCATTTTAGTTTGGCATATAGGCTGGGGTTCCTCATCAAATATGTAACTAAGAGTTCTAGTCGAACTGGGACTCTAAGAGTTCTAATTAACTTGGGACTCTAAGAGTTCTAATCAAGCTATGACTCTAAGAGTTATAATTAAATTAGGACTTTTTAAGAATCCTAATCCAACTATGATTCTAAGAGTCCTAATAGAATTGTAACTCTTATAATTTAAACTTTTTTAAATTATTATATCAATTCTCAATTGATGTTTTCTATACTTTATTATAAATGTTAGAGAGTATGCCCTAGAGCCCATATAAAAGGGATGTATTTCATATGTATCAATTCATATTCTTAATAAAAGGCATCATTCATTTATTAATGCTATGTTTAAATACATGAGTTTGTAAATTTTAAATTAATAAATGAAGTCCTAGATATTATAAACATAGTGCAAAGGTAATCATGAAAGTGTTAATGATATGATATGTCTATTGCATGCAAATGGGTTAATATTTAAATATTTCTAGTCATAGAAGTAACAAGATGGGACATTGTTAATTCAGACAGACTAGCACATATTATGCTTCTTAAATGGTTCAAGCAATGGTTCTCATAATTATGATTATGGAAGATAATAAAAGCTAATACGTGGATGCTTGTTAGAAGAAAAAGTTCATTGGGGACTTGCAAAGAGAATCCTCACATGGATATTAAATCTATGTCAGTAAGGAATCTCTTCATAGCGGTGGTGCAAGTATCCTTAGACTTGAGATCACCAAAGTTATCTTAAGTAGCAAGTGGTATACTTTGACTCCATAACTGATTATTTCCAACTGGGGGTAAACATAGTTAGGAGGTTGGATATATCATGACCTACTTGAAGTTAGTTGAGTGATCGATAAAGGATTCACCATCCTAGATTTATTAAGGGAAGTTATCTCGCATGATTCTATAATTACCTTGTTTAGAGAATCTCTGGCTAGAGTAATATGCCAAGATGGATAGGGATCTATGAAGGGCATTTTGAAAACAATGGTTAAATTAATAGAACATACATATTTAGATTTATATGAGTTGACAAAAATCCATACTCATAATCTAATTGAGATAAGAGTAGTGAAAGGAGTAATTGCACGGTAACTGTTTCTATGGAAAGGTGTAGTCAAACCACTTGACTTTCTTAACATTTGGGTAGTCATGATGCCTAGCTAGAGGCCACTTATGATTTATATAATAGTGTATCATAAATATCAATAGGGATTGATAAAATGATTTAAAGAAGTTTAAATCATGTGAGTTTTGAATAAAACTCATAATTACATATTATACTGCTAATATGGACAGGAACTCAATAGGTCACACACATATAGAGTAAAGGATAAAATGGTAAAATTACAAGGATAATAATATTTTATGTTATTATGGGATAAGAGAGATGAATAAGAGAATAATTAATTAAAGAGTTTAATTAATTATGATCAAGTAGAATTGTTCGCAGAACTTTTTAGAAATATTCTGTAAAATGGACCTAATTAAAATATTGTATTTCATAATTAATTATTATTATTGGACTATAATTTTTATAGGGCTGATGTAATAATTAATAGATCCATTGGAGAAATTATAGAGGCCTAAGGAATTAATTTTGGCGCAGAAATCCTCCAGAGGAAGGGTTTCATGCCAACTTCTGATAGAAGGCCTTAGAGGCCTAATTCTTGGACCAAAATAAATTAAATATAATTAATAAGTGTTATGAAGCCTACATATTTAATTTGGATGGATTTGAAATTAATTTGGGTGATTAAATCCAAGTGTATGAACAAAGGGCCTAGTTTGTGAGTTTTATGCATAGTTTTTTGTGAAAGGATTTAAATTGGATTTAATTGAGCTCAAATAAATTATTAATAATTCCAGAAGCCCATTTAGTATTTCTCCAGCAATTTTAAAGAGCCAAATCCCATTATGAATTTGAATTTTTTAACCTAACTATAAAAAATCCAAGTGATAGGGATTTTAGGGTTAAGTGATCAATTAAGAGAAAAGAAATTCTCTCTCTCGCAAAACCATAGCTGCCACCCTCATTCCTTGCTAGCATTAAGGAATTTTGACCAGCCTTGTATTCCTCCTTTCTTGGTTCATTTATTTCTTCTTTAGTGTGAATTACTCATTGGAGGTGTTTAATTTTGGACACTGTTCTTTGCAATAACCCGATAGAAGGAAAATCAACTGTTCAACAAAAATCAAAGGTGATTTTTCTTATTCTCATTAATATTTATATTGTAAATTCATGGAAAGATCAGATCTATTGGTTAAAAATTTTAAATTCCGCTTGTGTATGTGATGCATGTAACTGATAATTGCCAATATGCTATCAGAGCCACGGTTTTGCCATGAATCTACAATTCTATATTTTGCAGAATAGTTTTTATTTTTAAGTTATTTATTTCATGAACTTTAAAATATCAGATTTGATTGTTCATGAATGATAAATATTAATTTCTAGATGTACGTGATCAAATATATAAAATGAAAAATAAAATGAATCTTTTGAAGAAAAGTATCAATGTTTTGGCGTGTAGGGTTTTATTTTTCAATAAAAGTTTTAGGGGTTGTTCTAAATTAAATTTTCATTGATCCACTCTAAAATTATTTTGATGATAATTTATGTGTTTAATATGTGATGTTAACCCATAGGATCAAACAAAATTTAAATCGAACAAATTTTGCATGAAAACTAGTTTAATCAAAAAGTTTGAAAATTTGATGTTCTTCGTGTGTTCTTGGTGTGTTCTTGATGGGTTCATATTTAGAATGATTTTTAATCTTCTAAATCTAACATATTTGATATATTAATGTGTTTTTAATTAATTGGATTAATTAAAATGGGCCTTGAATTAATTGGATTAATTTTAATTCATTAGAACCACTTAATGGGTTTAATTATATTTACAGACTTGCTTTAAATTAGTGAATGACATGGTGGGCCCAAAGAGCTGATTTAAATTAAATATTATAAATTATAATTAAGTTTATTAATTGGTTTTAAGGGCTGGAGTGGGCTTGTGTCATTCTAAAAGGCCCAAATGGTCCAAAAAATACAAAACTAGTTTGTGTGTGAATACACTTTAGGGTTTAAATTTGTGGGTTTCGACCTACCCTTTGTTTTAAGCCCAAAATTAATTTTTTAATTATTTAATATGATTAATTAATTAAATAATCAATTGATAATTAATTAATAATCATTTGGATTGATAATTAAGGTAAGAACATATGCATGCAAAAAGATTTCCTAAAATGAAAGTTTCCAAAATGGAAAATGTTTCCTAATTTGATCACATTATCAAAATAACTCAAAAGTATGTTTCAAGAGTTGAAACAAAGTTAGTAATCCATATATGTTTTACTTTATGCATTAGAAATGCATATAAGGGTGTATGATTAGCATGATGGATAGTTATGGACAAGGCTCAATGTGGTTGAACATAATGCATGTTTCGGCCCAGTGAGGACTTTCATGTTCCAGTCACTTTTCTTTTGCTTGTATTTCTTTTTCAAATTGTAATATGTAATTAGATTACTTAGATTAGAATTAGGGATAGAGATGGAAACCATTATCAAGGAGCAAGATAGGCCAGATGGAGATCCAACAAGATTAAAGATAACGTAATTATTTTTACTTGTTTGAATCATGCATATTACCTAGGTATGACCTTTTGATTTTCCTTTTGGCTCGGAAAAATCAATATAGTAAAGTCAATAACTATACCATATTTGTATGCTTATATTTATGTGATAGATATAGGATGCATACCAATGTACACCAACCATGTATGATGAGACTTAATTAACTAAAATTTCTTAATCAAATACTAAGGTATATAAGCCTTCCATTAATTGGAGGAGAATCAGAGTTCTTTATAGTATGGGTTGTTGAACACAATCAAGCTCACATTATATCGAATATGTTCGAATCTAATTAAATAGGTCATCTTAGCTAGCCTATTAGCTTGTTGACCACAGTCAAGGCTAATGGTTCTAGAGACAAGATTAGAGAATGCATATATGATATGCATGTATCAAGAGTTGATAACCTAATGATCCAATAGTTGTGTAGAGACACAATTGGTATAGAGATACCTACCTTCAAGGGTATAGAGTTTGATTTGTTGACCACAGTCAAGGTCAAATTTCATATCAAGGATTGGATATTGGCCCACTAAGAAAACCATTGGGTTTTCTCGGATTATATAATGAGGCTATTAATTCATAATAAAATAGTGGGAGTAAATGGATTAATTAAAGACCTAATTAATGCATACATATATATGAACATACTCTCATGTATTTTCTTTTCACATCTAGGTTATTATTATGAGCACATCAAACATTAACATATGATCAATCTTGGATAACAAGCTGGTTGGCAGCAACTATTCTGACTAGATCAAACAAGTGAGAATTTTTCTTAGAGCTGAAAAGATCCATTATGTCTTGGATAAAGATTCACCACCACTTCCATTAGATGATGCCATTGATGAGATCAAGGGCACTTATAGAAAATATATGGAGGATAGTGAAGCAGCGACATGTCTAATGTTGGGTGCTATGTCTTCAGAGCTTCAGAAGCAACATGAGATGATGGATGCTAGAACTATCATTTTGCATCTAGAGGATATTTATTCTTCTCAAGCTAGAATTGAACAATATGAGATTGCTCATTTAGATACAAAATGGTGGAAGGCACTTCGACTATTACTCATGCATAAAGATGTATGGGTGTATTGAGCATTTGAGTAGACTTGGCTATGTAATGGATAATGATCTATACATAGATTTAATCTTGTACTCATTGGCTCCAAGTTATGCGCCTTTCATGCATAACTTCAACATGAACAAGATCCAAGTGACCATTCCTGAGTTAATCAACATGCTCAAAATAGCTGATGGATCCTTCAAGAACGATTCAAAATGTGTCATGATTGTCACTTCTGCTAAAGGTAAGAAGCAAAAAAAGAAGAAGATGACCAAGGTGCAGCCAAAGAATGATGGGGTTTCCAAGAAGAAGGTTGCCAAGAAAGAGAATCCCAAAGGAACTTCCTTCCATTGTGGAAAATATGGTCATTGAAAGCGTAACTGCAAGGCCTATCTAGATTCTCTCAAGGAAAAAAATCAAGCTGATGCTTCTACTTCAGGTATTCATATGATTAAAATTAATACTTATTCTATTGCTTCAAAATAATCTTTGGTATTAGATACCGGATGTGGATCTCATTTGTGTAATGATCTACAGGGGCTTAAAAGAAGTAGAAGAGTTGGAAAGGCAGAAATATGTCTACAGTCAGCTACTGGACAAAACATCTCTACAACAGTTGTGGGGACTTACTATTTGGCTCTTCTAAGTGGATTAATACTGGAATTAAATAATTGTTATTATGTTCCAGCTTTATCCAAAAGTATTATTTCTTTCAGTTGTTTATTGAACGATTATGACATTTCTTTAAAAGACAAGTGTTGTTACATTTCTTTAAGAACAATATGTTTTATGCTAAAGCTATCATTCAGAATGGTATATTTGTTCTTGATTTAATTAAAGAAGTGCATACACTTCCTCATCATTGAGAATGTGGATACCAAAAGAATAAAACAAGATAATCTAAATACCTCATATTTATTGCATTGTTGTTTAGGCCATATAAATGAGAAATGCATGACCAAATTACACAAGTCAGGTGATTTTTGATCATTTGATTAGATATCATTTGATACATGTGAATCTTGTTTATTGAGAAAAATGACAAAAGCTCCCTTTATTGGTAAAGGAGAACGAGCTAAGATGATTTTGGACTTAATACATTCAAATGTATGTGGTCCAATGACTACACATGCCAGAGGAGATTACTCCTACTTCATTACTTTCATAGATGATTATTCCAGGTTTGGATATATCTGTCTAATGAAATATAAATCAAAAGCATTTGAAAAGTTCAAAAAATTTAGAAATGAAGCAGAGAAACAACTTGGCAAGTGTATTAAGACACTTAGATGAGATTGAGGTGAAGAATACTTAAGTCAAGGATTTCAAGATTATCATAGTGATAATGGGATTTTATCTCAATGGACTCCACCATATACACCACAACATAATGGTGTATCTGAAAGGAGGAATCAAACACTATTAGATATGGTTCGATCCATGATGAGCTGAGCAGACTTGCCTAAGTCCTTTTGGGGATATGCACTAGAAACTATTGTTTATGTGTTAAACAGAGTTCCTAGTAAATCGATTGATGTTAGTCCATATGTGATATGGAATAACAAGAAACCTACACTTTCTCATATAAAAGTATGGGGTTGTCTTGCTTATGTGAAGAGAATAATACCAGACAAACTAGATGTTAAGTCTGACGAATGTTTATTTATGGGATATCCAAAAGAAACGTTTGGATATTATTTCTATCATCCCTTAAAACAAAAGGTGTTTGTTTCAAGGCATGCTATCTTCTTAGAAAGAGAATTGCTCCGACGAGAGGATAGTGGGAGTAAAATTGAACTTGGTGAAGTTTAAGACCCACAAATAGAAGTAGATCAACTGATTGAACCCAAGACTGAATTTCATAATGATAAGATTATAGTTGAACTTGATTATACACAAAATCCTAGAAGATCTACTAGAATGCGTTATATCCCTATGAGATATGGATTTCACATTGATTCAGATAGAGGCATAACTATAGTAGAGGACAATGAGTCTACAAGCTATCAAAAAGTTTTGAACAGTTTAGAATGTAATTTATGGCATAAGGCTATGCAGTCTGAAATGGACTCCATGTATGAGAACAAATTATGGACTTCAACTCAACCACCTGAAGGGATAAAACCCATAGGGTGCAAATAGGTCTTCAAAAAGAAGACCGATATAGAAGGTAATATAGTTACCTATAAAGCTCTCTTAGTAGCAAAAGGCTATCAAAAAGAAGGTATTAACTATGATGAAACCCTTTCTCCTATAGCGATGCTTAAATCTATAAGAATACTTTTAGTCATTGCAGCTCATTATAATTATGAGATTTGGCAAATGGATGTGAAGACAGCTTTCCTGAATGGAAATCTGAGTGAGGATGTGTATATGACACAACCATAAGGGTTCACATTAGGAGATGGCAAAAAGGTATGCAAACTTCAAAGATCTATTTATGGATTGAAGCAAGCCTCTAAGAGCTAGAGCATACGATTCAATGAGACAATCAAAGAGTTTAGTTTCTCACAGAATGAAGATAAACCTTGTGTGTATAAAAGGGTCAGTGGGAGTGCTATTGTCTTCCTAGTTCTGTATGTGGTTGACATATTAATCATGGGAAACAACATTTCTCTTCTCCAATATGTTAAAATATGGTTATCCAAGAAATTCTCCATGAAAGACCTTGGAGAAGCATCCTATATTATGGGAATAATGATTTATAGAGATAGATCCAATAGGTTGCTAGGTCTTTCTCAATGTACATATATAGATAAAGTATTGAAGAGGGTCAATATGGATCTCTCTAAGAAAGGGTTTATACCCATGGTGCATGGAAAACACATTTCTAAGTCTATGTGTCTACAGACACTAGAGGATAGAGAGAGCATGAATAAACTACCATATGCATCTGCAATTGGTTCTATCATATATGCTATGTTATGTACATGTCCAGATATAGCATTTGCTTTGAGTGTCACAAGCAGATTCCAATCCAATTTTGGAGAGGAACACTGGGTAGCTGTCAAGAATATCCTTAAGTACTTAAGAAGGACTAAGGATATATTCTTGATCTATGGGGAGGGCAGTCTGGAAGTAAATAGGTATACGGATGCCAGCTTCTAATTTGACAAAGATGATTGTAAATCACAGTCTGATTTTGTGTTCATAATAAAAGGAGGGGTAGTTAGTTGGAAGAGTTCCAAACAAGAAACAACTGCTGATTTCACGACAGAAGCTAAGTACATTGCTGCTTCAAAAGTAGCTAAAGAAGCAGTCTAGATCAAAAAGTTTATATCTGAACTAGGAGTGGTGCCTAGCATTGTTGATCCAATTCCTTTATATTGTGACAACAATAGAGCCATTGCACAAGCAAAGGAAGCACGGTCTCATTAGCGATCCAATCATGTTCTCAGATGCTACCATCTCATAAGGAAAATAGTAGCTAGAAATGATGTGAAAATACAAAGGGCCCCACAGATGATAATGTGGTGGATCCCCTCACTAAAGCACTTTTTCAGATTAAGCACGATCATGATTTAAATAACATAGGTCTAAGACATATGAGTGATTGGCTCTAGTGCAAGTGGGAGATTGTTAGAGAGTATGCCCTAGAGCCCATGTAAAAGGGATGTATTTCATATGAATGAATTCATATTCTTAATAAAAGGCATCATTCATTTATTAATGCTATTTTTAAATACATGAATTTTTAAATCTTCAATTAATAAATGAAGTCCTAGATATTATAAACACAGTACAAAGGCAATCATGAAAGTGTTCATGATATAAGGTGTCTATTGTATGCAAATGAATTAATATCTAAATATTCCTAGTCATAGAATTAACAAGATAGGACATTGTTAATCCGGACAGACTAGCACATGTTATGCTTCTTAAATGGTTCAAGCAGTGGTTCTCATAACTATGATGATGAAAGATAATCAAACCTAACATGTGGATGCTTGTTAGAAGAACAAGTTCATTGGAGACCTACAGAGAGAATCCTCACATGGATATTAAATCTATGTCAGTAAGGAATCTTTTCATAGCGGTTGTGCAAGTATCCTTAGACTTGAGATCACTAAAGTTATCTTAAGTAGAAGTGGTATACTTTGACTCCATAACTAATTACTTCCAATTTGGGTGAACATAGTTAGGAGGTTAGGTATATCATGACCTACTTGAAGTTAGTTGAGTGATCGATAAAGGATTCACCATCCCAAATTTATTAAGGAAAGTTATCTCGTACGATTCTATAATTACTTTATTTAGAGAATCTCTGGCCAGAGTAATATGCCACTATGGATAGGGATCCATGAAGGGCATTTTGGAAACAATGGTTAAATTAATAGAACATACATAATTAGATTTATATGAGTTGACAAAAATCCATACTCAAAATCTAATTGAGATAAGAGTGGTGAAAGGAGTAATTGCACGGTAACTGTTTCTATGTAAGGGTATAGTCAAACCACTTGACTTTCTTGATATTTGGGTAGTCATAATGCCTAGCTAGAGGCCGCTTATGATTTGTATAATAGTGTATCATGAATATCAATAGGAATTGATAAAATGATTTAAAGAAGTTTAAATCATGTGAGTTTTGAATAGAACTCATAATTACATATTATACTGTCAATATGGATAAGAACCCAATAGGTCACACACATATAGAATAAAGGATAAAATGATAAAATAACAAGGACAATAATATTTGATATTATTATGGGATAGGAGAGATGAATAAGATAATAATTAATTAAAGAGTTTAATTAATTATGATCAAGTAGAATTGTTCGTAGAACTTTTTAGAAATATTATGTAAAATGGACCTAATTGAAATATTTATTTCATAATTAATTATTATTTTTGGACTATAAGTGTTTTAGGGCTGATATAATAATTAATAAATCCATTGGAGAAATTATAGAGGCCTAAAGAATTGACTTTGGCGCAAAAACCCTCTAGAGGAAGGGTTTCACGCCAACTTCTGATAGAAGGCCTTAAAGGCCTAATTCTTGGACCAAAAAAAATTACATATATTTCATAAGTGTTATGGAGCCTACATATTTAATTTGGATGGATTTGGAATTAATTTGGGCGATTAAATCCAAGTGTATGTACAAAGGGCCTAGTTTGTGGGTTTTGTGCATAGTCTTTTATGAAAGGATTTAAATTGAATTTAATTAAGCTCAAATAAATTATTAATAATTCTAGAAGCCCATTTAGTATTTCTCCAGCAATTTTAAAGAGCCCAATCCCATTATGAAGTTGGATTTTTTAACCTAACTATAAAAAATCCAAGTGATAGGGATTTTAGGGTTAACTGAACAATTAAAAGAAAAGAAATTCTCTCTCTCTCAAAACCCTAGCTGCCACCCTCATTCCTTACTAACATCAAGGAATTTTGGCCAACCTTGTATTCCTCCATTCTTGGTTCATTTATTCCTTCTCTAGTGTGGATTACTCATTAGAGGTGTTCAATTTTGGACACTGTGCTTTGTAACAACCCGGTGAGAAGGAAAATCAACTATTCAACAAAAATCAAAGGTGATTTTTCTTATTCTCATTAATATTTATATTGTAAATTCATGGAAAGATCAGATCTATTGGTTATAAATTTTAAATTTCGCTTATGTATGTGATGCATGTAACCGATAATTCCCAATAGTAAAATCATGAGATGCTTTTAGTCAAGCATCATGACTACCCAAATGATCGGAATTCAGTGGTTTCCACTTTTACCCTTCCATATCAAGTTTCCATGCAATCACTCCTTTCACCATTCTTCTAATCTCATTCATGAATTGAATATGTACATGTATCAATTCATTCATGAACTGATTGTATTTTCATACTTTTATCTTTATTCGTAAAATGCTTTATGAATTTCATTCACCTTGCATTCCACCTTGGCCAAGGTTTTATGAATAAAGATCTATAAAAATACTTGAGATATAACTCCTCACAATAACTGAGGTGGTGAATCCTTTATTGGTCACTTAACTACCTCCAAGTAGTTCATGTTATACCCAATCTCTAAGCTATGTATACTCCTTTATGAAGTAAAATTATATGAGTCAAAGTATAACACTTGCTACCTGAGATACCTTGGTGATCTCAAGTCCAAGGATACTTGCATAATTGATATGATGAGATAATTCATTGATATAGTATAAGTATCCATGTGAAGTTTCTCATGATAGGTCTCCAATGAACTTATTCTTCTAACATGCATCCATATGTTAACTTTGATCATCTCAATAATCACATATAATGAGAACTACTACTTGAACTATTTAAGAAGTATAACATATACTATTCTATCTATATTAGTAATGTCCTTTCTTGTTAATACTATGACTAGAGATAATTTAGGTGTTAACACATTTGCATACAATAGATATCTCATATCATGAACTCTTCATGATTATCTTTGTATTGTGTTTATATACCAAGGTGATGCCGAACCCCAAGGCTGAAGAACCCGAAACCCCTAAAACACATAATATGGTATAAACAAGAACAAGAAATAAATCCCCAACCTTATTGAACCCCCAATCAATACATGAAAGGAAATGTAAATAATTATGTTAATTTAAATACAAGAACATAATTCGCCATAAAGTAAATACCTTGATAAAAATTAAAGTTCTTGATGCAATAAAAGAAGACAAGTAATCCTCCCTTTGAAGAATTCGGCCAAGCCAAAAAGAAAACTCTTAATTTTTAATTAATAAATAAAAAATATGAATTTACAAGAGTTCAATGTGGTATTTATAGCCACTTAAAGAAAATCTTAAACCTAATTGAATAACTAGTAGGTCAAAATTCCCATTCCCATTAGGATTGACAATTAAACCTAATTTCCTACTTAAAACAACTAAATAAGACCAAATGAATAGGTCTCCCTACAAGTGGCATGTAGCCCACTTAGATAAGGCCTTCTTATTAAAATAAATCCAAATAAAAATAATAAATAAAAATCCTAACTAAAGTTCAAACAAAGAAACCTTTCAAGCCCATAAGTTGCACATGCTATGCACATGCCTTAGCTCACATGAGGTGCATATGCATATGGCAGATGACTTGGCATATGTCACGATCACATGTCCGGCACATGTCAAGGGTCACATGATCGGCACATGTCAAGCATCACATAAGTTGCACATTTCAAGTTGATCAAGCTCATCTGATCTTCACAAATCAATTCCATTAAGACAACTTTATCTGGATCACCATGTACTCCATATGTCACACCTGTCATGACCGCGAGAAGTGCCATGCTCGCTACAGAATATGGGTTCTCTATAGATTCCACAATTTTGCTTATGTGTTTAGTGCTTCTTTAAACTTTTTAGCCCATGATCTTCTTATCATACCTTTTGGTAATGCCAACTCATCCTTGAACTTGTTCCTTACTTGATGTTCCCTAGTTGTGCTCACATTATCCCCTCCTTCTTCAAAAGGATGCATCCTCAAATATGAATCAAAGTGAAAAGGAGACAAATCAAAAATGTTAAAAGTATCACTAACATTATACTCACCTAGCAAGTAAATTTTATATGCATTGTCATTGATGTGTTCCAACACTTGAAATGGTCCATCATCAAGTTTTAACTTCCTTTGCTGTGGAAACCTCTCCTTTTGCATATGCACCTAAACCCAATCACCTGATTCAAAGATATCCTATTTTCTTCCTTTATTGGCCTTTTGTGCATAGATGCGATTCTTCTTCTCAATTTGTTCTCGTACTTTCTCATGCATTATTTTAACCAAATTAACCTTTTTTTGCCATCTAAACTAGCAAGCTTATTCAAATTTAAAGGCATCAAATCCAAAATAGTTAATGTATTTAATCCATACACAATTTCAAATGGAGAATAACCTGTAGAAGAATGTATAATACGATTATATGCAAATTCAATGAATGGCAAACATTCTTTCCAAGTTTTCAAGTTCTTTTTAACAATAGAACTCAACATGGTTCCTAAAGTCTTATTCACTATCTCAGCTTGCCCCTCAGTTTGTGGTTGACATGTAATAGAAAAAAAAAGCTTAGTACCTAACTTTTCCTATAAAACTCTCCAAAACTGACTTAGGAACTTAATATATCTGTCAGACACGATGGTTCTTAGCACTCTTTGAAGCAGAACTACCTCTCTAAAGAATAAATCAGCAATGTTTGTTGCATCATATGTTTTATGGCAAGCAATGAAATAAGCCATCTTACTAAATCTATCTATTACAATAAATATGTTATCTCTACCTTTCCTAGTCCTACGTAAACCCAAAACAAAATCCATGGAAATGTCAGTCCAAGGCTTACTAGGTATAGGCAATGGCGTATACAGTCCATGAGGCATAGATCTAGATTTAGCTTATGCATGTAATACATTTGGCACAAATTCTCTCCATATCTCTTCTCATGTTTGGCCAATAAAAATGATCACTAAGCATATCTAAGGTCTTTTATAGTGTGATAATAATAGTTATATTTGTGAGGGCTAAAATTGTGAGATGAAGTCAAGTGCTTGTATAATGTCCTTGTATTACCCATTTTTATTGTAAATTGGCAGTAAAAGAAGCTAGAAAAAAAAACAAAAAAAGAGAAAAAAAAAGAAGAAAAAGAAATGTTGAAATAAAGCTAGCATATATGGCAAAATCTTAAGTGTAGAGTATTTACAAGGAAAAATAAATTGTGACTTCTTAAAAGTAAGAAATTGAGAAAAATAAGAGGGATTTCAGTCTTATTGGTCTTATTTGGGATTGAGTAAGCAAGTTTAACAAAGGAATTGTGCTTAGGAGTTTGAAATTTTAGAAATGGAATTTATTCAAGTATAGAATGGCTATTTCTCTTTGATTATCTTTTGACCACTTTTTGATAGCCAATCCTTTAACCCCATTACAACCTAATTAAGACCTACGTGATTCTATACTTTGCTTTGAGTTGTTTAGCTGAGATGACTTTTGGATTTCGGTGCTAAAGGAGAGGCTTATGGTATTTTTAGAGTTTCAAGTGTGAAACCACATGTATACTTAGTGTACATCAATTCTAGAGCTTGATTATAAAGTACATTGGTGGTTGGATTTTGAAAATTTTTTAAAATTATTTTGGTCTTGCACACACATGGAAACTGATTCTTATCTCCTTATTTGAGTTTATTCTAGCCATGATTTTGTTGAGTGTTCTTGTTAATTGATGAACTTAGTTTTGAATTGTATAAATCTAATTTAGAGTTTGATTATTTTAAGAAGTTGGTTTGTTCAGATTTGCTTGGAGGCAAGCAAAGACTAAGTGTGGGGTATTTGATAAGTGTAAAATTAACTATATTTTTAATATATTTTTAATATGTTTTTATGTTATGATTATGTTAATTTAATTGGTTTTTTATTTAATTTCTTTAATTAGTGTTTTGATTGTTTAATTGTGTATTTTGATATTTTTAGGGACCTAATTGAAGAGAAAGAAGAATTTTTAAAGGACTTAATCGAAATTATGGCTTTTGGGGAAGATTTGAAGAATGGAAGTTTTAAATCATGAAGTCCTGTGGCTAGTCACTCCCTGGAGTGACTTTCCACTCCACAGAGTGGGTTTTAAAGTGCAGTAATCGACAGAGTGAAAGGAAAGTAAATTAAGCTAACTCGACCGTTTCAATTTTCACTCCACCGATTCTAGCAACTTCTATCTATGACTAGATTCTATCTTTCACTAAATAGGAAGTCTTTTGGTGGAATAAGAAGTCTTTTGTTAAGAAAGAAGTTTGTATTTCAATTGGAAGTTAAGAAGGAAGTTGAAGGTGATTTTAACTCTTTTGTCCAGGCTATAAAAGGAGCAACAAGATATAGATAGAGATATACAGAGTTAGAGATAAAGATATACAGAGTTAGAGATAGAGAAATTTATTGTTTCATTAAAAGAGTTTTATTTTCTTTACGTAATTCTTAGTTTGTTATTTTATCCTATTTTTGTTTTAGTTTTAATGACAATGAGTAAGTAGTCATTTTCTTTTGCTAAGGAAACTCGAACCCTCATATTTCTTTATGTAATAACTTAGTTTGGTGTTCAGTTGAATGCAGTTTGATTATTTCTTAATTTTTGAGCAGAAATCCTTGCTTGAGTTGTCTTTATGTTGGTTGTTAATTTATTGAGAAATGGTTAATAATCAACTGTAATATTGGCTTTAGGTATTCATGTTCATAGTTTAGATCAGTTAATTTAAAGCATGGTTATTTTTAAAAAAATGTGGTAACTGTGTGTTGAGTTTAAGTGAATTAAAGTTATGAAGAGTGAATTAAAAATGAATTAAAGTGAGATTTCTTGAGAAATGGTCTAATAAATATTTAGGAGTTTATAAACTAAATTTTTATGTTGAGTATTAAATTTTTCTGAATAGGATTTGATATTTATAGAAAGATATTCTGAAAAGTAATCTGAGTTTATTATCAATTTTCCATAATCAACTGTATTATTTTTAATTAAGTCATATTGCAAAAGAAATAGAGGTGGATAATCTTTCAGTGAAAGTTTTGTTATTATTGAATTTTCTTTATCATTATTTGCTGCTTTAAGTTTATCATTAATTGCATCATTGTTACTTAGTTAATTGTCTAAATTTCTGTTTAAAATTTAGTTTAATCTTTGATATTCAAACCTTTGGGATTCTTTCTTCCTTTTCATATAAGTTTTCATTTTAAAAATCTAAAATTTTATTACGCTTTCATAGTTTTCCTTTGGTTCGATATTCAAGATTTTAATCTATATTTTTCTATATTACTAGTCGATCTAGTACACTTGCTAAACACCAATCAGTATATATATATATATATACGTATGTATATATACCTACATATACATATATACACACACACACATATATATATATATACACACACATACACATACACGCGCGCACGCACACACACACACATATATATATATACACACACATACATATATATATGTATACACAGACACACACACACACATATATATATATATATATATATATATATATATATATATATATATATATATATATATATATATATATATATGAATTCCAGCTCCCTATAACCGCACGCTGTTCGCAAGCTAGCACCTGCCCTTTATCATCCCTAAAGATCACATCCAAACCCACCAAATCTGTGCTAACCGATCCATCACAACACCTAACGAAGGGGGATGCCACACTATATTATTTTTGCAAACAGAGCCATTATATTTAGTAGGGTTAGATGTAACAATTATAAATTCCTTCGTAAGAATCCTTGCTGCAAAAACAATTTATGATGCCTCCACCTCCACCGTATCATGAAAACTTTTGTTGCTAGCATACCATATTTGATAATAGATAAAGGAGAACCAAGTGATCTTCTTAGTAGCCAGATGTTCTAATGGTTTTCGCCTATGGTGAGAAAGAAGAAACCATCTGCCGCAAGGAAACCAGAGAAATTTTTGATGAAAAAAAAAAAAACGAAAATAATGAAAATAATTGGTGGAAACCGTTTCTTTTTTGGCGGAAAATTTCAGTTTCCATCTGTTACCCAATCTGTCAATCCCTTATCATATCCCCTTCTTTCTCAATGCAATTCTAGGTTTTTCATAAATAATTTCAAGTTCCCTTAACAGAGTACGTTTCCTTATTCTTCTTCTTCTCTGTTCAATTTTAAGTTTCCTGTTTTAAAGCTCCGGTGAGAATAATTTAAAAGAAAACTCCACCGGTTTCATTAACCAGTCTATTCTCTAGATATTAAAAAGAAAAATAATGAAATATATATATGTAACGCAGGAGCAAAATAGCCCCAAACTCTCTCGACTCTCTCCTTGATTCTTTCTATCTCTCTCTACTTGGAGCTATCTCACTTGAAATCGGAGCTATCTCTCTCTGCTGTGAGGATTCTTTTGCCTCGCTGCCGCTAATCCGAGCTGTCACTGGTGTTATTTGCTCTCTTTCGTCTCAAAAGTAAGTTGTAACACTCTAATTATTGTTGTTTTATAAATTTCTCTACTATTAATTTGTCATGGTTCATTCTTTTTGTATTTGGGACATACAGCCGATTGTGTTATGAATTTTTTTTTTTTTTGAAGCAATTGTGTTATGAATTTTGAACATTAAATTTTGTCAAATTTATATGCTACCTTGGTTTAATTTTTTTTGGGTGTAATCAAATAGCTTGATAATATTTTAGATGCGCATAAGATGTTTGATTATTTGCTTAAAGGAACAATAATATTGTAGTTCACAGTATCATTTCTCTATGCTCGGTTTGTCCTCTGTTCCCTTCAAGAATTTGTTGTTTTTACTTTATTCCCTATTTTTTGCATCATCTAGTAGCCTTAGTCTTCCCTAAGGGCGGCTGTTGTAGCCTGCTAGGATCTTAAGATTTTTGTTTTTTGGGGCTGGATGTTTATCCCTCTTTGTATGGCCTAATGGCTCTGCATCTTGGGGCTAGATACTCAAGAAACAATATAAGCATCATCTTCCATAAAGACTATGAGATTTAATGTTTTGTCCTTTGTGTTTGCATGGATGAGTTACGTAACTTAACAAGCACTTGTAGTATAGTCACTTACAAATTTAGCATAAAATATGAATTTCACACAGCAAATGTTTGGTAGTTAGTTTTTGCATTATTGATATTTTCTGTCTTGGAATATTATTTTTTCTATCTTGGAATATTGTTTGGAGTTTAATAAATCTTTCAAATGCTTAGGTTTTGTTAGGATAATTAATTCAAAGTTACTGGCGTTTTAATTTTTTATTTTCGATTACAAATTAAACGTTTATCTTTATCTTTTTTATTACATAGTGCAAAATTCATGTCAAATAAATTATAAAAAAAATATCTATCTTATAATGCTATATATAATTTAATATTTTTAACAGAAACTGAACTTAAATAATGTAAACCGTTAAAAAAATAAAAAAAAAATCCATATTTAGAACATTCATCGAACGTATTGGATGGTCTCATTATTGAATATATATATATATATATATATATATATATATATATATATATATATATATATATATATATATATATATATATATACTTAAGGCGGAACCCAATTTATCACAAGAAGGAAGTGGCAAATAAATTTGTTGGTCGCTGACAGTTGACCTTGGCAGATGGGAATTGACAACACGAGCAAGGAGTTTGATTTTCACACCACAGCTTGCAATAATGTTAACAACGTTTTAGCCTATTGCTGAAATAATTTGCTATATATTTTCATGTGATTTTAGATAAGATTTCATTTGAGTTTTATCCAATTACATCATCCCATTTTGTTCATTTCAATTTCTAATATTTCAATTTATTGTTCAATTGTTTTAGCTTGAAAATTATGTGTGGATATTGCAGCTGCAGTTCCCAACGGTGTTATACATTTCAAATTCCTGCAGATACAATTTTGAAGTAGTGCTCGTCAACTGTGGCCACAATTCGGACCATCATTTTCAGGTTTTTTCCTTTTCTATGATCTTATAAATTTATATATCATTTGCATGCTATAAATATTATCTTGAAAACTATTTAAACAGTATGTAGATTTTACCTAATATTGTTATATATATTTTATGTTATTTTTGGTATATGTGGCCGAATTTAACTTCAACTAGATTAAATTTTCTCTCATTACTTAATAATGATTATTTTCATTTAGGTTATACTAAAAAAATGGATAAGAGTTGGATGTCTACCATGAAATGGTCTGAAAAGTACATAGAAGGGGTAAAATCTTTTATGAAGTTTGTGAAAAATCATATGGGAAAATAACATGACATCCGATGTCCATGTATAAGTTGCATGAACTTGTATATTAGAAGTCAAAAAACAGTTGAGGATCATTTATTGATTCGAGGGATAGATAAATGTTATTAAATATGGTTTTATCATGGGGAAACATCTAATCCAATGAATTTACAAACACAATTTGAGGAGGATGTTTACCAAAGAGAGTGCAATATGTCTGATGAGAATTTAGATGATAGAGATGATGACATTTATGACTTGCTACATGAATTAGGTGAAAAATATTACCAAATGAATAAAACTAATGAGCAAAATGAAGAATATAACACTTATCCAGGTGTCCTACCCGATTATCTTGAATCTTTGATGACGGATGCTAATACAAAGTTATATCCTGGGTGTAAGAAATTTTCAAAGTTTTCTTTTATTATCAAGTTGTTCCATTTAAAAGTATATAACAAGAAAAGTAACAAAGCAATAGATATGCTGTTGAAGCTAATTAAAGAAGCATTACCTGAAGGAGAGACACTTCCAAGTTTTTATTACGAAGTAAAAAAATTTTTACGAGATCTTGGGTTAGGATATGAGTCCATTCATGCTTGTAAGTATGACTGTGCCTTATTCTGGAAAGAAAATAAAAATTATGAGTCTTGTACCATATGTGGTACTTCTAGGTGGAAAATTAATGATTGGAAGGGAAAAAAGATCGCTCATAAAGTTCTACGATACTTTCCATTGAAGCCTAGGTTACAAAGACTATTTATGTCCCAGAAGACATCAAAGAAAATGGTTTGGCGTCATGAAAAACGTGTTGATGATGAATATATGAGGCACACAGCTGATTTTGAAGCTTGGAAGGACTTTGATAATAAGTTTCCTTGGTTCGCAAATGATCCCCGCAATGTAAGGCTTGCTTTAGCTACAGATGGTTTTAATCCATTTGGTAATTTAAGTAGCACCTATAGCATGTGGCCTGTGATTTTATAGCCATTGAACCTTCCACCCTGGGATTGCATGAAACCACCATTTTTTATGATGTTCTTGTTAATTCCAGGACCAAAGTCTCCAGGAAAAGATATTGATGTCTACTTACGGCCATTAATAGACGAGTTAAAGGAATTATGGATAGAAGGAATTGAAACATTTGATGTTTCTTGTCAAAATATTTTTCAAATGTGTGCGGCTGTATTATGGACAATAAATGATTTTCCTGCATATGGTGATTTATCTGGTTCTGGTTATATAAAAGGCCTTGGATATGGTCCCAAACTTCCTCCAAGGCGTTTACCATCAAATTAATTTACTACTCAAAAGCTTCAAAAGGAATTTGTTGACACTCAAGAAAAGTTAAGTGAGTCTCAATCAGAAGTGAATATACTTAAGATTCAAGTGACTAATTGTGAGACAGAAGTAACCAAGTTGAAGAATCAATTATTACAACAAGGTTCTATTATTGAAAAGCTACTTGCAGTTTTAAAAGCAAATGGAATGAATATCGATTGAATTCTTCAATGTAAGTTGTATATATTTGTGCAATTATTTTTCACTATGTTCAATGATATGAATATGTTTGACAAATAATTATATTTCTGAGCTTGCTCTGTTGATAAATGATTACATTGTGTTGCTCTAATATATGATTTTTTTTTTGTTTTTATTGTAGGAACATGATGCATATTTTGCAGTTTTAATAAAGTTTTTTTTACTTTTGGATTAGGATATTTTAATTTTTGCACTAAAATATTTTAATTTTTGTATTAAACAGTAGGCTTTATTTTAATTAATATTTTGTTTGAATAAATATTTTAATATTATTTAATGGACAATTTGTTTTAGTAAACAGTTTAAAAAATATTGGATTGTATATCATATAATATAAAATGTTCATTTTTATTACAATGTATATGTGGCAATTATATTTGTCACATTTTGTTGACTTATTAGTTTATAAATGACGATATAATTTACACAAATATGATATTGATATTGTTATTAAAAAGTAGTATTAAATGACAATAAAAAGTTGTTATTAAAATTTTCTTTTTATAATAACTATTTTAATTCATATTTATGTCACAATACATAATATATCAATATTATGACGATTTATATTCATCATTAATATATATTAAATTAATGACAAAATCACTTATCGTCATTGAAAGTATTAGATTTAGTGACAATATAAATTATTATATGACAAAAATTATCTTTATTTGTGACAATAATTACTTAGTCAATATTTAATAGCTTTGGTTAGAAACATATTTTCGTCACTAAAAATACTTATTCTAGTGACGAATTTTAAATTTGTCATAAAAAATTAATTTTTTATGACGACAAACAATATAATGTGACAAAATAAAATTTTATTTATGACATTATTTTTGTCATTAAAAGTAAAAAATTAATGTGACGATAATTATTTTCGTCACAAAAAATAATACTTATAATGACAAAATAAATAAAATCGTCAAAAACTTTTTTTACGCACATACCGTGACGATCTCTATGACGATAAAAATTCATTACCTTATTCTTTTAGTGATGAAAATGAATCCTTTTATGACATTTTTTGCGTCACAAAAAGTGATATTTCTTGTAGTGCTTCCCTTCAAACTCGAGCTCAACTAAAGAAAGAATGGGCAGAGATCCCTTTAAGAGAAGAGATGAGATGGCAGCAATGGTCGCGAATTCAATGGTTAAAAGCTGGAGATCGGAACACAAAATTCTTTCATACTTTTATATCAAAAGAGGAGTTTGTTAGAGAGTATGCCCTAAAGCCCATGTAATAGGGATGTATTTCATATGTATGAACTCATATTTTTAATAAAAGGCATCATTCATTTATTAATGTTATGTTTAAATACATGAGTTTGTAAATCTTAAATTAATAAATGAAGTCATAGATATTATAAATACAGTGCAAAGGCAATCATGAAATTGTTCATGATATAAGAAGTCTATTGCATGCAAATGTGTTAATATTTAAATATCCCTAGTCATAGAATTTATAAGATAGGACATTGTTAATTCGGACACACTAGCACATGTTATGCTTCTTGAATGGTTCAAGCAGTGATTCTCATAACTGTGATTATGGAAGATAATCAAAATTAACATGTGGATGCTTGTTAGAAGAACAAGTTCATTAGAGACCTGCAAAGAGAATCCTCACATGGATATTAAATCTATGTCAGTGAGGAATATTTTCATAGCGGTTGTGCAAGTATCCTTAGACTTGAGATCACTAAAGTTACCTTAAGTAGCAAGTGGTATACTTTGACTCCATAACTGATTACTTCCAACTGGGGGTGAACATAGTTAGGAGGTTGGGTATATCATGACCTAATTAAAGATAGTTGAGTGATTAATAAAGGATTCATCATCCCAGATTTATTAAGGAAAGTTATCTCGCATGATTTTATAATTGCCTTGTTCAGAGAATCTCTGACCAGAGTAATATGCCAAGATAGATAGAGATCCATGAAGGCCATTTTGGGAACAATGGTTAAATTAATACAACATACATAATTAAATTTATATGAGTTGACAAAAATCTATACTCAGAATCTAATTGAGATAAAAGTGGTGAAAGGAGTAATTGCATGGTAACTATTTCTATCGAAGGGTATAGTTAAACCATTTAACTTTCTTGATATTTAGGTAGTCATGATGTCTAGCTAGAGGCCAATCATAACTTGTATAATAGTATATCATAAATATCAATATGGATTGATAAAATGATTTAAAAAAGTTTAAATCATGTGAGTTTTGAATAGAACTCACAATTACATATCTACTGCCAATATGGACAGGAACCCAATAGGTCACACACATATAGAAATAATGATAAAATGGTAAAATGACAAGGATAATAATATTTGATATTATTATGGGGAGTAGAGAAGTGAATAAGAGAATAATTAATTAAAGAGTTTAATTAATTATGGTTAAGTAAAATTGTTCATAGAACTTTTAGAAATATTATGTAAAATGGACCTAATTGAAATATTGTATTTCATAATTAATTATTATTGGACTATAAGTGTTATAGGGCTAATATAATAATTAATAGATCCATTGGAGAAATTAAAAGGGGCCCAGAAGAATGGCTTTGGCGCAAAAACCCTCTAGAGGAAGGGTTACATGCCAAGCCCTGGTAGAAGGCCTTAAAGGCCTACTTCTTGGACTAAAACAAATTAAATATATTTCATAAGTGTTATGGAGTGCACATATTTAATTTGGATGGATTTAAAATTTATTTGGGTGATTAAATCCAAGTATATGCACAAAGGGCCTAGTTTGTGGGTTTTATGCATAGTCTTTTGTGAAAGGTGATGCGGAACCCCAAGGTTAAAGAACCCAAAATCCCTTAAACATATGCTTTGATTTCAAAAGACAGAGAAGACAAACACCCTCCCTATTGAACCCCCAAACAACACGTGAATGAAAACGCAAATAATCGGGATAAGAAGAATTAAGAAAATTTCATAATCATATGATTGATAAGTAATCCTAATTCTTGATGCAATAGAAAAGAAAGCAAGAAATCTCATAATCTCTCTAAAGAATTTCGGCTAAGCCAAGAGAAAAACTCTTAAAAGTTTATAATTTGATTCAATTATATTCGAGTTTACAACCTATAATAACCTATTTATAGCCTCCAAACCCTAAGTGAATGGGTATACATAAGTCCAATAGGTTTAAAACACAAAATCCTACCTAAAATAGGCTAAAACAACTACTTAAAACCCAACTAAAGTAAAGTGATGAACTTGAAGCCCAAAATAAAAGACTAACCAAAATAAAAGACTAACTAATAACCCAAATAATTAAATAATCCCTTAAAAAAAGCCCACATGCCTAAGCCCATATTTACAACTTAAATGAGTCATGTGACTTTTAAATGAGGCACATGACTTGTACAATTAAAGCACACAGTTGTATAAGTCCAAAATTGATAGTAAAGCACCAAATCTGCCTCCTATAAATTAGAGCACGCCCCAATGACATTTGAATCTTATATTTATATGTTTGAACTCCATTTAGACCTATTTGAAAGTCATAAGGTTGCCCCTCTTCAATGGCATAAGATAAGGGCTTGGATCCGTATCATTCCCTCCCTCTTTAGAAAAGATTCGTCTCCGAATTTTCGTCTTGCAATAGTTGGGAATTGGCACTTGAGGAATACATTCATCTTCATAAATAATCTTTTTCACTGGTGGAAATAGTATGAATGCTTCTTCATTAAAGAACTCATCATGATCCTGCAAGTTATAAACAAAAGAACTATGCAAATCATGGTTAGTATTTAATACATTGATATGATTTTGACCTTCGTCACTTTTCATGTGCAAATCATTCTGCTTAATCAATATAGAATCAATTGTAACTTGTGAATCTTCCATCTCAACTAAGCAAACTTCTTCACTTGCATTCAAACAATCACCAGTTTCTTCACTTTCAATTATTTCTCCATTATACACATCATTATTCTCTTCCACCTCTAAAACAACCTCATTCACATTTTTAACCACGTTCTCCACATCTTTAACTTTACCCAAAATCTCTTTTTTTCTGATCAAGTTCATCAACAACATCCTCTTCATGGTCTTGAGTAACCTCACTATCAAAACCTATATCTATATCACCCCTTTCAGGTTCACAAATTATTTCTTCTATGATAACTTTCTCCTTCTTTCTCTTCGCTTTGCTCTCCTCCATTCTAATGTGTGGCTCGAAATATTGTCTAACCAACCATTCTAAATTATTAAGGTCTCTCCTTAACAACTTTATATCTTCCTTAAATGCATTCCTTTCATCTTGATGTAAATGTCGCTTGGACTTGTAATAAGACATTTGACATTCACTCGTGTTTCACTCAAATTTTGGCTTTTATCCTCTCAATGTCCTCTCACTCTCTTGCCTTTTTCCTCTCAAGCTTGCAACTTCAAAATTGCACTTCAGAATGTAAATCACAAAAAAAAAAAACTTGAGCACATTTAAGAAAACAAAGAAATAACACTAACAACAAAAGATAGCTCAAAACTAGAAAAGAAGACTCTAGACACAATGGAGGTGATACACAGCCAAGAGTGGTGTACCACTTGATGATAACCAAATTAGAGCATTGGATAAGCAATGATACCCTAACAATCTAAATGGAACAAAAGCTAGCTTAAAAAAAAGAAATAAGCAACAAGAATCAAGAAAAATGACAATATGGATAAAATGAATGAATTTGATTCACTATAAAGTAAACTAAATATAAAACCTAAATATGCTACCCAACAAAGAAAGAAAATCAACAAGATACCTATAAAACTAAATAAAGTATAAAACATGTAAAACAAATCAATTTAGAGCCAATTTATTCACTATGCCGAACGATGTAACAAGCTTGATTAGTGTATCAAGTTGTGTGCAAAGTAATGGAAAATTGATGGCAAATTGATGGCAAAATGATAGAAAAATAATGGAAAAAATGATAGCAAATGATGCCAAAAATGGTAACAAAATGGTGGCAAATGAGTGAAAAAATGATGGAAAAATGATATAAAAAATGGTAGCAAAAATGATCAAAATGATTTCAAAAATGATGGAACAAATAGCGGCACAAATGGATAACAAATGATATAAAATGGTGGCACAAATGGATAACAAATGATATAAAATGGTGGCACAAATGGATAACAAATGGATAGCACAAATGGTGGTTCAATAATTGCAAAAGTAAATCCTTGGTTAAGTAGGACTAGGATTGTAATTCCAAATCAAGTATGGATTGGATTTTGAAAACCTAAACCCAAAGCAATAAGGATTTTATTTTCTACCCTTTAAAGGATTCCCAAAGGTGTTTGAAAAAGGTGTAAATGTTGTCCCTCCCAATCCTAAAGCAAAAAGGATTAGTTTTTCCCACTTATGAAAGGATTAAGATTTCTTTAAGCTATATGAACTACCCTTATTCAATTGCTACTTACTTTTTTTCTTCTATTTTTCTTCTCTTTCACGTTTTTCTCTCTTCTTTCTTTTTTTTTTTTGATAAACAGTACCAGAACAGTGCGATGAACAATACCGTGAACAGTACGATGAACAATACCGTGAATAGTATCATGATTTTTTTTCTTTTTTTTAATTTAACACACCAATCTAAAGGCTACTAATACTAGAATTTTATTTTTCGTGCCAAAGATTTAAAGTTCAAGTTCAACTTCTGATGTTTTTTATGAATCAAAACACAAGGTAAGAAAAATAAAAGGCTAAATTTAACACACAAAAAGCATACAAATCAAAACTTATCACTACCTAATTCAGCATCAACATAAAGAAATCAAAGAAAAGAATACACAAACCTAATACTAAGATAAATAGGAATTTACCTTACTTTTGGCTCTGATACCAAATGATGCGGAACCCCAATATTAAAGAACCAGAAACCTCTTAAACATACGCTTTGATTTCAAAAGACAAAGAAGAAAAACACCCTCCCTATTGAACCCCCAAACAACACGCGAATGAAAATGCAAATAATCGGGATAATAAGAATTAAGAAAACACCACAATCAAATGATTGATAAATAATCCTAATTCTTGATGCAATAGAAAAGAAAGCAAGCAATCTCACAATCTCTCTAAAGAATTTTGGCTAAGCCAAGAGAAAAACTCTCAAAAGTTTATAATTTGATTCAATAATATTTGAGTTTACAACCTATAATAACCTATTTATAGCCTCCAAACCCTAAGAGAATGGGTATACATAAGTCCAATAGGTTTAAAACATAAAATCCTACCTAAAATAGGCTAAAACAACTACTTAAAATCCAATTAAAGTAAAGTGAAGAATTTGAAGCCCAAAATAAAAGACTAACTAATAACCCAAATAACTAAATAATTCCTTTAAAAAAAGTTCACATGCCTAAGCCCATATTTACAACTTAAATGAGTCATGTGACTTTTAAATGAGGCACATACTTGTACAATTAAAGCCCAAAGTTATATAAGTCCAAAATTGATAGTAAAGCACCAAATCTGCCTCTTATAAATTAGAGCACGCCACAATGACATTTGGATTTTATATTTATGTATTTGAACTCTATTTAGACCCATTTGAAAGTCATAAGGTTGTCCCTCTTCAATGGCATAAGATAACCCTTTTGGATCTGTATCAAAAGGACTTAAATTGGATTTAATTGATCCTAAATAAATTATTAATAATTCCAGAAGCCCATTTAATATTTCTTCAGTAATTTTAAAGAGCTCAATCCTATTATGAAGTTGGATTTTTAACCTAACTATAAAAATCCAAGTGATAGGGTATTAGGAAAAAGGTAAACAATTAAGAGAAAAGAATTTCTCTGACTCTCTCAACCCTAGCCGCCACCCCCTTGCTGGCATCAAGGGGATTTCAGTCAGTCCTTGTTCTTCTCCTTTGTTGGTTCATTCAATCCTTTTCTAGTGTTGATTACTCATTAGAGGTGTTCAATTTTGGACACTATGGTTTGCGACAACCCAGTGAGAAGGAAAATCAATTGTTCAACAAAAATCAAAGGTGATTTTTTCTTATTCTCATTAATATGTATATTATAAATTTATGTCAAGATCATATCTATTGGTTAAAATTTTAAATTTCGCTTATGTATGAGATGCACGTAACCAATAATTTTCAATATGGTATCAGAGCCTCGGTTTTGCCATGAATCTACAATTCTATATTTTGCAAAATAATTTTTATTTTTGAGTTATTTACTTCATAAACTTTAAAATATCATATTTGATTGTTCATGAATGAGAAATATTGATTTCTGGATGTATTTGATCAAAATATATAAAACGAAAATAAAAACGATTCTTTTGAGAAAAGAACCATTAAGAATGGCGTGTAGGGTTTTATTTTTCAATAAAGTTTAGGGGCTATTCTAAATTAATTTTTTATTGATCCACTCTAAGATCATTTTGATGATAATTTATGTGTTTAATATGTGATATTAAGCCATAGGATCAAACAAAATTAAAATCGAACAAGTTTTGCATGTAAACTAGTTTAGTCGAAAAGTTTGATAAATTGGTGTTCTTCGTGTATTTTTGGTGTGTTCATATTTAGAACAATTTTTAATCTTCTAAATCTGATATATTAATGTGTTTTTAATTAATTGGATTAATTAAAATGGACCTTAAATTAATTGGATTAATTTTAATTCATTAAAACCACTTAATGGGCTTAATTATATTTACAGACTTGGTTTAAATTAGTGAATGACTTGGTGGGCCCAAGGAGCTGATTTAAATTAAATATTATAAACTATAATTAAGTTTATTAATGGGTTTTAAGGGTTGGAGTGGGCTTGGCTCATTCCAAAAGGCCCAAATGATCCAATAGACACAAAACTAGTTTGTGTGTGAATACATCTTAGGATTTATTGTGTGAATTTCGGCCTACCCTTGTTTTAAGCCCAAAATTGATTTTTTAATTATTTAATATGATTAATTAATTAATTAATCAATTGATAATTAATTAATAATCAATTGGATTGATAATTAAGGCAAGAACACATGCATGCAAAAAGGTTTCCTAAAATGAAAGTTTCCAAAATAGAAAAAGTTTTTTAATTTGATCACATTATTAAAATAACTCAAAAGTATGTTTCAAGAGTTGAAATAAAGTTAGTAATCCATTATATGTTTTACTTTATGCATTAGAAATGCATATAAGGGTGTATGATTAGCATGATGGATAGTTATGGACAAGGCCCAATGTGATTGAGCATAAAGCCTGTTTTGGCCCAATGGGGACTTTCATGTCCCGACCACTTATTTTTGGTTTGTATTTCTTTTTAAATTGTAATATGTAATTAGATTACTTAGATTAGAATTAGAGATAGAGATGAATACCACTATTAAGGAGCAAGATGGGCCGAATGGAGATCCAACAAGTTTGAAGATAATGTAATTATTTTTACTTGTTTGAATCATGCATATTACCTAGGTGTGACCTTTTGATTTCCCTCTTGGCTCGGGGAAATCAATGCAGTAAAGTCCATAACTATACCATATTTGTATGCTTATATTTATGAGATAGATATATGATGTAAACCAATGTATTCCAACCATATATGATGACACTTAATTAACTAAAATTCCGCAAGCTAATACTAAAGTATATAAGCCTTCCATTAATTTGAGGAGAACCAGAGTTCTTTATAGTGTGGGTTGTTTACCACAGTCAAGCTCACATTATATCGAATATGTTCAAATCTAATTAAATGGGTCATCTTAGCTAGCCCATTAGCTTGTTGACCACAGTCAAGGCTAATGGTTCTAGAGGCAAGATTAGGGAATGCATATATGATATGCATGTATAATGAGTTGATAACCTAATTATCCAATAGTTATGTAGAGACACAATTGGTATAGAGATACCTACCTTTCAAGGGTATGGAGTTTGATTTGTTGACCACAGTCAATGTCAAATTTCATATCAAGGATTGGATATTGGTCCACTAAGAAAACCATTGGGTTTTCTCGAATTAAATGGTGAGGGCTATTGATTCGCAATAAAATAGTGGGAGTAAATGGATTAATTAAAGACCTAATTAATGCCTACATATATATGAACATACTCTCATATGTTTTCTTTTTCACATCTAGGTCATAATCATGAGCACATCAAACATAAATATACAATCAATCTTGGATAACAAGCTGGTTGGCAGCAATTATTCTAACTGGATCAAGCAAGTGAGAATTGTTCTCAGAGTTGAAAAGATCCATTATGTCTTGGATAAAGATCCACCACCACTTTCATCAGATGATGCCATTGATGAGATCAAGGGCACTTATCGAAAATACATGGAGGATAGTGAAGCAGCAGCATGTTTGATGCTGGGTGTTATGTCCTCAGAGCTTCAGAAGCAACATGAGATGATGGATGCTATAACCATCATTTTGCATCTAGAGGAGCTTTATTCTTCTCAGGCTAGAACTGAGCAATATGAGATTGCTCGAGCTCTATTTAGCGACAAAATGGTGGAAGGCACTTCGGCTGCTACTCACGCATTAAAGATGTATGGGTATATTGGGCATTTGAGTAGACTTGGCTATGTAATGGATAATGATTTATACATAGATTTAATCTTGTACTCGTTGGCTCCAAGTTATGCACCTTTCATGCTTAACTTCAACATGAACAAGATCTAAGTAACCATTCCTTAGTTAATCAACATGCTCAAAACAACTGATGGATCCTTCAAAAAGGATTCAAAAGGTGTCATGATTGTCACTTCTGCTAAAGGTAAGATGCAGAAGAAGAAGAAGATAACCAAGACGCAGCCAAAAAATGGTGGGATCTCCAAGAAGAAGGTTGCCAAGAAAGAGAATCCCAAAGGAACTTGCTTTCATTGTGAAAAATATGGTCATTGGAAGCATAACTGCAAGGCCTATCTAGATTCTCTCAAGGAGAAGAAGCAAGCTGATGCTTCTACTTCAGGTATTCATATGATTGAAATTAATACTTATTCTATTGCTTCAAAACAATATTGGGTATTAGATGTCGGATGTGGATCTCATTTGTGTAATGATCTATAGGGGCTTAAAAGCAGTAGAAGAGTTGGAAAGGCAAAAATATGACTACAGTCAGCTACTAGAAAAAATATCTCTACAATAGTTGTGGGGACTTACTATTTACCTCTTCCAAGTGGATTGATACTGGAGTTAAATAATTGTTATTATGTTCTAGCATTATCCAAAAGTATTATTTCTTTCAGTTGTTTATTGAACGATTATGACATTATTTCTTTAAAGGACAAGTGTTGTTACATTTTTAAGAACAATATGTTTTTTTAGCAAAAGCTATAATTGAGAATGGTATATTTATTCTTGATTTAATTAAAGAAGTGCATAATGTGGATACTAAGAGAATGAAACAAGATAATCTAAATACCTTATATTTATGGCATTATCGTTTAGGCCATATAAATGAGAAACGCATGACCAAATTACACAAATCAGGTGATTTAGGATCATTTGATTATGAATCATTTGATACATGTGAATCTTATTTATTGGAAAAAATGACAAAAGCTCCCTTTATTGGTAAAAGAGAATGAGCTAAAATGGTTTTGGACTTAATACATTCAAATATATGTGGTCCAATGACTACACATGCTAGAGGAGGTTACTCTTACTTCATTACTTTCATAGATGATTATTCCAGGTTTGGATATATCTATCTAATGAAATATAAATCAGAAGCATTTGAAAAGTTCAAAGAATTCAGAAATGAAGTAGAGAAGCAACTTGGCAAGAGTATTAAGACACTTAGATCAGATCGAGGTGGAGAATACTTAAGCCAAGAATTTCAAGATTATCTTAGAGATAATGGGATTTTATCTCAATGGACTCCACCATATACACCACAACACAATGGTGTATCTGAGAGGAGAAATTAAACACTATTAGATATGATTCGATCCATGATGAGCCGAATAGACTTGCCTAAGTCTTTTTGGGGATATGCACTATAAACTGTTGTTTATGTGTTAAATAGAGTTACTAGTAAATCGGTTTATGTTACTCCATATGAGATATGGAATAACAAAAAACCCACACTTTCTCATATGAAAGTATGGGGTTATCCTGCTTATGTGAAGAGGACAATATTAGACAAACTAGATTTTAAGTCTAACAAATGTTTATTTGTGGGATATCCAAAAGAAACGTTTGGATATTATTTCTACCATCCCTTAGAACAAAAGATGTTTGTTTCAAGGCATGCTGTCTTCTTGGAAAGAGAATTTCTCCTACAAGAGGACAGTGGGAGTAAAATTAAACTTTGTAAAGTTTAAAACCCACAAATAGAAGTAGATCAACCGATTGAACCCGAGACTGAATTTCATAATGATGAGATTACAGTTGAACCTGATTACATATAAAATCCTAGAAAATCTACTAGAATGTGTTCTATCCCTGTGAGATATGAATTTTACATTGATTCAGATAGAGGTATAACTGTAGTAGAGGACAATGAGCCTACAAGCTATCAAGAAGTTTTGAATAGTTTAAAACGTGATTTATGACTTTAGGCTATACAGTCTGAAAATGGACTCCATGTATGAGAATAAAGTATGGACTTTAACTCAACCACTTGAAGGAATAAAACCTATAGGGTGCAAATGGGTCATTAAAAAGAAGATCGACATGGAAGGTAATATAGTTACCTATAAAGCTTGTTTAGTAGCAAAAGGCTATCGTCAAAAAGATGATATTGACTATGATGAAACCTTTTCTCCTGTAGCAATGCTTAAGTCTATAAGAATACTTTTAGCCATTGCAGCTCATTATGATTATGAGATTTGGCAAATGGATGTGAAGACAACTTTCCTAAATGGAAATCTGACTGAGGATGTATATATGATACAACCAGAAGGGTTCACATCAGGAAATGGCGAAAAGGTATGCAAGCTTTAAAGATCCATTTATGGATTGAAGCAAGCCTCTAGGAGCTGGAACATACGATTCAATAAGACAATCAAAGAGTTTGGTTTCTCACATAATGAAGATGAACCTTGTGTATATAAAAAGGTCAATGGGAGTGCAATTATCTTCCTAGTTTTATATGTGAAAGACATATTGATCATGGAAAATAACATTTCTCTTCTCCAATATATTAAAATATGGTTATTCAAGCAATTCTCAATAAAAAAAATCTTGGAGAAGCATCCTACATTCTGGGAATAAGGATCTATAGAGATAGATCCAATAGGTTGCTAGGTCTTTCTCAAAGTATATATATAGATAAAGTATTGAAGAGGTTCAATATAGATCTCTCTAAGAAAGGATTTATACACATGGTGCATGGAAAACACCTTTTTAAGTGTATGTGTCCGCATACACTAGAGGATAGAGAGAGCATGAATAGAATACCATATGCATATGCAATTGCTTCTATCATGTATGCTATGTTATGTACACGTCCAGATGTAGCATTTGCTTTGAGTGTCACAAGCAGATTCCAATCAAATTTTGGAGAGGAGCACTGGGCAGCTGTCAAGAATATCCTTAATTACTTGAGAAGGACTAAGGATATATTCTTGGTATATGGGGAGGGTAGTTTGGAAGTAAATGGATATACAGATGCCAGCTTTCAATTTGACAAAGATGATTGTAAATCACAGTCTGGTTTTGTGTTCATAATTAGAGGAGGGGCAGTTAGTTGGAAGAGTTCCAAACAAGAAACAACTGTTGATTTCACGACAGAAGCTGAGTACATTGCTGCTTCGAAAGCAGCCAAAGAAGCAGTCTGGATCAAAAAAGTTCATATCTGAACTAGGCGTGGTGCCTAGCATTGTTAATCCGATTCTTTTATATTGTGACAACAATTTAGCCATTGCGCAAGCAAAGGAACCACGGTCTCATCAGCGATCCAATCATGTTCACAGACGCTACCATCTTATAAGGGAAATAGTAGCTAGAAATGATGTGAAAATAGAAAGGGTCCCCACAGATGATAATGTGGCAGATCCCCTTACTAAAATATTTTTCCAGATTAAGCATGATCACCATATAAATAGCATGGGTCTGAGACATATGAGTGATTGGCTCTAGTGCAAGTGGGAGATTGTTAGAGTATGCCCTAGAGCCCATGTAATAGGGATGTATTTCATATGTATGAACTCATATTCTTAATAAAAGGCATCATTCATTTATTAATGCTATGTTTAAATACATGAGATCCTAGATATTATAAACACAGTGCAAAGGCAATCATGAAAGTGTTCATGATATGAGATGTCTATTGTATACAAATGTGTTAATATCTAAATATTCCTAGTCATAGAATTAAAAAGATAAGACATTGTTAATTTGGATAGACTAGCACATAATATGCTTCTTGAATGGTTCAAGCAATGGTTCTCATAACTGTGATTATGGAAGATAAACAAAACTAACATGTGGATGCTTGTTAGAAGAACAAGTTCATTAGAGACCTGCAAAGAGAATCCTCACATGGATATTAAATCTATGTCAGTGAGGAATATTTTCATAGCGGTTGTGCAAGTATCCTTAGACTTGAGATCACTAAAGTTACCTTAAGTAGTAAGTGGTATACTTTGACTCCATAACTGATTACTTCCAACTGGAGGTGAACATAGTTAGGAGGTTGGGTATATCATGACCTACTTGAAGATAGTTGAGTGATTAACAAAGGATTCACCATCTCAAATTTATTAAGGAAAGTTATTTCACATGATTTTATAATTACCTTATTCAGAGAATCTCTGGCCAGAGTAATATGCCAAGATGGATAGGGATCCATGAAGGGCATTTTGGAAACAATGGTTAAATTAATACAACATACATAATCATATTTATATGAGTTGACAGAAATCCATACTTAGAATCTAATTGAGATAAGAGTGGTGAAAGGAGTAATTGCACGGTAACTGTTTTTATGGAAGGGTATAGTCAAACCACTTGACTGTCTTGACATTTGGGTAGTCATGATGCCTAACTAGAGGCCAATCATAACTTGTATAATAGTATATCATAAATATCAATAGGGATTGATAAAATGATTTAAAGAAATTTAAATGATGTGAGTTTTGAATAGAACTCACAATTACATATTATACTGCCAATATGGACAGGAATCCAATAGATCACACGCATATAGAGAAAAGAATAAAATGGTAAAATGACAAGGATAATAATATTTGATATTATTATGGGAGTAGAGAAGTGAATAAGAGAATAATTAATTAAAGAGATTAATTAATTATGGTCAAGTAAAATTGTTCGCAGAACTTTTTAGAAATGTTCTATAAAATAGACCTAATTGAAATATTGTATTTCATAATTAATTATTATTGGACTATAAGTGTTATAGGGCTGATATAGTAATTAATAGATCCATTGGAGAAATTAAAAGGGGTACAGAAGAATGGCTTTGGCGCAGAAACCCTTTAGAAGAAGGGTTACACGCCAAGCCCTGGTAAAAGGCCTTAGAAGCCTAATTCTTAGACCAAAATAAATTAAATATATTTCACAAGTGTTATGGAGCCCACATATTTAATTTGGATGGATTTGAAATTTATTTGGGTGATTAAATCCAAGTATATGCACAAAGGACCTAGTTTGTGGATTTTGTGCATAGTCTTTTGTGAAAGAATTTAAATTGGATTTAATTGATCCCAAATAAATTATTAATAATTCCAGAAACCTATTTAATATTTCTCTAGCAATTTTAAAGAGCCCAATCCTATTATGAAGTTGGATTTTTAAGCTAACTATAAAAATCTAAGTGATAAGGTATTAGGGAAAAGGTGAACAATTAAGAGAAAATAATTTCTCTCACTCTCTCAACCCTAGCCGTCATCCCCTTGCTGGCATCAAGGGAATTTCGGCCAGCCCTTGTTCTCCTCCTTTGTTGGTTCATTCAATCCTTCTCTAGTGTGGATAACTCATTGGAGGTGTTCAATTTTGGACATTGTGGTTTTGCGACAATTCGATGAGAAGAAAAATCAACTGTTTAATAAAATTCAAATGTAATTTTTTCTTATTCTCATTAATATGTATATTGTAAATTCATGGCAAGTTCAGATCTATTGGTTAAAATTTTAAATTTCGCTTATGTATGAGATGCATGTAATCGATAATTCCCAACAGAGTCACTAATAGGATCTCTAGACTTCTTAATAGTGAGAATCAAGTGTTAATGGGTCGTGAATTAGAATATCATATTATTCAGTTTTACTCCGATTTGTTTACCTATAGGAGCTAGCGTGTTGAAGTTGGGGATCTTGGTTTTATTCAGCCTAAAGTAATAATGGAGATGAATGAATTATTGGATCAACCATTTATAGAGGAAGAGGTTTTCAAGGCAGTGAATATGATGCATCCATTAAAAGCATATGGTCCAGATGGGTTTCCTACACTTTTCTTTCAAAAATATTGGAGCACAGTTGGGAAAGATGTATGTAAGCAGGTTGTTAATGTCCTTGAAAAGGGTGTTATACTAAAGTAGTTCAATCACATTTGGTGTGCCTTATTCCGAAGGTGAAGGACCCGCAATTTATTTCTAAATATAGACTCATAAACTTGTGCAATGTTATATGCAAAATCGCCATAAAAGAGTTAGCAAATAGGCTACAATCAATTTTGGGGGATGTAATTAATGATACCCAGAATGCTTTGTTCTAGGAAGGCTAATAATAGATAATGCTATGGTTGCCTATGAAGTCTTTCATTACATGAAGAGTGGCGGCACGGGGAGGAAAAAAGTTAATATCCCTCAAATTGGATATGATGAAGGCATATGATAGAGTCGAGTGGTCTTTCTTATCTGCCATCATGTGTAAAATGGGTTTTTCGAAGAAATGGGTAAAGAAGGTTATGAAACAGGTGACTTCGATTTCTTATTCTATTCTTATCAATGGTAATCCAGTGGGTAAGATCAATCCTTCACAGGGCCTTCACCAGGGTGACTCGTTGTCTCCATATTTATTTTTTTTGTGTATCGAAGGGCTTATAGCTTACTCAATGCAACTATTCATGGCGGTTTACTTTATGGCCTGCGTATTTCAAGTGGAGCACCTTTAATTTCACACCTTTTATATGCTAATGATATCTTACTGTTTAGTCTAGCTTCAATTACGAATGCTATTGCAATTTTATCAATTCTATAAATGGTATGAAATTTTATCAAGGCAGAAGGTGAATCTTAGCAAGTCAAAAATTTCCTTTAGTTCAAGTGTGAATGAAGAACTAAAAGTGACGTTAACTCAGTATATTGGGGTTGAAAAGGTGTGACAATCATGATTTATATTTGGATCTTCCTACGGTTGTGGGGAGGTCCAAGAGGCTAGTTTTTAATAGGATTAAAGATAAATTGTGCAGAGATTGGAAGGGTTGAAGGAGAGACTATTGTCTTGGTCGGGCAAAGAACTTCTCATTAAAGCTGTTGCACAACCAATCCCAACTTATATAATGCAATGTTTTCATCTTCCAATTGGGTTTTGTCAAGATCTTCGAGGGATGATTTATAGATACTGGTGAAGACAGAAAAAGAGTGAAAGAAAACTCCATTTATGCAGTTGGAAGCAATTGTGCAAGCCAAAAGCAGAAGGAGATTTGGGGTTTAGAGATTTTATCTGCTTTAATAAAGCTCTTTTGGCGAAATAGGGATGGAGTTTAGCTACAAAATCATATTCTCTCTAGCTAGACTATTTAAAGCCAGACTATTAACTTTGATCAATATTTGACTGTTGACTTTGTTATAGTTTTGCAAAAAGGTGCAATGTAACCCACCTATTTTACTTTTGAACTAATGTTGTACATCCATTAAAAGTTTGTTAATATAGATCAATTTCTGTTGGTTGACCTTTGGTATCTAACTTATCATTGAAGTAAACATAAGATGTAATTTGACTCCAATTTTCACAATTGCCCAAAAAAAAAAAACTAAAATATAAGCAAAAAAATTAAAATTTTATTATCCGTCCTCCTCCAAAAATTCTAATCCTATCTAATACACAAAATTTAAATGAGATTATCCCAATATTTGTCTGTTATTAGATAAATTTTATTTTTGTTTTCGATTTTTTGGTCCTCATAATCTAATAGTGAAATTCAAAAGAAATTATTTTTTAAAAATTTTTTCTTTTATATTAGGATTAAATTGAAAAGAATTTAATTAGATAAGTAATTTGACATTTACTATCTTAATTTTTTAATATATATTATACATATAGGTGACACATTGTGTTCTATAGATTATTTATTAATGAATCAAATATTATATGTTCTTTTTTATATAAAAAAATAATATTGCTCTAATTTTAACAGTTAATAGTAATATTGCATCAAAAATAAAATAGCAGATTATATAGCGTAAGCTTGAAGATCAAAGGCTGAACATCGGTCAATTTTAATGGACTCAGGAGGGCAACATTGATCAATTTTTGAAAATTCAGACAAAGTTCGAGGGTAATATTATGCGGGTCATTTTGCATCTTTCACCCCAAAAAAGTAGAATAGAAGTTTCAGGGTTGAGTTTAACGTCCGTTCTTAGTCTGTGGCACTTGCAATATCGAACCCTTAGTTTGCACTCCATATTTTCCCTTATTTTCAGGTGGTTGAGATACATCGAACCCCACAAAAGGATCCCCATTTCGCTACATTGAATCTGTCAATCGAAGTATTTAATTCGAAATCCAATCGAAGCTCTCTTTTGTAAGTTTCTCTATTTTTTTCCCAATTCCTTTCCTGTGATCTCATTTTCATTGTTCAGTTTACATCCATTTTCGAATTGCTTGATAGTTGCAGTTCAATTCATTTTCGTTTAATTTGTTTTCCTTCCTCTCTATCTGTGTAATTCTGTTAATTACTGTAGATCTCCGATTTGTTTTAGATTCTGCTAAAATAATCATCGTTGCTCTTATGATAATATGATATTTAGGAATTCTTTTCTCCCTCTTTCGGTAAATTGTTTAATTCTGGCTGGTAATGCCGATTTCTTGTAGGTTCTCTGCGTGGTGGCGATAACACTTTGTGCTATCTGCCATTACATCTATGTTTGGAGGTCCAGTGATAGCGCCTGGCAATAATCCACACTTGAGGAAGTCTGGTAGCAGACCTGTTGTCTCTGATCTTGGTAGAAAAATATTGTTAGCCAAGTTTCTTTAGATATACTGAATGTTCATCTGTTGCTTTATTATTATTATTATTATTATTATTATTATTATTATTATTATTAGTGAATATAGAAATGGAAATTAGTGTCAAGAACTAGATAACTAATGGTTGCTGAATAGTTGTCAGCCGGTGAGCAGGGGAATGGTGCTGAGGAAGGTTTCTTGCATACAGTGGAGTCGATCGATATGAAGAGTACAATTGTACCAATTAATGCTGCTGCTATTTTACCATCACCAATATTGTTATGGAGATTCAAGGTTTTGTTGTTAATGATGGACTGATATCCATGTTTTCTTCCATTAGATTAATTTTCAGTTTGGTTTATGCTTTAATAATTATGCAAATACCTGCTGATAACACATCCTTCTGATTAAGGATTGAGGTGCATATGGCTTTTAGTCTAGTTAGGATGTTATATATTTTTAGGATGCTGTTGTTCCCATTTGTTTATGGAATGGTTTTCTATTGACTAAAGGGCTTACAGGTTGGAATATTAATATAAGCAGAACATCTTCTATTTCACATTCATTTTCTATAATTAAAAGAAAAAAAATTGAACTAAGAATATGAGTCAATATATGTTGGCTGAATGTTAGCCACTGCAAGAATGCTAATAGGAGTTTATACCCATAGTAGGATTTAGATTTTTTTATATTATTAGCCTTTTTTAGTGACGGTGTTTTTTCCTACTACTCTTTGCTTCTTCTCTCTCTTTTTCTCCCCTTTTTTTATAATTTTTTTGCCTATCATCGGCATTTTTATATGTTAGTGATTCTAAAGAGTTTAATGTCCAGGTACTCTTGTTCTTTCTTTGGGTTTTCAGTTGTTGCAAGGTGAGTGTGTATCTTCTCATTCTCATGTATTTTGTTTTTGATGGCAGCATAGAACACATTCAAGAGACGCATAATTAATGATGTTGCTCATGTTGCTTCTCCCATTGCTTGTGAAATTTGCAGATTGGATGGGATTCTGTCATGAGAATGAGTGCAGATTTGCGGGATCTCTTCCTATATGAGGCATTTTTGTATTACAATCCTCTTCTTCTTGTGGTCAGTAATGGTTTTATTATAGAGAACATACCATTCTAATGCATATGTTTCATCATATGCTGAGAATGTCTTATTGTGGATTTCATTTTGCAGACTATGATGGTTTGGCTTTGGGGAGTTAACTTGTGGGTTTTTTCCCAGTCTACCATCAGCTATGCAAAAGTTTTTGATCTTGACCAAAATCATCTAACTCACAGAGAAGTGTGGAAGGTTTTATATTTTTGAATTGAAGCAATAATTTTTTGGTGATATAGTTCATCTCTATGATGCATTCTTCTTTTCCGCTCTTACTGCAATGTTGCTTACTTCTTTTTAAACATTTTCTGCTAGTTAGTAACATCTATGGGGCATGCTCCATATCTGGTCCATTTTTTAACTATTAGTGTTACTATAACTAGAATAATTTTTGCTGCCTTTTTTTTTATCTGACTCCTACAAATAATTTCATCATTGCACCATGCGTATCAAATAAATGAATGTTTAATTTAAACAAGTTAAATATTCATGACACATGTTTCTGGGGATGTGTAATGGTTTTCTCTTCATAACCTGTGCTTGACAGGATTTTTGAGAACATTAATTGCAACTATATTTGGATGCCATCTTGAAGGAAGGATGAATTATCCATGTCCTGTGGATTCGAATTTTAGTTGGCAATTGGATGAGAGTAAGAGAAAGGCGCTTGTAGGGGATGCACATGTTGAAGATCATAGTTGTTTCTACTCATAATTTTGCCATTTGTTAATTACTTGATGATAGGGTGTTACTCTTTATATCAAGCACTATCTTTAAGCTCTATGGATCTGACTAACCAGTAATTTTAGCAGGGTATTATGTAACAAAATGCCTACTTTCATGGATTATCTATTTATCTATTTTCTTTTCCTTGTCTGGAAATAATTTTATCCTTTGAGCATTTTTCTTTCATCAGTTTCAGCCATATTTTAAGGTGCAAGTGTCTTTTGTGATGTGTGCAGGTTGCCACATGGATGACTATTATTGTTCCAACTAGCATGACAGCGTATCTTTATCTTTATTCTCATGGAGAAGTATCATTGGCTGCATCACAACCAGTGTAATAGATGCTCTTATTAATTGCTTACAAATTCTTATTAATTGCTGACAGGTTCTTATTTTCAGTTAGCTCTTACAATTGATTCTACTCCAGTTCCTTCACCATTAAAAATCTAATCAATAGTCATTCAATGGTTTAAGGATTCTTTTCCTCTATGTCCTGTAGTTTAGGATTTCTTATTTTCAGTTAGCTGTTACAATTGATTCTACTCCAGTTCCTTCACCATAAAAAATCTAATCAATAGTCATCCAATGGTTTAAGGATTCTTTTCCTCTATGTCCTGTAGTTTAGGATTATGATTGATGCTGTTTTATCAAGGAAAATAATTTAAGATTGTTTTAATAGATGTACAGAGGTCCGAGCAGGTTCTCTGATGTAGTAATGGTATTTGATCTAGTATAATTTTGCCACTTTACAGTTGATGCAAGAATATTTAAGATGCTAGGAAAATTGGGAGATTCACAAATTATGAACTGAGTTTGTAGGTTCTGATGGTTAAGATGAATTATTTATGTTACCTATAATTAGTGATCATATATGGGACAATTTATGTTTCTGCATTTAACATCTACAGTATCTTGCTGGATACTTCCCTTTGCTATATATGAGCTCAAAACATGATGTTTCAACCTTTTGTATTGGAATGAACAATTTCTGGAGGTTGGATGTATGAACTTCAAAAAGAGTTAACTGTTCTAATGCTTGAATTCTGAATCTTGAAGCTGACAAAATTACAGAGTAACTGGAATGGGTGAAATTACAAGAAAAGTTTTGACTTTTAGATAAGAATATAAAGATTCATATGGATTATATTATATTATGGTTTATGTTAGCAAAAGTCACCTCCATCTCTCTTGATCATTGTTATGTGTTGGAAATGTGTTAAGTTGGACATTCCTTCTATTGCAGGTCCTCTTATACTTTGCTGTTGTGATGGTTTTGATATTCCCCTTTGATATTTTTTATTTATCGTCACGCTACTACTTGTTAAGGATTCTTTGGCGGATAGTTTTTCCTCTCCAGGCAAGTTTGAAACCTTATCACTTTTTTTTTAAAAAAATATTATTTTCCTGTTGGAATTAGTTCATTCGCTTTTCAATTTTCTGATTGTCAAATGGACTTGTGAATGGAATACTTAAAACTTGAGTAGATAAAGGAAGTGGATTTAGATTCCATATCATATTCCTAGTAATTGATATATTAACTAATGTGGGTGCTGGTGATCAATCAATAAATAAGAATTAGGTAAATTGCATTTCAACATAATTTTAACAAATGCACACATATTTGCAAGAAAATGCTTCCAAGAATATTATAAGAAATTCCCCTAGTCAACTTGGACACAATGTGGAAGGATGTGTTGCATGATTATGTGATATTCTGTATTATCTGCTGAAAAGACCTTTTAGTCTGTGACATATGCAGAATTTGACTTTTTCCCTTGACCTCTCTAGGAGGCAGTGAGACCTAGTGTTTTCGTTCTGCACCAATAAGTATGCAGTTAGGGGAGGAATTTGTGCTGATTTTGTTTTTATAGGTTTTATAGCATTCTATTTACTTGTATTTTTATATTATTGTTACAGGCAATTACGTTTTCCGACTTTTTTTTGGCTGATATTTTAACTTCCATGTCAAAGGTATGCATCCTGTTATTTCCTTCTATGCATTTGTTCATGCTCATGATTGTTGATTGACAAAACCGTGGCGCATTTGCCCCTCCCCATTTTTCAAATTTATACCTCTCATGAGATTAATTTAACAAAATTTGTTTAGTAATCCTGAACTTAGATTATTTTTCCTTTTATTAACTTATAGACCGTTGTAGATGTTGCCTTTGATGGTTGGTTCCAAAATCTGATATTTTCAGTATTGTATTTTCAACTGGTTGATGGTGCTAATCGTTGAAGTTTCTATAGCTTCATGGAAAATCAGCTTTAAACTGGCTGATAATGGCATGTAAATTTGGTTGCAATATGGTACCTATGATGGAAACCAATTGCTTTTGGTCATTTTATTACTTTTTCCTGCACAGAGTCGAATGTATAAATTCCTATCCCTTCATCCTCTTGTCTAGGTGATGGTTCATTTTTCATTGGTAATAACTATTATGAATGGAGAAGTTACAAAAGAGCATATTCATTCTAATTTAATTATCAAAAGTGTATCCAGAGAAAGAATTAGGCCATGCCTTTTGGTATTTTTCCAGAGTTTAACTGCTTCCCATGCCTTGTGCTCTTTGTCTGGGTCATGTTTCAACTTCAATGGTTGGGATGATTCAAAGGCTTATTGGAAAGGTCGTGAAATAGCTTTATATATTAATTCTAATGTAGGAACTTTTACTAGCGTAATTAAAGTGAGAATTAGGTTATGGGTCTTGATAATTTTTTAGATATCTAATGTTACATATTCACGTAAAAGGAGGGGTAACTAAGTCATTTTATGGAAAAGTTAGTTAAATTCAGTTATTTCTAGTTTTCAATTGTAATTTTTATATTTGCAAGTTGGTTGCTGGATTCTGTTATCCAGCTTATTGGTGGCTGCGTTTTGTGAGGGAGAGAGAGAAATTGCATGCTCTCTTGTTCTCTAGTACAGCTAATCATTATCCTTTCTCTTTTTATTGTAACCGAATCCCCTAGGGGGACCACTAGACAATTTTAATCAAAGAACTTTCTATTCTCTCCCTACTCTTCCTCTCTACTCTCCTTCCTCTTCTTCTTTTTCTTCTCTACTTACTCCAATCTGCTCCCAATCCAGATTTGGATTCAGGAACTAACCCAGGAACCAACCTCAGGAATTAACCTTAACAACTGGTATCAGAGAGCTCCCTTCGATCCATCATTCCCTTATCGCTGCACCATGGGAAAGAACCCAAACATCCCGAAAACCACAACCTCCATTGAAGAGTTGGAGGACCAACTGAAATCCCTCAGTTCAAGGATTGAAGAACAGTTGGAATCCAGGATGGGCAGCATGGAGACCCGGATGAATGACCTTCAGCTGGAGAGCCAGCAAAAGATGGCAGCGTTGATGCAGGAGCAAAACAATCTGAAGCTTGAACTAAAGCAGGAGAACCAAAAATCTGTAGCCTACTTGGCTCAGCTCATCCAAGGGATACAGCTCCCAGGTGCATCCAACAATCCAACCGTAATCCAGTCCCAACCAAGCAGCAGCAGTAATAGGGCTAAGGAACCTCAAACCCTCACTAATGACAGTCCTAGATCTGATAGGGGAATTCTTCCAACCCCTAATGAGCCTCATGTTAAGGAACCAAACAATCCCGGACAACCATACTTTAATAAGCTATTGCCTAAGTGTGAGTTGCAGTTTTTTGGAGGAGAGGGGAGTAAATCATGGGTTAGCAAATGTAGGAAATATTTTCAGATTTTTGAAGTGGCTCCTGAGAGACAAGTGGACCTTGCTAGTTTGTTCCTGCAAGGTAGAGCAGAATCCTGGTATTTGAATTGGAGTAAAGATAGGGAAGGTATAGGATGGGAAGATTTTTCAGAGGCCTTATGCAGGAGGTTTAGAGAAGTTAAGGAGGATGATGTGGTAGAAGAATTTCAGAGGTTGAGGCAAAATGCTTCGGTTGAAGCTTATGTAGACAGATTTGAGGACATGAAGCTTAGGATGGAAAAACTATACCCCCAGCAACCTGAATCCTACTTCATATCCTGCTTCATTGGTGGACTAAGGGATGAAATAAGAAGTGTAGTTAAAATGTTTAAGCCCTCTGAGCTGTATACAGCAATCGAGCAAGCTAGATTGCAGGAAAATCACCTAGAAGCCAGCAAAACCAAAGCTCCTTACAAGCCCCAAACCTCATTCAAACCTTGGAACCCATCACCCAATGCCACCCAACCTTTTCCCAAACACTCATCCAACACTACACCTACCAACCCAAGACTTGAGACCACCCACAAACAGCCTCCCAACCCCCCAAGAAGAACTCCAGGGACCTGTTTTCGATGTGGAGACAAATATTTCCCTGGCCATCAATGCAGCCAAAGAAAGCTCATGGCCATCCAAACCATAGAAGATCCTGCTGAAGAGGATGAGGACGATTGGCAGGATGTATTGGATTCTGAACTTCCAGAGGAGCCTATGGATGCTGAGAAAATACAGCTCTCACTCAATGCTGTGGATGGGGGACTAGGAGACAACACTCTCAAGCTCAAGGGACAGCTAGGGGGAAGATCTATCATGATTTTGATAGACAGCGGAAGTACCCACAGTTTTGTGGATGGGAAGCTAGCCAAGGAACTCAACCTCCAATTGGCAAAAATCACCCTAGCTACTGTTACCATGGCTGATGGTAGGCGAGTCACTGTGCAGGAAAGGTGTAATCGGTGCACTTGGAGCATGCAGGGTCACAAGTTTGCATTTGATCTAAGGCTATTCGACTTGGAAGACTATGATCTCATCCTAGGGGTAGATTGGATGAAGTGCCACTCCCCTATTACTTTTGACTATGATGAAAATAAGCTTCGGGTTAGGAAGGACGGAAAGGAGTTGGAACTGAAGGGGCTTAGTGAAAAAACCACACTCAAACTCATTACTACCAAGGCCATCAACAAGCTAGTACTTCATGGATGGAAGGGAGTCTCCTCCAAATTTTTCCTCCTCACCCTAACACCACCATCCACAACCAACACCGACTGCCTTACTGCCCACACACCGCCAGAATTGCAGCAACTGCTGCACTCCTATGCTGATGTCTTTCAGCTACCCAAAGGGCTGCCCCCTCCTCGGTCCCATGACCACTCAATACCCCTTAAGCCAAACTCAGAACCTGTTAATATCCGGCCCTACCGATACTCCCACCACCAGAAAAATGAGATTGAGAAATTGGTGGAAGAGATGCTAACCAACGCCATCATCCAACCCTGCAACAGCCCTTATGCATCCCCCGTGCTCCTAGTCAAAAAGAAGGATGGAAGTTGGAGGTTTTGTGTGGACTATAGGGAGCTTAATAAGCTTACAATTAAAGATAAGTTCCCTATCCCTCTCATTGAAGACTTGTTGGACGAATTACATGGGGCAGTGTTTTTTACTAAGATCGATCTAAGGTCTGGATATTTCCAGATCAGAATGCAGTTAGAAGACACATTCAAGACTGCTTTTAGGACTCATTCAGGCCATTATGAGTTCCTTGTTATGCCCTTTGGGTTGACCAATGCCCCAGCTACCTTCCAATTCCTAATGAACACCTTATTCCAACCCTACCTAAGGAAGTTTGTGCTTGTTTTCTTTGATGACATACTGATTTACAGCCCCACTTGGAAATCTCACCTCCAACATCTACAAATAGTCCTGCAAATCCTTAGAGATAACCAGCTTTATGCCAAGGAGTCTAAGTGTGCCTTTGGGCAGAAAACCATCTCCTACTTAGGCCATCTAATTTCAGCCGAGGGGGTACAAACTGATCCTAGCAAAGTTGAGTCCATGGTTACTTGGCCTGTCCCTAAAAACATCAAAAGTTTGAGAGGCTTCCTAGGACTCACGGGTTATTACAGAAGGTTCATTGCTGGTTATGACCTACTTTGCAAACCACTTACTGCCTCCTTAAAAAGGACCAGTTCAAGTGGAATCTGGCAGCTCAACAAGCCTTTGAGCTCCTCAAAACCATCATGACCCAAGCTCCTTTACTGGCATTACCCAATTTCCAACAGCCATTCACTTTGGAATGCGATGCCAGCAGCACAGGAATAGGAGCTGTGCTTATGCAGGATGGTCGACCTCTCTCTTACATTTCCAAACCACTAAGTCCAAAAAACCAGCAGCTATCAGCCTATGAGAGGGAGCTTCTAGCCATACTATTTGCTGTCACCAAGTGGAGGCACTACCTCGAGCAAGGGCACTTCATAATCAACACTGACCATGAAAGTATCAAGCATTTACTAGAGCAGCGCCTCCACAATTACATCCAAGTGAGGGGTATAAGCAAGATGCTGGGGTTAGACTATAGCATCCATTATAAGAGAGGAATGGACAACAAGGTGGTTGATGCCTTATCCCGCAAGTTTGAAGGGGAATCCTCCCCAACCAGCCAACTGTTTTACACTACCACCTCCACCCTCACCCCCCATTGGGTACAAGAAGTCCTCAATTCATACCAAGGGGACTCCAAGGTACAGGATCTTCTTGCCTCTCTCTCTGTTTCCCCCAACTCTCTTCCCAACCACACACTACATAAGGGCATCATTAAATACAAGGGACGGCTGTACATAGGGGCAACTACCTCCCTCCGGCAGCAACTCATTGCTCTGTGCCACGATTCTCCACTTGGGGGCCATTCAAGGATTAGAGCCACTCTCCACCGACTACAACATACCTTCTACTGGCCTAGGATGCAGCACCAAGTTATCACTTGGATTTCCTGCTGTGACACCTGTCAACGCTGCAAACCTGAAGCAGTAGCTTCTCCTGGCCTCCTTCAACCCCTACCCATCCCCTCCCAAATTTGGACAGACATATCCATGGACTTCATTGACAAACTCCCTAAATCTGACTCCTTTGATTCTATCCTGGTAGTTATATACAGATTCTCCAAAATGGCACATTTCATCCCTCTTTCTCACCCCTATACAGCCTCCACGGTAGCTCAAGCTTTCATGGATCATATCTTCAAGCTACATGACATGCCTCACTCTATAGTTTCTGACAGGGATAAAATCTTCACTGGCCATTTTTGGCAAGAACTTTTCAAGCTGCTGGGCACTCACCTAAAGCTAACTACAGCCTATCATCCTCAAAGTGATGGCCAGACCGAGAGGCTCAACCGGTGCTTAGAAACTTATCTCCGCTGCATGACATTCCACAAGCCTAAACAATGGGCTAAATGGCTTAGTCTGGCAGAATATTGGTATAACACCAGCCACCATTCTGCCCTTAACATCAGTCCCTTCCAAGCTGTTTATGGCTTTCCCCCACCCTTGCCAGTTTTGCCACAACTTCCATCCTCAGTTGCAGCAGTGGAGGACTTCCTTCAGTCAAGAGAGGCTATGAATAAATACCTCCGGGAGCAGCTGGCACGGGATCAAAACCGCATGAAGCAAACTGCTGACCAACACAGAACTCCTAGGGAATTTTCAGTTGGGGATCAAGTCTATCTCAAGCTTCAACCCTACCGCCAACTTTCCTTGGCTGTTAGGAAATCATTGAAGCTCTCTCCCAAGTACTATGGGCCCTATCCTATCCTCGAAAAGATTGGTCCAGCCACATACCGCCTGCAACTACCCCCTCACTGCAAAATCCATCCTGTTTTTCATGTGTCCCTACTGAAGAAACACGTTGGTAATCCTATCCTTCTATCTCCCAAGCTTCCTTACCTCATCGATGGTGAATTTCTTCTTCAACCCGAGAAGATTCTTAATACTAGAACTATTCTAGTGGGAGACACCCATGTGCAGCTACTCCTAATCAAATGGCAGGACCTTCCTTCCATAGACTCCACTTGGGAAGATCTGACCTACATGCAACAACACTTCTCTCACTTCATCGATTCTTGGGGACAAGAATCCTCTCAAGGGGGGGGGGGGTATTGTTACATATTCACGTAAAAGGAGGGGTAACTAAGTCATTTTATGGAAAAGTTAGTTAAATTCAGTTATTTCTAGTTTTCAATTGTAATTTTTATATTTGCAAGTTGGTTGCTGGATTCTGTTATCCAGCTGTATTGGTGGCTGCGTTTTGTGAGGGAGAGAGAGAAATTGCATGCTCTCTTGTCATTTAGTGCAGCTAATCATTATCCTTTCTCTTTTTATTGTAACCGAATCCCCTAGGGGGACAACTAAACAATTTTAATCAAAGAACTTTCTATTCTCTCCCTACTCTTCCTCTCTACTCTCCTTCCTCTTCTTCTTTTTCTTCTCTACTTACTCCAATTTGCTCCCAATCCAGATTTGGATTCAGGAACTAACCCAGGAACCAACCTCAGTTAGGAATTAACCCTAACATCTAACTGCTATTATATTGGAATAGTGTTCATATTCATGTCAATTCTGTGCAGGTATTTTCTGATTTGGAGCGTTCAGTATGTCGAATGGTGCATCGACAGGTTTGTATTCTTTTCTTTTTGGAAGTTAATTGTCTCGGCAATGAATCAATTATTCAAAGTGCATTTCTTGCATGTTCTTATTACACTTGCACTGATGGTGGGGATTAAGGGAATATTTTGGGAAGTAAAAGGTTCCTTTTAGGATCTTCATTTGCCTAGAATTCCCTATGAAGAAGCACGGAAAGGAACCAATGATCTGTCTTGGAGAAGAAGAGATGCTCTACTTCTGGATCAATTGCAACCCTATATTTAGTCCTTTCACTGCTAAATTTGTCAAATTTAGCTGTAGCAACTCTTTACTCTCATACTATAGCTTGTAAACAGAATTACCTGTGTGGACATGTATCTAGAAACTATGATATAAGCACCTATCTTGTTGAGAAATTGTTGTTTGAACACATGCAGGTTGCCACCATTGCCTGGTTTGAAGCTGATTCTGTCTGTGGCAGTCATTCCATTGCAATTCCTATTATTCTTGTCTTACCTTACATCTTCCGGTTGTTCCAATGTCTTCGACAATACAAAGATACCAGCGAGAAAACTGCTCTGTTTAATGGTACCTACAGATTGATACTCTCCCTCACAGCTTATTTCTTCTGCTGCTGCATTTTTTTTTTATTTAAATCAAACATCATTTGATATCCTTTTTCTTTTTCTTTTTTTTTTTAAAATTATTAAGCATCACTTTTGTTTCCTTTTCTGAAATATTTTTCTGAAGAGATTGCTAAATTACTTATCATTTCTGCTAGGGTAATTTTTTGATTTGTAGCTATTCATAATCTAACTTTTTGGTCTTGCTAGCTTTACTTTGGGAATAGCATATCATTTCAATTTTTGATAATGATTGGGATGACCCTTTGATTCAGTTTCTGATAATGAGGGTCGCTTCCCCATTGGATAATGATTAACCTCAATGATCATTACTATCTTGAAACGTTCAAGAAGTGGAGTGGCTTGGTTTTGAGAAGTTTAGAGTTCTTATATATCATATAATCTTGAAAGTGCTGCAGAAACTAGTTCTAACCTTTAGAATTAGAAAGCTATGTATTGCTAGCATTGTGAATTGGGGTGGGTACCCTGCATTTCACCCTGCCCTATAGATATATATCTTGTAACTGCAATTATATCATCAAGATGTACTCTGAACTTCTGTATACACTGATATGTCATTCACAACCGTTTTTAATTTTTAGATCTTTATTTTAGAGAAGTGAAACTGAAATTCATATATCTTATTACAACTTTTTCTGAAGCCTTTTGCTTTTGAATAAATAATTTATTAATTACGTCAGTCTTTTAATTGTTCTCAAGCAAAACTGCGAGCTATGATATTATCCCCATATTTATCCTTCGTATAAAATCTAAAATCTGGTTTTTGTTGCCTGAAAATTGCAGTAACTTATTTTGCTTATGGTTTCAGCTTTAAAATATTCGACCTCGGTGCCAGTGATTATTCTTTCAGCCCTTAAATATCATGTCTTCCCTGATAGGTGGACAAAATTTTACCGGCCCCTCTGGCTGCTCTCAGGTGTTTTGAACTCACTGTACTCGTTCTACTGGGATGTGACCAGGGATTGGGACATGAGGTATGTTTACTTCTACTGTTTCACAAACATGATTTGAAAATTGTTGCTTAGTTACTTCTGGAATCTCAGGACCACTTGCTTAAACACTCCAGCAGCAAAAATCCTCAAATTTGATACGTGTAAGATAAATTCATTGTAGAAAATCTGGATCTTTAACGTTCATTAATTATTTTTTCTTTAATTCTTTTTGCAGCTGCTTTACACGAATCTTCAAATTCAACAAACCAAGTATCTGCTCATACCTACTGTATGGACGAAAATGGGTATGAACATATATCCTCTCTGCCACTCATTTATGATTTCGAGGTTTCTGGGCTTAGAGGCTTACAGCTAACTTGTCTATATGAATAAAAAACATTTTGCCTGATCTTTGACACCTGAATTCCTTCATTTATCAAGGGCAAGCAGAAACATACATTTAACCTAATGAATTATTTTTCCAGTGATGGTATATCTTAGTTTAGCATGAAATTTACGTTGATCTTGAAATTATAATTTGGTTGAGTGGTTTGGTGTGGCTGGCCTAATTGTGAACTCTGTAGTAACTCTGTATTTGGAGTTGCAGGTGTTTTTTTGGGTGATCGGAAGTAATTTGATTCTCCGTTGCACATGGACATACAAGCTATCTGCCCATCTCCGTCATAATTATCTTACTGTATTTACAATCACTGCCTTGGAGATGGTTCGTCGTTTCCAGTGGGTTTTCTTCCGGGTTGAGAATGAGTGGAATAAAATGACTTCCAAGTCGAATATTCAGCTCACTGCGAATGACATGTCAACTGAAGAAACCAAGCTATTAGCTACTAGTGACCATAATGTATAGACAACAAATGATATATTTCTTGCTATCAGCTCCATATTTTTTGTGGCAAATTTTTTAATTTATTCCAATTATAATTTTCACTTAATATCATTTTTTTAGGGGAATAGGCTATTAATGGTAGATGCTAATGTTTTTAATGTATCCAAATACCGAACCTCTTCTAGAGTCATGTTTAGTATCAAAAACTGATAAACGTTTCCAGTGGGTTTTCTTCCGGGTTGAGAATGAGTGGAATAAAATGACTTCCAAGTCGAATATTCAGCTCACTGCGAATGACATGTCAACTGAAGAAACCAAGCTATTAGCTACTAGTGACCATAATGTATAGACAACAAATGATATATTTCTTGCTATCAGCTCCATATTTTTTGTGGCAAATTTTTTAATTTATTCCAATTATAATTTTCACTTAATATCATTTTTTTAGGGGAATAGGCTATTAATGGTAGATGCTAATGTTTTTAATGTATCCAAATACCGAACCTCTTCTAGAGTCATGTTTAGTATCAAAAACTGATAAAATGGAGCAGTAGTAATGCCTCTGTTACCATGGATACAGCAGTTAATTCTGCTGTTCTAAAGTTCCTAATTGGTACAGCAGCAGGGTAATTGACATTGACAACATTGCTGTGCTTAAGGTTTCAAAGCTGTTCTAAACTTGATGAAATCAAGTCTATTTTTCAATGAATTGTTATATTTTATGGTAGGAGCGGACATGATAAGCCAACATGTGTCGGTGTTTTATCTTAGACTTGATATCTCGGTTGTCCATCAATTTGTAACACAAGTAGAGGGGGTGTTCATATGATGGGTTTGGGGTCAACCCGACCCGAACAATTCCCAATCCGAATTTTTCTCTAAATCTCAACTCTATCCGATTCTATATATAATTTGGGTTTCTATTTGAACAATTCGTAAAATTTCAGATCCTGTTTGAATAATCTGAAATTATTTTTTAATTTCAATTTACATGATAAAAATTAAATTAAAACCCAAATCAATAATGAATATTGAATAGAGCTTCACCAGTCTCCCAAGAATGAAAATTTATCAATTCTTGTGGGTCAAGAACTAAGTCACAAACTTTAGATGGGATATCATATATGATATAATATATTCACCTTAACATACCAGGTTCCTAGGTGATGCGGAACTCCAAGGTTAAAGAACCCGAAATCCCTTGAACATACACTTTGATCTCAAAATGCAAAGAAGACAAACACCCTTTCTATTGAACTCCCAAACAACACGTGAATGGAAACGCAAATAATCGGGATAAAAAAAATTAAGAAAACGCCACAATCAAATGATTGATAAGTAATCCTAATTCTTGATGCAATAGAAAATAAAGCAAGAAATCTTACAATCTCTCTAAATAATTTCAGCTAAGCCAAGAGAAAATGTCTCAAAAGTTTATAATTTGATTTAATAATGAAGTTTACAACCTAGGTTAGCCTATTTATAAGGTGGCTAACCCTAATTCACTCTTTAAAACCCTAATTTAAATACTCATATGGCCTTACACGAATTTTCTTGGGCTTTTACAAGCCAATTAAGCCCAAATAAGTCTTAAACACACTTAAAACAAAACTAATTAATAAACCTTATAGGCCTAAAATGAAAGCCCAAAAAGAAAGACTAAAATAAATAACCAAATTAACTAAACTAAGCCCAAAAGAAGCCCACTCGCCTAGCCCATTAATAATACAACTTAAGTGAGTCATGTGACTTTTAAATGAAGCACATGACTTATACAATTAAAGCCCAAAGTTGTATAAGCCCAAAATTGATGGTAAAACACCAAATCTGCCTTCTATAAATTGGAGCACGCCCCAATGACATTTGGATCTTATATTTATGTGTTTGAACTTCATTTAGACCCATTTGAAAATCATAAGATTGCCCCTCTTCAATGGCATAAGATAGCCCTCTTGGATCCGTATCATTCCCTCCATCTTTAGAAAAACTTCGTCCTCGAATCTTCGTCTTGCAATAGTTGGAATTGGCACTTGAGGAATACATTCATCTTCATAAATGATCTTCTGCACTGGTGGAAATAGCATGAATGCTTCTTCATTAAAGAAATCATCATGATCCTGGAAGTTATAAACAAAAAGACTATGCAAAACATGGTTAGTATTTAATATAGTGGTATGATTTTGACTTTCTCTACTTCTCATATGCAACTCATTCTCCTTAATCAATAGAGAATCAACTGTAACTTGTGAATCTTCCATCGCAACTAAGCAAACTTCTTCACTTGCACTCAAACAATCAATAATTTCTTCACTTTCAATTATTTCTCCATCATGCACAACATCATTATTCTCTTCTATCTCTAAAACAACCTCATTTACCAAGTTCTCCACATCTTCAACTTCACCCAAAACCTCTTTTTCCTCATCAAGCTCATCAACACCCTCCTCTTTATGGTCTTGAGTAACTTTACTACCAAATCCTATATCTATATCACCCTTTTTCAGGTTCACAAATTATTTCTTCTAGGATAACTTTCTCATTCTTTCTCTTCGCTTTGCTCTCCTCCATCCTAATGAGTGGTTCGAAATATTGTCTAACCAACCATTCTAGATTATTAAGGTCTTTCCTTATCAACTTTATATCTTCCTTAAACACATTCATTTTATCTTGATTTAAATGTCGCTTGGACTTGTAATAAGACGTCCTCACATTCACTCGTATTTCATTCAAAATTTGGCTTTTACCCTCTTAATGTCCTCTCACTCTCTTGCCTTTTCCTCTCAAGCTTGTAACTTTAAAATTGCACTTCAGAATTTTAATCACAAATCAAAAACTTGAGCACATTTTAGAAAGCAAGGAAATAATAACTAAAAATAAAAAGATAGCTCAAAAATTAGAAAAGAAGACTCTAGACACAATGGAGGTGATACATGGATAAGAGTGGTGTACCACTTGATGATAAATAAATTAGAGTATTGGACAAGTAAAGATACTCTAACAATGTAAATGAAACAAAACTAGCTTAAAACAAAGAAATAAGCAACAAGAATCAAAGAAAATGACAATATGGATAAAATGAATGAATTTGATTCACTACAAAGTAAACCAAATTTAGAACCTAGTTGTTCTACCCAACAAACCAAGAAATCAACAAAGAGACCTAATTAAACTAAATGAAGTAGGTTGCATGCAAAAACAATTTAATTTAGAGCCAAAATTATCACTAGGCCGAATGGTGTAACAAGCTTGATTAGTGTATAAAGTTGTATGAAAAATGGTGGCAAAGTGATGGCAAATTGATGGCAAAATGATAGAAAAATAATGAAAAAAAATTATAGCAAATGATGCCAAAAATGGTAACAAAATGGTGGAAAACGATTGGAAAAATGATGGCAAAATGATATAAAAATGGTAGCACAAATGATCAAAATGATTCCAAAAATGATGGAACAAATGGATAACAAATGGCGGCACAAATGGATAACAAATGATATAAAATGGTGGCACAAATGGATAGCACAAATGGTGGTTCAATAATTGTAAAGTAAATCCTGGGTTAAGTAGGACTAGGATTGTAATTCAAAATCAAGTATGGATTGAATTTTTGAAAACCTAAACCCAAAGCAATAAGGATTGTATTTCCTACCCTTTAAAGGATTTCCAAAAGTATTTGGAAAAGGTGTAAATGCTGCCCCTCCCAATCCTAAAGCAAAAAGGATTAGTTTTTCCCACTTATGAAAGAATTAGGATTTCTTTAGGCTATATAAACTACCCTTACTCAATTGCTCCTTACTTTTTTTTTTCTTCTATTTTTCTTCTCTTTCACGTTTTTCTCTCTTCTTTCTTTTTTTTATGAACAGTACCAGAACAGTGCGATGAACAGTGCCGTGAACAGTACCACGATTTTTTCCTTTCTTTTCTTTTTTTTAATTCAACACACCTATCTAAAGGCTACTACTACTAGAATTTTATTTTTCATGCCAAAGATTCAAAGTTCAAGTTCGGTTTCTAAGGGTTTTTAATGAATCAAAACACAAGGTAAGGAAAATAAAAAGCTAAATTTAACACACAAAAAGCACACAAATCAAAACTTATCACTACCTAATTCGGCATAAACATAAAGAAATCAAAGAAAATAAAACACAAGCGTAATACTAAGATAAATATGAATTTACCTTACTTTTGGCTCTGATACCAAATGATGCGGAACCTCAAGATTAAAGAACCTGAAACCCTTTGAACATACACTTTGATCTCAAAACGCAAAGAAGACAAACACCCTCCCTATTGAACCCCCAAACAACACGTGAATGGAAACGCAAATAATCGGGATAAGAAGAATTAAAAAAATGCCACAATCAAATGATTGATAAGTAATCCTAATTCTTGATGCAATAGAAAAGAAAGCAAGCAATCTCACAATCTCTCTAAAGAATTTCGGCTAAGCCAAGAGAAAAACTCTCAAAAGTTTATAATTTGATTCAATAATGAAGTTTACAACCTAGGTTAGCCTATTTATAAGGTGGCTAACCCTAATTCACTCTTTAAAATCCTAATTTAAATACTCATATGGCCTTACACGAATATGTTAGTGGTTGTGCCCTAGGCCAAACATTAGGGCCTTTATGTAATGTTAAATTTCATTTTATAAAATTGGGTTTTCTTTATGTTATTGTATTGTAGGCATGTTACATTATAATAATATTTGTAAATAACAATTTAATGTTATTTTGACTATCCCTAGTTATTTATTGTTAAATGATTGATGATAAATAAAGACTAGTATAAGTTTAATTGATGATCATGGGATGATTATATATGATGATATGAATTAATCTTATAAGTACTTGTTAGGGAACAAAGTACTGGATAGACCCGCAATGAGACACTACATGGGTCAATGTCATTAGTGATCTCACAATAGTTATGTTATTAATCCTTAGACCTGAGATTATCATAGTATCCTACATGACGAACATTATGTTTTGACACAATCAAACATTATCTTTAATCGGATAATTATAAAGATTATGATTGGACATAATGAGAATCATGTAGAGGATAGTGAATAATCAAGAAGGAATTTGTCCCTCTCTTATGAGAGAGATATCTGTCGGGCCCCTCAATAAGTAGGACTGAGAAATGCATGGCCGTGCTCAAATGAATTGATGGAGTGATCAATATCATTTGATATTATCAGTCTACTTAGTGATCGGGAAATTATATGTTTGGACTATATAAGTTTGACATGGACCATGACTTATGTTCAAACAAGATATCGTGTGACAAAGGAATTATAACATGTTCTATTAGGTTAAAATCGAATTATCGATATTCATATTATTTGGGTAGTCATAATGTCTTGCTAGAGGCCACTTATGACTTGTGGGCCCGTGATGGGATTGAGACCCACTGCCAATATAATATGAACCTATTGGGTCGCACACATAGAATGTAATGAATAGACTAAGGGTTAATTCGGGCATTTCGAATTTTATTTTGTGAAAAATTAAAATTCGAAATAAACAAAAAAAAAAAATAATGATGATAATGATAATATTTAAGATAAATATTATCATTACATTATTATTATTATTTTTAAGATAAGAAATAAGGTATTTCTTATTTTAAAATGGAATGATGATAATAATAATATTTAAGATAAATATTATTATTATTATTATAATTATCGTTTTAGGTAAGAAATAAGATTTTTCTTATTTTAAAACAAGCCCTACGTTTTCTCTCTCTTAATTAGGGTTAGGTTAGTTGTATATATATATATGGTATGTATATATAAAAACCTCACTTAAGAAAAAGGGCTTAGCCGCCACTTAAGAGAAAAGCAAAAAGAAAATCGTTTTCTTGTGTGATTCTAGAGGGAGAATAACAAAAACCCTAGCCGCCAGGAAGGGAGCTAGCACCCCGGGCGATTCTGTTCGTTGCTTTCGCGTGTGGATACTGGTAGAGGGTGTCATTTCGCGTGAGATCGCACCTACAATTCGATTTATCTGCGCTACAAGAGGTTGGTAATCGTTACACTTCTCCTTTTATTGAATCAATTGGATCGCTTGGATCCGTGGTGGGTTTTCATTGTTCCGCTGCGATATTTTATTTACTATTTCGAAACCCAACAGAATATTCTTGGGCTTTTACATGCCAATTAAGCCCAAATAAGTCTTAAACACACTTAAAATAAAACTAATTAATAAACCTTATAGGCCTAAAATGAAAGCCCAAAAGAAAGACTACAATAAATAACCAAATTAACTAAACTAAGCCTAAAAGAAGCCCACACGCCTAGCCCATTAATAATACAATTTAAGTGAGTCATGTGACTTTTAAATGAAGCACGTGACTTGTATAATTAAAGCCCAAAATTGTATAAGCCCAAAATTGATGGTAAAACACCAAATCTGCCTCCTATAAATTGGAGCACACCCCAATGATATTTGGATCTTATATTTATGTGTTTGAACTCCATTTAGACCCATTTAAAAGTCATAAGGTTGCCTCTCTTCAATGGCATAAGATAGCCCTCTTGGATCCGTATCACTAGGGAATTTGATCCACCAACAGGAATAATATATGGCTTTCCCCCTTCCTTCACTGACTTTTCTTTTAATATATTACAAAGAGCCTGATACCAAACATTGAAAATCGAGGAAACATGTGTTTTATAGATCTAATAGTTCTATAATCAAAAACCAAAGTGTAAGGCACTTGGTAAACCTTGGAGATAAATTTGACAATTTTGAAATACAAGTCAAGTGTTTTTAAGATTAAAACTCGGGGATCCAAATAATTAAATGTCAACAGAACTATTGACACAACTGATAAATACAAAGTTAAGGCATCAGTGTAATAGAGAATGCCATGAACCTAAAATTCCATAAGTTCAAAATGCCAGAGAGTACTCCAAAGCAATGACTTTAAGAGCTCGAAATGTAGCTAAAAGAAAATTGCAAAACCATAGATAAGATTTGTAAAGATACAAAAGATGACGGTGAGAGGCAAAACAAACCACACTCCCAATTTTTGCATATTCTTCTTTTGAAATAAGTTGAACATTAGCTCCAATTAGACGCTCAACCAAAAGATTGCCCGTGAATCCAGGATCTTGGTCCACAAGAACCTATAACAGCTCCAAAACATTTTCAGCAACAAAATAAGAGTAACAATAACAATACTTAAAAAACTAAAAAAAAATTGGGGTTGGCCCAAGTACTAACCTTAGAGGTACGAAGAATAAGATAGCAATCGAGATTAAGATACTAAGCAGCAATAGCAGTAGCATGACAATGGTTGCTCTAAATTCCACCAATGGTGACAATATAATCAACGGCATTAGCCACTGCATTAGCCATCAAAAACTCTAACTTTCTTACTTTATTACCACTTGACCGGATTCTAGCAAGTGTACTAGATCGGTTAGTAATATAGAAAAATAAGATTATGACCCAAAATATCGAACCTAAGGGAAGTTTGTGCTTGTATGTGCTATTTCAATTTCAAAATCAATTTTGTGTGTAAAGAGAGAAGAGAAATCCCAAAGTTGTGATGATTTGAAGAATCAAAATTAAAACAATAATTTAAAACTAAATTAAAACAATTGAAAGAGCTAAAGTAAAGAAGAGATCTATTGAAAGCAATTAAATTGAATGAGTTAAAAATCAATATTAAAGACAACTTTCACTAAAGGACTATCCACCTTAACAAGTATTACTATGACTTAAATAAAAGAAAACATACAAGTGATTATGGAGAATTCAGTTTAATAAAACCAGATAACTTTATTCAAGATTATCATTCCAAGCATCAAATTTTCTTATTCAGATAAACTTAACACTTAGCATAAAGAACTGAATTAAGTCTCATAGATGTCTATTAAAGCCTTTCTCAAGAGATTTAACTTTCACCTATTCTTGGTTACCCTTTTCTTAATCTTAACTTACTCAAATCAATACACAATTATAGCTTATTCAAATTATAATCATGCATTAATCCAACTAAATTAACCTAAGAGCATGCAAGTCATTATTCAACTTAAACCAATTAATTAACCAATGCTTAATCAAGTTAATAATCAACTTAAAATTAAGAAAAGACAAGACTATGTTTAAGAACCAAGAAATAATCAACTTATATTAAAAATTGAAGAACAAACTCAAGTCATAATAATACAAGTTAAGGATTCAAGTATCCTTTAGCAAAATTTAAAGAAAACTACTCACAAACCATTCTTAAAATTAAAACAACGTTTTGAAGAAAATAGTAAAAACAAAGAACGTAAAAACAAACTAAGAAAAGAAAGCTTAATTCTAAGGATTCGATCCCTTCTTCTGTGTTTTGGACTGCTATTTATAGGCAAAATTGTAGTAGACTCCTTGTTAAACTCCAGTCACAGAATAGGAATCAAATTCTACTAAAACAGGAAGCTCGATAATCCTTCGCGAAGTGGGAAAACTGGATCACGTGGCCACGCCTTACTCTTTGATATTGAACATGTGGTCACGTGTATTTGTGTTCTTCCTCACACGTGGCACGTGTGGTCCTTCACTAAGAATCCACGTGGTCACGTGTCTTCACTTCATCTCTTCAATTCTCTTTACATGGCCACGACTTCTCATGTCTACTTCTTCATGTGGCCACGGCTCTTCATGTATACTTCTTCACGTGGCCACGTGTCTTATGCTTTAATGTTTTCACGTGGTCACGTCTCAAGACTCTGGACTGGACGCTCGTTTTCTCGCCTAAAACTCTTATATTTGCACTTTTAGCCCTAAACTTTGTCCTTTTCGCACTTTAAGTCCTTTATTAACAATTTAAACCTAAACATCAAACAAAACATAAAATTAACTTCAAAAACATAAATATTGACAAATTAACTCTAGATTAACCTAAATAAAACCAAAACAACTAAATAACACAACTAAAAACATATCAAAAACTATATATAATTCACACTTATCAAATACCCCACACTTAAACCTTGCTTGCCCTCAAGCAATTTAGAACAAACCCTCCTTCAAAACTATCAAACTTGTATAGAGATATGCAATTTCAAAACCAAACTTAGCATTTTAACACAAGCACTTAATATAACTCTAAATAGATTAACTTCAACAAAAGAATATAAGCTAGTTTCCTTGAGTGTGTGCAAGACCAAATCATTTTAAGCAATTTTGAAAATCAAAATATCAACACAACTAGGTAATGAAGTATAGAATATATGAATGCATAAGCATACAATCGGTTTCGTGCTTGAAACTCTAGAAACACAATAGGCCTCTCCTTTAGCACCGGAACCCGAAGGTCATCTCCGCTAAACAACTCAAAACAAACTTAAAATCACATAGGTCTTTCAAAGGTTATAATGGTGCTAAGGGTATGTTTATCAAAGAATGGATAAAAGATAATCAAAATGAATATAGCCACTCTAAGACAAAATAGATTATAAAAACCTCAATAACTTAAACAATACAAATTCTGCTCATCCTTGCCTTGATTCCAAACTTTCTTTTAAAAAGATAATATATCCTTTCACCAAGAAGTCATTATTTTTCCATTTTTCCTTGTACTACCCCACACTTATATTTCTTCATATTTGCTAGTTCTCTTTTTCTTTCTTTTTCCTTTTCTCAAACTTCAAACATTCTTTTTTTTTTCTTTTTTTTTTCAAGTGAACTAGCATTCACAAGCTAGCCTCAAGGTAATACAAGGTATATTTTCAATTGAATTTATCAACAACTTTGCTAAGACTTTCTTACTACACCCAATAAAACTTTACTCTTTTCATGCATCCATTTAATCCTAAAGTGGCCAATTTCATAGGGTGAGATAAAAGCTTTTTAGGTTATATGGTTAAAACATTAGGTGTAACAAGAAAATATTAATAGTACGCATTAAGCATATCCTTATAGGCTCAAAATGGCTTAACAAAAGATAATTTCATAAAGGTAGGACACAAGTTTTTAAGAAAGTTTATCAAGAAAATTATTGCCTAGATCATTTTCTAAGATGCTTGAGTTGTTCATATGCTTTGAAGGGTGATGAGGAAGGTTCTAGTGCTCTAAATTTTCTTACTTCACTACTTCATTGCATTGATTTTTCACTAAGTTAAAAACTGGTCTAAGTGCTTTTAAGAATTTGGAAACTAACTAACATTTATCAAGTTGAAAATTAACCCATCCAAAGGCATATTAAACAACATAAATGTTCTCTTGCTAGCAAAGGTCCAAAACATACATATTCCATATCCAAGTTCAAAGTGTTCCCAGTTTTGAAGTCAATTAGGGCAAACTAAGTTTTCATGTAAATTAAATGAAAAGGTGAACTACATAAGTCTTTAATACGTTTTACAAACTTTAGAAAACAAACAAAACATAAACACAATAAAAGAAAAGAAAATAAAACACAAAACACAAAATAACAAAGTTTGATTCATGAAAAAGAAAAGAAAAGTTGAAGACAAACTCCCTGAAAGGAGGCTACCCCTCAAAATTTTGCTGTCCATAGAAAATGATGATCTATTCCGGTGGAGGTGGTGGTGGAGGAATTCGCTGCCAAAAGTGATGGATAAAATGCTAAACTCTCATATTTCCTTCCACGATAGTATCACGAAGCATATCCAATCTTCCTTGCATTTGATCGAGTCTAATTTGTTGAGCATCCATCCGGCCACTTAATTGATTTTGCTTCCCATTCTGGTGTTGTAGGCTCATTGATGGGGGAAGGCACAGCTGTGGCAATATACTCCTCATTTGGTTCCTCTTGCTACTCCTCAAACCGAATATTATTCTCTCTTAAATACTCCTCCCGAGTCGCCCAATGACCATGAGGCTTAAGGATCAGAATTTTCATCCTTTTCAGCATTTTATTATCAATACAAGGCAAATCTCCTTTAAGTGGTTCTCCATAAACTGGATGCTCAACTGCAGAAGCTGAAACCATAGCTATCCACCCTATAGAAATATTATCAATGTGCCCTGGCATTTTCTGCAAGTTCTTAATTCGAGTAGCTATAATGCCCGCTCCATTTAGTGCTATTCCATCCATCATGCATCGGAGAACCATTGCTTGAGATACACTAATAATGCTTGCATTCTTCAAATTGTTGTACATACTCTTTACAAGAAAACAATGAATGATTCTTAATGCATGAGTCCTTAAAGCATGGACCTTGCATTGTCCCCCTACCCATGGCTCATCTAATTCAAGATCCTTGATTCATTCCCAATTCTCCACAGGCGAAGCATCTTCCCGTTCAGTAGGGACATTTGGCACAAATCCAAGAATTTCAGAGAACTGACTAAAAGTTAAGGAATATCCTTTCTTACCCAACTTAAAACCGACTGTGTCGTCCTCCGCATCTCTCTTAAAGGAGCATTCAAAAGAATACAAGAAATTTCGTGCCATATCTGGATATATTTTTGGTTTCTTTTCAATGAACTTCCCCCAGCCAATATTTTGGATCAATGGTTCTATCTCATGATCCCACAGATTTCCAGCCGGGATGTTGAGGAACAAATGGCTTAAATAGGCGGGCTGGACATAGGTACATTTGCTGAAGTAGTCAAATTTATTAATCTTGGCCCTATCTACATATGACGGAATGCGTACCCCGAAAGAACTTGCTACATCAGGATATTTGGTCCTTTGAGGTGCCACTACAAAGAAAGAAAAACACAATGTAAGTATCCACTTATAACCCAAAATAAACTAAGGTGTAAGCATAGGAAGCATGCATTGAATAAATTGAAATACTCTTGGGTGCAATGAGAAATGTGGATAGCATATGTGGAGATCAAAATGATAGGCATAAAAGACATTCAAAGGTTGAGCACAAAGACTATGTTAAACATAATGCCTATCATGCATGAATAATCCTATGAACCAATCTTTAAAGAGGTGAATTAAGTCATAATGCATGCCTGCAAATCATAAACATGCTATCCAAGAGTGAAAGTTCAATGTTTCTAAAGAAAAACTCATTGAGGCATTTTATCAAGCATGTTATGAGCACAAATTTGAGCATTAATTTAAAGAGCATAACAAAGATTGTTCACTACCCAATTACATACCAAGCATCTATAACATGCATATAATACTCATAATCATCCAAAGAAGCAAAAAGAATTAACATGCAACCAAAATTTTAAGTGCAAAGTAACCTAAAAACCAAACATTCATGAACAAAAATAGCACAAAACACAACAATGGATGATAAGCAAACAATAATTAAGGAGTAATGAGAGTAAATACTTACTTGGAAGTAAGAATCACACCAAAATTGCAGCACAAAGTTGAGGTGGTGTGTGTGAGTTGTGAAAAACCTAAAATAATGAAGAAAATGTGGAGAAGGAAGAGATGATAGGTAGGAGAGAGAGAAAAAGTAAAGAGAAAGCAAATGGAGATGGTGATGATCGGAGGTGAGTGAGAATTCCGTGGTCACGGGTTAATTTCGCGGTGGTGAGGCATGGGCACAGGAGAGAGCAAATTAAAATGAAGAAGAAGCAAATAAAATGGCGTGAAAATGTGTATATAGGCAGGGATAAGAGGCGTGGCCACGTGATTTTTCCTTTGTAAAACATGTGGTCACGTGTTCATGTATTTTTCTGCCTTTCTTCTTTGAAACATACCCGTACAATTAAACTTCCCTAAATGCAATTTTTCCATTTTGAAAACATCAAATCTTTTCCAGGAAAAGCATGTCTTCATTTTAAAACCTTGTCAATGTACTTCTTCCATGAATCAAAACACACAAACACACAAACATGTAGAAAACACAAATTTTGACTGAAAACATAAAAGAGAAAGAAAGTTGGAGTTCTGAGTTTTTGGAGTCTCCAGCTAGACTCTCCAAACCATTTTTTAAGTATCTTGAAGAACCATGGTTGCTTCAGCAACCTCTTGTTGTCCGATTTGGTATGGTCTGAGTCGATGACCATTGACTGTAAATTCACGTCCATCTTTTAAGCTTTTGATCGTCACTACACCAAGATTACTGCTTGACATCACTTGATATGGTCCAAGCCACTTCGATTTCAGCTTTCTTGGAAACAAACAAAGAAGACTATTATAAAGAAGTACTAACATTCCCGGAACAAAATCTTTTACCCTTAGATGCTTGTCATGCCATCGTTTGATCTTTTCTTTATAAAGTGCAGCATTGTTATATGACCATTGTCGAATTTCATTGAGTTCATTGAGCTACAATTTTCTCCTTTCTCCTGCATTTCTCAAATCAAAGTTAAGAAATTTGATAGCCCAATATGCTTTATGTTCTAATTCGACTGGAAGGTGACATGCTTTTCCAAAAATAATTCTAAAGGGAGACATACCTATAGGAGTTTTGAATGCAATTTGATAAGCCCATAAAGCCTCATCTAACCTAAGAGACCAATCTTTTCTAGAGTTATTTACTGTTTTCTCTAAAATTGACTTCAACTCCCTATTAGATACTTCCACTTGTCTATTGGCTTGAGGGTGGTATGGGGTTGTGATTTTGTGCTTAACACCAAATTTCTTAAGTAAGGTCTTAAATTGATGGTTAGCAAAATGTTTGCCTCCATCACTTATAATAGCTCTAGGTGCTTCAAATCTAGTGAAAATTTTCTTCCTAATGAATTCCAGCACAATTTTTGCATCACATGTCCTAGTAGCTATTGCCTCTATCCATTTACTTACATAATCCACAGCTACCAAAATATACTCAAACCCAAATGAATTTGGAAAAGGTCCCATAAAATCAATGCTCCAAACATCAAAGATTTTCACTTCTAGCACATTGTTCATAGGCATCTCATCTCTTTTGGATATATTTCCTACTCTTTGGCATCTATCACAAGTAGCTATAAAAGATCTTACATTCGTAATTAAAGTAGGCCAGAAAAACCCTGATTGGAGTATCTTTTGAACTGTCCTATTTGGTCCGTGATGACCTCCAACTTCACCTCCATGACATTGGTTCATAATAGTTTCTTGCTCCGATTTCGGTACACATCTTCTTAGTATTTGATCCGGGCATATCTTGATAAGGTATGGATCGTCCCAAAGGTAATACTTGGCATCCGTTATAAGCTTTTTCTTTTGTTGCCAAGTAAATTCCTTAGGAAGATAGCCACCTGCAAAAAAATTAGCTATATTAGCGTACTATGGAACTGAATTCTCATAAGTATAACAAGCACACATATGTTCATCGGGAAATAAGTCAGAAATTTCTCCCTTTTCGATACTAGCATGATCCAATCTAGATAGATGGTCAGCTACACAATTTTCTACTCCTTTCTTATCTTTGATTTTAACATCAAATTCTTGAAGTAGTAACACCCATCGGATAAGTCTTGGTTTAGAATCCTTCTTTGCAAAAAGATGTCTCAATGCGGCATGGTCCGACCACACCGTAACTTTGGATCCTAAGAGGTAAGACCTGAATTTCTCAAATGAAAAGACTATTGCCAAGAGTTCCTTCTCTGTAGTGGTGTAATTTACTTGGGCTCCGGTGAGTGTATGGCTTGCATAATAGATGGTGTAGAAAATCTTCTCCTTTCGCTGTCCTAAGACTGCTCCAACTGCATAATCACTTGCATCACACATAATTTCAAATGGTAAGCTCCAATCGGGTGATGCAATGACCGGTGCACTAACTAATTTTTGCTTCAATAGGTTAAAAGCCTGCAAACACTCAGCATTAAAATTAAATGTAGCATCTTTAAGCAATAAATTAGAAAGTGGTTTGGCAATTTTAGAAAAATCCTTAATAAATCGACGATAAAACCCGGCATGACCAAGGAAACTCCTAATGCCCTTTACACTAGTTGGTGGAGGTAATTTCTCTATCACATCAATTTTTGCTTTGTCAACCTCAATGCCTTTTTCAGAAATTTTATGCCCTAAAACAATGCCTTCTCTAACCATGAAATGACATTTTTTCCAATTTAGCACAAGATTTGTTTCTTGACACCTTTTCAAAACCAATTCTAGATTATGCAAACAAGATTCAAAATCATGACCATAAATAGTGAAATCATCCATGAAAACTTCCATAAATTTTTCAATAAAGTCATGAAATATGGCCATCATGCATTGTTGAAATGTGACAGGTGCATTACAAAGACCAAAAGGCATTCTCCTATATGCAAATGTTCCATATGGACATGTGAATGTGGTCTTTTCTTGGTCTTTCGGGGCTATATATATTTGCATATACCCCGAATAGCCATCTAAGAAACAATAAAATTTATTTTCTGCTAATCTTTCTAACATTTGGTCAATAAAAGGCAATGAAAAATGGTCTTTTCTAGTGGCATTGTTTAACCTTCTATAGTCAATACATACCCTCCATCCCATTACCGTGCTTGTAGGAATTAATTTATTATTTTCATTTATCACTACAGTCATTCCCCCCTTTTTAGGTACACATTGAATAGGACTTACCCAATTACTATCAGAGATAGGATAGATAATACCTGCATCAAGTAGTTTCAATACCTCCTTTTTCACTACCTCTTGCATAGTTGGGTTGAGCCTTTGTTGAGGTTGCACCACTAGTTTAAAGTTGTACTCCATGGGTATACGATGTGTACAATAGCTTGGCCTAATCCCTTTTAAGTCGGATGTTGCCCAACCAATTGCTCCTTTATGCTTTTTGAGTACTCCAATGAGCATTTCTTCTTCCAAATCTATCAACAAAGATGAAATAATTACCGGATCAGCATTATCACTTAAAAATACATATTTCAAATGAGATGAAAGTGTTTTAAGTTTGAAATCTCCCTTAGGAGGGGATGGTTCATCCTCCATTTCATTATCTTCACTATGCTCTTGTTCTAGAATTTGTATCAACTTTTCCTCCTTTGTATCCAACTCTTTCATTTTCTTTGGATGCATCAAGCAACTTTGAAGCTCATTTTTGAGAATGATTTCCTCTTGCTTTGTGTTGGCACATTCTTGAACCTCATCAATAAAGTAAATGGATTCTTTAAAATCATACGAAGGGTGTTTTAAAATTTTATTAACATTAAAAACCATTTCCTCCTTGTTAAATCTTAAAGTAACCGTTTGTCCATGAACATCAATTAATGCTCTTGCTGTGTTCAAGAATGGCCTCCCCACAATTAATGGCACTTTTCTATCTTTTTCCATGTCAATTACCACAAAATCAATCGAAAATATAAAATTTCCTACTTTTACCAATAGGTCCTCAATGATTTCTTTTGGCCTCTTCACTGATCTATCCGCCAATTGAAGCGTCATTCGGGTTTCCTTTAAATCACCTTGATTCAATTTCCTACAAATTGAATAAGGCATCAAATTAATACTAGCACCCAAATCACATAAAGCATTTCCAACAAAATTACCTCTTAATTCACAAGGTAATGTAAAACTACCTGGATCTTCTAATTTTTCAGAAATTTTATTGGTTAATATAGCACTACAATTATCGGACAATTGAACCGTTCCTATGCCTCTAGCTTTTTCTTATTAGAGCACAATTCTTTCATAAATTTAGCATATTTAGGCATGTGTAATAAAGCTTCAGCAAATGGTAAGTTTATATGTAGCTTCTTAAACATGTCCAAAAATCTACTCAATTGTTCATTTTGTTTCTCTTTTCTAGCTAGAACAGGAAATGGTAATTGAGATTCATCAAGAACAGTAGAAACACGTTTGTCCTTACCTTTACCCTTCTCAATCGTAGGAGGCATTTTTTATTATTTTCAGAGTTAGAAACACTTACCTCCATTGTCGGTTCCACCTTTTTAGAAGAATTCTTACCAAGTTTAGGCTTCTCTAACTCTTTCCCGCTCCTTAAAGTGATTGCTTTGGCTTCCTCTTTTGGATTTCGGTCTATATTGGATGGAAATATCCCTTGAGCACGGTTTGATAAAGAACTAGCAAGTTGCCCCATTTGGTTTTCTAGGTTCCTAATGGATGCCTCTTGGTTTCTCATCCAAATATCTTGCGATTTCCATCTAGCATCTTGACTAGCTAAAATTGAGTTTTGGGAAGCCATGAAATTTGCAATCATTTCTTCAATATTAGATTTCTTTTCTTGAGGAGGGAGAGGTTGAGGTTTTTGAAAATCGGGTAGTTGGTGGTATGCTTGTGATGGGTATTGATTTGGGTAATAAGGTAGAGCTTGGTTTTGGTATGGAAGTTGATTATTGGAAGTTTGATTGTGGTTAAATTGGGGTCTAGGATTGGGGTTAGAAGAAGAACCTTGATTACCTTCCCTCCATGAAAAATTTGGATGGCTTCTCCATCCAGCATTGTAAGTATTGCTATACGGATTCAAGGCATTGACTTCTTTTACCATACTTTTAGCATTCTTCATTCCCAAAGGTCCTGGAATTCCTGCATAAGAATCAACTTCATTAGATAACATAGAAACATTTTTAGCTTTAAGCTCATTTGTTTCTTTTAAATGTCTTTTTTTCATTAATTCTAATTGAGCTTTTAGCATGGCTATTTCATCAATATTATAAACTCCCTATTTTTTTTGAGTTGCTCTAGAGGTTGCCCATTGAGCATCATTAGTGGCCATCTCATCAAGGAGTAAAAATGCATCCTCGGGAATTTGATTCATGAAACTACCATTTGAGGTTGCATCTAGCAAAGATCTTGTTGATGGATGGGCACCTGCATAGAAGATATGCATTAGTTGAAAAATAGGAACTTCATGATGTGGACAACTTTTTAAAAGTCTCTTAAATCTTTCCCATGCTTCATGGAATGGCTCCTTATAAAATTGCTGGAAGTCACTAATTTGTTTCCTAATGAGGGTGGTCTTAGTAGGTGGGAAGAACTTGCAAAGAAATTTTTCTTGCATTTGTTGCCAAGAATGGATGGATTGATTTGGTAGCATTTGTATCCAATCCCTAGCTTTTCCTATGAGGGTAAATGGAAAGAGTTTTAACCTAATTGCATCAGTCGATACATTAGGAATTTGCACAGTGTCACTCACTTCTAAGAACATATCTAAATGTTGTCCAGGATCCTCTATGTCCGAACTCGAAAATTGATTTTTTTGTACCATAGTGATAGTAGCGGGTTTAATCTCAAAGCGTTGGTGATGAGGAATCCTAATAGTTTTATAGGGATAGCATAATCCCTAATGGTTCTAGGTCTATCTCCATTCTCGGGGAGCTTGGTAGGGTATGTGTTGCTCTTCAATCCTAGCTGGTGGATCATTTATAGGTTGTTCTATTTCTGGATCATTCATGTTGCCTCTTAACCTTTTAATCCTATGGAATGTCCTTTCAATTTCAGGGTCTAATGGTAGGATGGGGTTGTCTCTCACCATAAACCACTAGTCACCCAAAAAGAAAATAAGAAATTAGATGAAGAAGAGAAAAAAACACACAAAAATCACTTTAAAATCAAAATAAATAAACAAATGCCAATGTATCCCCGGCAACGGCGCCAAAAACTTGACCGAATTCTAACAAGTGTACTAGATCGGTTAGTAATATAGGAAAATAAGATTATGACCCAAAATATCGAACCCAAGGGAAACTTGTGCTTGTATGTGCTATTTCAATTTCAAAACCAATTTTGTGTGTAAAGAGAGAAGAGAAATCCCAAAGTTGTGATGATTTGAAGAATCAAAATCAAAACAATAATTTAAAACTAAATTAAAACAATTGAAAGAGCTAAAGTAAAGAAGAGATCTATTGAAAGCAAGTAAATTGAATGAGTTAAAAATCAATATTAAAGACAACTTTCACTAAAGGACTATCTACCTTAACAAGTATTACTATGACTTAAATAAAAGAAAACATACAAGTGATTATGGAGAATTCAGTTTAATAAAACCAGATAACTTTATTCAAGATTATCATTCCAAGCATCAAATTTTCTTATTCAGATAAACTTAACACTTAGCATAAAGAACTGAATTAAGTCTCCTAGATGTCTATTAAAGCCTTTCTCAAGAGATTTAACTTTCACCTATTCTTGGTTACCCTTTTCTTAATCTTAACTTACTCAAATCAACACACAATTATAGCTTATTTAGATTATAATCATGCATTAATCCAACGAAATTAATCTAAGAGCATGCAAGTCATTATTCAACTTAAACCAATTAATTAACCAATGGTTAATCAAGTTAACAATCAACTTAAAATTGAGAAAAGACAAGACTATGTTTAAGAACCAAGAAATAATCAACTTGTATTAAAAATTGAAGAACAAACTCAAGTCATAATAATACAAGTTAAGGATTCAAGTATCCTTTAGCAAAAGTTAAAGAAACTACTCACAAACCATTCTTAAAATTAAAACAACGTTTTGAAGAAAACAGTAAAAACAAAGAACGTAAAAACAAACTAAGAAAACAAAGCTTAATTCTAAGGATTCGATCCCTTCTTCTATGTTTTGGACTGCTATTTATAGGCAAAATTATAGTAGACTCCTTGTTAAACTCTAGTCACAGGATAGGAATCAAATTCTGCTAAAACAGGAAGCTAGATAATCCTTCGCGAAGTGGGAAAACTGGATCATGTGGCCACGCCTTACTCTTTGATATTGAACTCGTGGTCATGTGTATTTGTGTTCTTCCTCACATGTGGCCATGTGTGGTCCTTCACTAAGAATCCACGTGGTCACGTGTCTTTACTTCATCTCTTCAATTCTCTTCATATGGCCATGGCTTCTCATGTCTACTTCTTCACGTGGCCACGACTCTTCATGTATACTTCTTCATGTGGCCACGTGTCTTATGCTTCAATGTTTTCACGTGGTCACATCTCAAGGCTCTGGACTGGACGCTCGTTTTCTTGCCTAAATCTCTCATATTTGCACTTTTAGCCCTAAACTTTGTCCTTTTTGCACTTTAAACCCTTTATTAACAATTTAAACGTGAACATCAAACAAAACATAAAATTAACTTCAAAAACATAAATATTAACAAATTAACTCTAGATTAACCTAAATAAAACCAAAACAACTAAATAACACAACTAAAAACATATCAAAAACTATATATAATTCACACTTATCACCACTCAATTGCTATCATCGCACTATATAAATATAAAAAATGAAGTTAAGTTCATAAAAAACCCATCACAAAATAAAATTGATCATGGAAATGAATTGTTAGATCACCTTCAAATAAAACTCGATGACTTTGGGCAAATTAGGAAGATTCCGGCGATGAATACATGTAAGAAGATGACCCAGAGAGAATCAGTGAAGTGGAATGGGATTTAGAAGAGAGGCCCAAGAACGAGGAGTGTATGATTTGTGGGTTAGAAATTCCACAATGCTCTTCAATTTGTTGCTTTCTTCATCCAATCCCATCATCTGAGGCTGAGAGAAACCAGGGATTATTGGTCTAGTTAAGTGCAGATGGCGGCGACGATGTAGGTTGAAGATCAGGAGCCGGCGACCACAACAAACAAGGGTGGCAATGAGGGGAGGATATGCAAGAGGGGAGATGATAATTGATTTTAGGAATTTTTAGATTTAGGTAGCTAATCTTAAAGGCAGAAAGGGTATTTAGGAATTTATCAAAACTCGACGTTTTAGAAGGAGGATGATTGGGCAAGTCAAATTTATAAGGATTTTAATTCAATCCAATTAAAAAAAAATTAAAATTTTCAATTCTATTCGATCCTAATAATTTTATTCAAATTCTTTATTCAGATCAAATTGTTTGGATAGGATCCAATGTTATTAAAATCAGACCAGATAAAGAACTGAAGAGCTTAAAGGTTTGTGATTCGATCGGTTGATTAGGGTTCAATCGAATTTTTTTAATATATTATTTTTTTATATTTTATATAAATATTATAAAAATATCACTATATAAAAAAATTAAAAATAGTTTAGAAAAATATATTTATCATCAAACATTAATAATAAGATTATATTTTCAAGTCATTCAACATTTATAACAAAAAATTAAGATAAATATAGTAAAAAATTGTAAATTTTTAAAAAAATTATTCAAATATAAATTATAAAATTTTATTTTATTCATAAAAAATTCATTAAATTATTTAAATTTTAATTATTTTGTATTTATAATTTTATTTTATTTTTTCCAGCAAAAAATAATATTTTATAAATATTTTGGACAAAAAATTGGTTTTCCTAAAATCAAACCGGTTTATTATCATTTAACTCGATTTAACCGATTTTCTGACGGTTTGAAACAATATATTTCGGTTTTTATTCAATTTGGTTTTCACTTATTGAACCAATCGAATCAGTCGAGAATTCATGATTAAACCAATTCGATCATCTGATCCGATTTTAATAACACTGGTATGATCCGATTTTGAATACCACTAAACACAAGTCACTTTGTTCCTAAATTTTTTTAACGAAGCATTTGGCATCGGAACTAGTAATTCTCATTTACAATAAGTCCTAAAAAGTTAATGTGAAATTTTTCTTCCGATAAAAAAGAGACATGTTTTTAGGTACATTGGAAGAAAAATTTAATAATAAAAATTATTATTTTCGTTTTATTTTAAAATGTAATTTTTTCTTTTTTTTACAAAAATTAGAAAAATAATTAAAATGTTTTAATTTTATTAAAAATTGTAGCTATTGATTAAAATAATTTTTTATATTTTTAAAAATTTTATTTAATTTTAATTAAAAGTAAAAAATGATAAAAAAATACTTAATAAAATATATAATAAATAAAATTTTACTTGCTAATTTATTTCTAGATAAAATAAAATAAAAAAAAAGTTTTAAACTGGGATAGAGGGCATGATAGTTTAGGGGTAGAATAAATCACATAATAAATTGTTAATTTTAGCCTTGTATTAAGCCTTTATTATATTTCCTTTATCGTCAGCACACGTGAACCTGTCCAATCAAACTGCTAGAGTTGCTTTCTCTTACCATTCATCATTACCCAATAGGATTGGTAATTCAATTAACAGATCAGCAATGTACACGTGTCAGATACCTATTTCACTACTCCCCACAAAGCAGATATTATAATATCCACTCTTTAAGAGTTGCTAATTAGGACCCTGCCAACCACCCGAATGCAAAGCTCTCCTTTCAAACACCCTATTAGATGGCGGAAAATGGGTTCTAAATGATAACTGTGGGCGAGCTAACCAGCAGCCACAACCGGCAGCCAGAGCCGATTCAACCTGAGCAGACCACACCAAGAGTGTTGACAATGTTATCTACAGTTATAGAGAAGCTAGTGGCTCGAAATGAATTGCTGGTGGAAGGGATAAGCTCCGGAATGGGAAAGAGCTTAAATGCATTTCATGGAGTGAGGGCGCCTAGCATAAGCATATCTAAGTATTTGGAGAGGCTATACAAGTACACAAATTGTAGCCCATCTTGTTTGGTGGTTGGGTACGTGTAGATGGATAGGCTGGTGCATAAGCATCCTCACTCCCTTATTATATCACTTAATGTGCATAGATTGCTGGTTACGTGTATCATGGTTGCTTCTAAGATGCTGGATGATGTGTGGGTTTCTCTCTCTCTCTCTCTCTCTCTCTCTCTCTCTTTAATTATGTATATATTCAGCATTCACCAACATGCCCTTTTTATTCTCCTTGTTAACCTTGTCTCTTGCTTTTTATCTATTAGAGATAATATATATATATTTTTTCCTGCACTTTAACAAAATATTTTTTAAACTAATCAAATATCAAATTATCTTATAAATTTATTAAAAATATCAAATTATATTTTTATACTAATACGTGACACATCATGTGGTGTGTGAATAGTGACATAGGATATGAATATTTTATATAAATCCTAATAGTATATGGATATTATTTGCATTTTTAATACATTTATGGACAATCTAACATTTAATTTCGACATATAGGTATTAACTTATGACAATTTAGGAGATAATTTATCTATTAGTTTTTCTAGCTCACTTTAAATGATCAATTTTACCATTTAATTTTGTTCAATTTTAAGTGTTTTTTAGAAATTTAAGAGAATTTTATATTTTTGCTCGTATTTATTATGTACTACAACATTTAATTTTGATAATATAAAATTAAATAAAATATTTAAAATAAAAAAGAACAATTTAGTCAATTGTTAATAATTTTTATAAAAATAAGATTTTTCAATTATGTTTCCCATGCTAAAATGAGATTGATCATTAAAGTGGAATGATGGAAATATGCTTTATTGATTTAATGTTATAAAGCTTGTCAGCTTGGGATCCAACTTGGGCTTTTACTTTAATTTTGTACACTTCAATAATAATGCTGTTGTGTTTTTTGGTTTACTGGCTGTGCTTTCATCACCTTCTCACCTGCTGTAACGATGGTGGGATTAATAATTGCTTTTGTTAACACTCTTTAACTATTGGCAAATTTGGATTTATTGTTAACATTGCTATTGTGATCTATTTATTTATTTCTTGAACATGATAAGGGTGACGAAAATTGAATTTCTTACATTATGCATTGTGGGGCAGATATTTGATCACTTTTTTCTATTATTCATTTCTTAAAAATTGAATTTTCTGAGGCCTAATTGGGATCATTTCATTTTATTCATCTATATATTCATATTTGCAAATTATGCAACACTTTTTGGATATTTCAATGTTGCAGGCATTATAACAATGCATTTTATGCAAGAGTCGGGGGACTGAGCAATGCTGAATTGAATAAACTTGAAATAGAACTGCTATTCCTTCTAGATTTTGGAGTTATTGTGAGTTCTAGAATCTTCGAAAGCTATTGGTTACATTTGGAAAAAGAGATGGTGGCGGATGGAGCGATTCACAAAATCGAAAGAGTCATTCCCTCCAACTCTGTGGATGATGTAACAAAAATTTTAGGAGAAGATACCCAAAATTCTTCATCACCTCAAGTATTGGACTGACTTCTTGAATTTTCCTTTGCTTGTTGGATTTAACGATTTTTGTACTCATCAAAATTTATGAAGAAAGAATTAGCACATGAAAATTGGATTCAATGATATGCAACCGCTAAAAAAATTTGCAAAATATCGAGGATTTTTATGTCTTTTCATAACTAAATCAGCTTAGCAAAAATATAAAAGTTGTAACAAAATTTAGTGTGGATAAAAAATTATTGCTAAATTTTAGCAAGGACGTTATTTTTAACATATACTTTTATGACAAATATTGTTTTGGCTAAATTTAGCATGTGATTTGCCCTCTCTAAATTTTGGCATGAATGTCACAGTAAGATTGTTCTTGCTAAACTTTGTCAGGGTAATACTTTTGCTGCCAAATTACCAATTTTCCTCATCCATTATGATTATTAAACAACAAAATATCCGTCGTTAATTACTTGCTAATGTGCTCTTGCAAAATTAGCTAAAGTTCTTTTATAGCTAAATTGTAGATAAATAGTAGCTGCTTGAACATATTAATCACTCACAAAATTAAAATTATTATTTTTTATTTTTTTAAATTAATATAAATATTTCATCATTTAAACAATAAATCACAAATGACAAATTTATATTTATAGACTACTCAATATTTAACATAAATATATATAATAATGAAAAGATAATATTTATAAGTGCTTGTCTTATTAATTGTATATTCAAAATAATATATGTTATATGATAGACAAGATGTACTAATATATACTTATAACTATAATGTGGGTAAAATAGTATGTACGACCAGATGTGTCGATTAATGTTGAAGCACTTAAGCCATTAGTTTGGTCAGTAAGAGATGTGAATAGACACATCTACTCCTCATTCTGCTATTGGAAAAATTGTTGCTGCATCTCAATCTGCTACTAAATCTATCTGACCTGCTACTCCACTTGTTGATCTATCTCTTATTAAAGCTTACTACCAAATTTTCCATATTTCAATATTTGATTCACCTGGTGCGTAATATTGTAAACTTTTATGCCCCAACAAAATCATTGGCAAAACAACAATTCAATTCTCCCATCTAAATGCAACAATTCAACAACCTAAACAAACAAGTCCACATAAGAATAAAAAGCACTATCCCTAGAGCAAACTACACTAAAGTTATAGTAAATCAGGTCTAGAATTAAACAACAAATAAGAATTTTTGGATGATATTTCTTCAGGTAGGACCAATTAAATAACTATATTGTACAATCTCACATTCAACATGAAAATTATCAATCTCAAAATTTATTTTTGGAGACAATTAGCAAGAATCCCATCAGTTTCCTTCTTGCCATTAGTTACCTAAACTAGATCCTTCAAAAGGATACATTAAACTATAACCACAATTGTAAAGACACATAGTAATATATAGCTCTTTCCTTTATTTGTATTGTTCACCTTATTACTCCATGACAATGCTTTTAGGAATCATTACCAGCATATACATTTAAAACTTGTAACTTGTCTTGTAAAAGATATAGAAAGAGCAGAAAAAATCAATAATCGATCATCTAAGCATAACAAGGCAAAAAAACATGAGAACAAACTATAACAGATTGAAAATGTAAGATAAAGGAACAAGTTCTTATATAAAGCATAAAAATGAGATAATTAGCTTAGCCTAGTTGCCTCTGCATCAGGTAATTGATACCAGAAGCCAAATCTTTAATTGGCCATTTTCTTAAAGGTTTGGAATATGTAAACTTAAGAGTCTCAGATAAAGTATTTATCATTATAAGCCATGTCATTAGAGCTTAGGTAGGCCTGTGAACAATCCTCCTCTTCACGGATATCAATTTTTACAAATCACCACTCAAATCGCTATCTTCCTCATCTTTTGGTATAACCTTTGAAATCAAGATGTAATATATCATCATCGCTACTTTGGGAGTAGTCGCTATTGTCATGTTACCATGGATTTGAAATATTGATAGAAGAGGAATAACAAATCTCAAGAAAAGGGAGAATATGCGAAAATGAAAAATGATGGAAGTAGTTAAAAACTAAAAAAGTAAATAGAAAATTGAAGTCATATTGTTTTAAAAGAAAAGGAAGAAATGGATGAAAAGAGAATGAGAGAAATTAAAGTAGAACTTAACAATTATTCACCTTATCTTAACCCTCTTTCTCTACCTTTTCTTGTTCATATCCCTATTTCATGTTTTCCCCTTCAAAATCCTAGCCCTTAACGAGCAAAATCCATAGCCTATGGTGGTGTCCTATGGTGAAGGATGCGATGGTGTCGTGATGTGCATCGGTCCCTTAAAACTAAAGGATTTTGAGAATCATAAGGAAACCTTTGACCTTGTTGTTCATCAAGCAATGAAGCGAAGACTTGTATCCATTTTTCTAAGTGATCTCTAGGTCATAGATTGCCTTACCTTTGCCTCGGTAAAGGGGGGCCGAGTTACCAATCAGCTCGAGTATGGAAACCTTATTGCGAGCTTTGATGGTAGGGACTACCAATCTAAGTTTTATTAAAAAATACCCCATGTTATTTAATTTTATACAAGATCTTTTACATTATCAAGAACTGATATTTACCTTTGCATTTTAGGGTGAGAAATAAGAAATTAGTCCAGTTTTATTAGCGAAAACCCCTAGTTATTTAATATAAATATTTTTATGGAATCTTTCTTTAGCGATCAAAGAACACCTTTTATAATAAAATAAAAGGAAAAGATGCACCCTTACCTTTATCACTTGCCCAGCTGAGCTCACAAAAGAAGTTATTCACAACAAATAGTAATAATGACAAAAGAAAAATAATATAAATTAACAAAAGGAAAAAGATAAAAAGAAATAAATTTTAAGCATACATCAGGGAATGAATGGGTGTGCATTGAGTGATATATGGTTAACTTAATTATTTTAAAGAAAATGAAAATTACATTTTTGGCCACACATTAGGTGATGCATGGGTGTGCATTAGGTTACGTATACCTTTACTCATTATCAAGTGATTAGTTTTTATTTTCCTTTAAGTAATGTCCTTGTCAACAAATGGTTCTGAAAATAAAATGAAAATAGAACCCACAAAGCACCTTAAGAATGATTTTGAAATACATTTTTAAAGGGGATAGAATAAAATAAAACTAGAAATAAAAATAAACTAAAAAGGGATTTTGATATGAAAATCCTATTATTTTTACCATATAGAAAAATACCCTTGGAAAGTGTTTCAAAACTTAAATTTAAATAGAAACGATAAAAATAAAGAAAATATTGTAAGTAAACTAAAAAAGTAAAATTTATAATGTTTAAATATAAACATATAAATTTTAATTTGTTGAAAAACTGAATCAAAGGAGGAGAATTTTTATATTATCTTTAGTGTACATACTCAAATAGAGTGTAGAATGTCGAATTCTTGGGCCTTTTTTTTCTCATAAAAAGGTTGAAATCAAGTTTTGAAAATATAAAATCTTCAAAATGAATGTTGGGTTTCAAATAAAAAATAATAAACTTAAATGCAGCGAAATTAGAAAACCCACTAGGATCCATACTATCCAATTGAATCAATTGTGAGCGAGAGTAACTATTACTAACCTCTTCGAAAAAAAAACATCTTATAGGTGTTGCCTCGTAAGAAACAAACATCCTATATTGGTATCCACACTCGAACACATCGAATGGATTTGCCTAAGGTGCTAGCTCCCTTCTATGGCGGCTAGGGTTGGAGAAAATATTTTTTCTCTCAAAGTGACACATCACTTTCTAGTGTATCTCTTAGGGTTAGAGACCTTACATATCATATGTATACATAGGTAGCTTAACCCTAATTAAGATAGAGAGAGATAATTTCGGGCCTATATATTTCTTATTAAAATAAGAAATACTTTATTTCTTATTTAAAATAAAAATATAATATTAATCCTAATTAATATTTATTTATTTCATTATTTATTTTGAATTTTAATTTGTCATAAAATAAAATTTGAAATACCCGAATTAACCCTTAGTCCATTCATCACATTCTATGTGTGCGACCTAATAGTTTCATATTATATTGGTTGTGGTCTCAGTTCCATCATGGGCCTACAAGTCATAAGCGGCCTCTAGAAAGATATTATGACTACCCAAATAATATGAATATCGATAATTCAATTTTAACCTCATATAACATGTTATAATCCCTTTGTCACATGATATCTTGTTTGAACATATGTCATCGTCCATGTCAAACTTATATAGTTCAAACATATGATTTCTCGATCACTAAGTAGACTGATAATATCAAATGACATTAATCACTCCATTAACTCATTTGAGCACGGTCATGCATTTCTCAGTCCTAGTTATCGAGGAGCCCGATAGATATCTTTCTTATAAAAGAGGGACAAATTTTATCTTGATTATTCACTATCCTCTACATGATTATCATAATGTCTAATCATAACCTTTATTATTATCCAATTAAAGATAATGTTTAGTTATGTCAAAACATAATGTTTCTCATGCAAGATACTATGATAATCTCAGCTCTAAGGATTAATAACAAAACTATTATGAGATCACCAATGACATTAACCCATGTAGTATCTCATAGTGGGTCAATCCAGTACTCTATTCTCTAATGAGTACCTACAAGTTTTATTTATATCACCATATATAATTATTCTATGATTATCAATCAAACTCATGCTAGTTTTATTTATCATTATTCCTTTAATGATAAATAACTAGAGATAGTCAAAATAACATTAAATTGTTATTTACAAATATTATTATATTTTAACATGCCAAAATATAATAACATAAAGAAAACCCAATTTTATAAAATGAAATGTGACATTACATAAAGAACAAAACGTCTGGCCTAGGGCATAACCACTAACAATCTCCCACTTGCACTAGGTCTAATGACATAAGTGTTTAATACCCATGGACCTAGTATGATTATCATGCTTGTCTTGTGGGAGAGCCTTTGTAAGTGGACCAACAATGTTGTCATCTATTGTACTCTGTATATTTTAACAACTCCTCTTTCATTGATTTCTCAAATGAGATGAAAGCGCCTGAGTATATGTTTGAATCTTTGATGGGATATAGGCTCTTTAGCCTGTGCTATAGAACCATTATTATCATAATAAAGATCTATAGGATTTATTATACTAGGAATTACTCCCAGTTCAGCAATAAATTTCTTGATCCATATTGCTTGGTTAGCTGCATCTGATGCTGCTATATACTTAGCTTCTGTTGTAGAATAAGTTATAATGCTTTGTTTAGAATTTTCCAACTAACAACACCTCTATTTAATAAAAACACGTATCCAGACTGCTATCTATAATCATCTTTGTCAATTGGAAGCTTGCATCTGTGTAACCATTTACTACTAGTTCATCTTCCAATCCTCCATACACTAAGAATGCATCCTTAGTTCTTCTCAAGTACTTCAGGATGTTCTTAATTGTTGTCCAGTGTTTGACTGGTATCTGCTTGTCATGCTCAATGCATATGAAAGATTCGGTCTAGTACACAATATGGCATGCATGATAGATCCTATAGCCGAGGCATAAGGAATCATACTCATACGATCTCGCTCTTCAGATGTCATAGGACTCTGAGTCTTGCTAAGAGTGATGCCATGAGACATTGGAAAAAATCCTCTTTTAGAATTTTGCATACTGAACCTATTCAACACCTTATCTATATAAGTACTTTGACTCAGACCGATTATCCTTTTAGATTTATCCCTATAGATCTTAATCCCAAGGATATAGGCAGCTTCGCCTAGATCTTTCATTGAAAAAGTTTTTTCCAACCATTCTTTGGTCTTTTACAATATGGGGATATCATTCCCAATGAGTAATATGTCATCGACATACAAGATGAGAAACATTACTGCATTCCCACTAACCTTCTTGTACACATAAGGTTCATCTTCATTTTTGATAAATCCAAATTCTTTGATTGTTTCATCAAAATGAAGGTTCCAGCTCCGAGAAGTTTGCTTTAATCCATAAATGGATCTTTGCAGCTTGCATACCTTCTTGGAATCTCAAGATGAACAAAACCTTCAAGTTGTAGTAATGGCATCCATTTTCCATATCTCATAGTAAGTTTTCATTAAGAAATGCTATTTTGACATCCATTTACCATATCTCATAGTTATACTATGTAGTAATGGCAATTAGAATTTTATTGATTTAAGCATTGCAACTGGTGAAAAGGTTTCATTATAATCAATACCATGAGTTTTCTTGAAACCTTTTACAACAAGTCTTTCCTTAAATGTATATATTTTCCCATCCATGTTAGTTTTTTTTTTCTTGAAAACCCATTTGTACGCAATGGTTTTAATTCCTTCAGGTGGATCAATCAAGTTCCAAACTTGATTGTCATACATGGATTGCATTTCAGATTGCATAGCCTCTAGCCATTTCTCAGAGTCTGGACTCGACACAACATATTGATAGGTAGTGGGCTCATCTTGATCCATGAGCATTACTTTATTACAATCTATTATGAGAAATCCATATCTCTCGAGTTGATGTCATGCCCTATTAGATCTGTGTAATTCTTGTGTAACTTGCACAAGTTCCATAACTATTTGTGGAACTTGTTGAGTTTCCATTGATGGTCCTATGCCATCTTGTGGTTCTCGAACTTCTTTGAGTTCTACTTTACTCCCACAGGTTCTTTTGGAAATAAATTCCTTTTTTAGAAAGATACCATTTCGAGCAATAAACATTTTATTCTCAGAGGGATTATAAAAGTAGTATCCTTTTTGTTTCTTTAGGACATCCCACAAATAGGCATTTATCAGATTTTGGTGCTAGTTTATCCGAGACTTGTCATTTTACATAAGCCTCATAGCCCTAAATCTTTAGAAAAGACAGACTAGGAGTTTTCCCTATTCATATCTCATATGGTGTCTTTTCAACTGCTTTAGATGGAACTCAGTTCAAAGTGAATGTAGCTATTTGTAATGTATAGCCCCAAAAAGATATAGGAAGATCTGTTTGACTCATCATCGATTGAACCATATCTAATAAAGTTCGATCATTCTTTCAGAAACACCATTCCATTGTGGCATCCCTGGTGGAGTTAACTGTGAAACGATTCCACAATTTCTTAGATGATCATCAAACTCTTGGCTCAAGTATTCTCCACCTCGATCAGATTGAAGTGCTTTAATAGTTTTACCAAGTTGATTTTGAACTTCATTTTGAAAAGTTCTAAACATTTCAAATGATTCATGTTTATGTTTCATTGGATAGACATAGCCATATCTACTGAAATCATTGGTGAAAGTAATGAAGTATTGAAATCCTCCCCTAGCATTTGTGCTTAATGGACCATATACATTAGTATGTATAAGGCCCAATAAGTCATTGGCCCTTTCACTATGTCCAGTGAAGGGATTTGTTGTCATTTTGCCTAATAAACAAGATTCACAATTATCAAATGATTCAAAATCAAATGATTCCAAAAGTCCAACTTGGTGGAGTTTTGATAAGCATTTCTCATTTAATTGACCAAGGTGACAATGCCATAAGTATGTTTTATTCAAATCATTGGGCTTAGATTTCTTTGTAGTTATGTTATAGATATCCCGATTGTTGGATATTTCTAGATTTAAGAGATAAAGGCCACTATATGAATCTGCAATACAATAAAGCATATCATCATAATAAATAGAACATTTCTTATTCTTAATAAAAAAAGAAAAACCTTCATCATCCAAATAAGAAACTGAGATAATATTCATACTCAAAGTAGGAACATAAAAGCAATTGTTTAAAACTAAAAAAAGCCCATTGGGCAAAGTTAATTCATAAGTCCTTATGGCTAAAGCAGCAACTCTTGCTCCATTTCCAACTCGTAGGTCAACTTCACCTTTTTCAATTGTCTACTTTTTTGTGTTCCTGCACATTTGTACAAATGTGAGATCCACATCTAGTATCTAATACCCAGAAAGTAGAAGTAGATAAATTTATTTCTATAACATAAATACCTGAAGATGTAGTCTCACTACTCTTCTTCTTCTTCTTCTTCTTCTTCTTCTTCTTCTTCTTCAATTCTTCCAAGTAAAGCTTACAATTCCTCTTCCAATAACCAGGTTCATTATAATGGAAGCAAACTCCCTCCTTTAGAGCTTTTGCCTTGGGTTTGGGTCTAGCTTGTGCCTTAGACCTGCCAGCACTTTTGCCCTAGCCTTACCCTTACCCTTGCCTTTATTTTTCATCCCCTTTCCCTTATTAACCATGAGAATATGATTCACACTTTTCTTAATGCTTTGCTCAACTGTTTTAAGCATTGCATGCAGCTCAGTAATGGATTTCTCCATGTTGTTCATGATGGAATATGACATGGTATGAATGTGATGATAGCACAACGGAAAAACAAAAATTTTATCATACATACCATACAATTCCAAAGCAAGAAATGAAACATGCAATTTTAGGGTTGTAGAACTTACAACTTTTGATGCCTTTTTAAATATTGAATTTGGTGATGGCCAGTAACTAAGATGACTTTATCCTCCTTAGATCTCGATCACCAATGCCAAGGAACAGCCTTTTACGCCACTCCCTCTATTCTCACACACACAATTGCACCGTCGGCTTAAAATCGAGATTGCTAGCTCTCTTTTAAGGTATTGTGTAATGGCTATAGTTTGAAGTTACAAAATTTGATTTTGTACTTCTCTTAGGTTGCTTTTACTACCCAAGAACACAAGAGAATGAGGAACAATCCTTTTCCCTTGTGAAAATTGGACCAAAAATTAAGAGAGAGAGATGGATGTAATTCACGCCAAAATGCAAAATGGTGGCTTGCTTTTGTTCTCATGCCAAAAGCAAATTGGTGGCTTGCTTTTGTTTTTTTTATGCCAAAAGAAAATTGGTGGCTTGCTTTTGTTTTCACGCCAAAAGCAAAAAAAAAAAAATTATCTTTAGGGTTTTATTTCCTTTAATATATATCCATTGATATTATCTTGGAATTTCGGCCACACCATCCAATTATCAAGTGAATTAATTTAATTAAAATCCTTTAGGCTTTAATACTCAATTAATTAAATTAACACAAGATAATTAATTAATTGAAATTAAACCTTGTAGGCTGAATTTCTCTCTCTCATGGATCAAAGCCCAATAGCAATTTTATAACCCATTACACACATTAATTTGACTTTAATTAAAAGCCCAAATTAATGCTCAATACTTTAATTAAATATTTTAAGCCCAATGCTTTGTGTACGATCCTATAGGTCCATTTAATGTTGGCAATGAATTAATAAATTAATTCAAAGGCTATATATATTCTCTAGCAAGATATTATAGCATTCCAAATTAAATGAAAATGCATATGGCATTTAGTGACCTAATGCAATTTTGCATAGTCCCTTACCCATAAATATCAGAATTAATATAAGGCATGGAACTAGTCATCCTTATATATATTAATTCCTTTCTTGATATTCCAGTGACACTGAACTTTCAGATAAATAATGATTACTCATTATTTTATCTCGGTATGGCCATACACTTCTCAGTTCACTGATCAAGTGGCCGATGATATTTTTCTCTCTTATTGAGAGGGGTAATCCCTTCACTTCTCTCATGCTCTCTAGCATGAATCAATGCATTCCCAATCATACCCGTACTTGTCACTCTATTACGAGCACGTTAGGTGTATGTCAAAGTACACAGTAATTCATAAAGAGTTTCATAGAGATTTCAGGTCTAAGAACTCCGATACAAAACTTGCATATGAGAAACACTTATGACTTGTACCATGTAGTGTTCTCATGAGCGGATCGTATCCAGATACCATGTACTTTAACATGTATCTATGATCTCTGATTGACACTCTTGTCCTAATAATCCGTAAGACAGAACTCATAATATCAGAGAGAGCATACTAGTCTTAATTCATTGTTATTTCCATAACAATGACTGACTAGGGATGTTTAGAATGAAGTCTCATTTGTTTCAAGGTCTTACAACCATGTGCCTCACACATGATAACTTAAACCGAAACGACATTCTTGGATTGTTTTATCAATTGATATGCACAGGAATACAAAAGATAAAACAAATGCCTCATTTTATTAATTTCAAGTGTTTTGTTACAATGCATTGGGGCTACGGCTTACACTAACAATCTCCCACTAGCATAGTCCCAATTGGGCATAACCCTAAGACCGAACGCTCTCAAATAAGCTTCGTGCAGATTTGGACGTAACTGTTTCGTCAAAGGATCTGCTACATTGTCTTCACTTGCTATCTTGCTAACCTTGACGTCCCCACGATCAATGATTTCTTTGATCAAGTGGCACCTCCTGAGTATGTGTTTGGATTTCTGGTGTGATCGGGGCTCCTTTGCCTGTGCGATGGTCCCGTTATTGTCACAGAAAATTTCTAATGGATCTAGGAAGCTTGGGACCACTCCTAATCCAGTAATGAAATTTTTAATCCAAACAGCCTCTTTTGCAGCCTCACTTGCTGCAATATACTCAGATTTTGTAGTTGAGTCGACAACGGTCTCTTGCTTTGAGCTTCTCCAGCTGATAGCACCACCGTTTAAAACAAAAACAAACCCAGATTGCGATCTAGAATCCTGAGTGCTGGTCTGAAAAGCAGCATCGGCATAACCTTGTATAACGAGCTCTTCTTGACCACCATACACCAAGAAGTGATCCTTAGTCCTTCGCAGGTACTTCAGAATCCCTTTTACAGCAGACCAGTGCTTCTCACCAGGGTCTTGCTGAAACCTACTGGTTATACTCAGTGCATGAGCAACATCCAACCTAGTACATAACATAGCGTACATGATAGATCCAATAGCAGATGCATATGGGATTCTACTCATGTTGTCCCTTTCCTCTTTGGTTTTAGGGCACTGTTCTTTAGTCAAAGGAACTCCCAAAGCCAAAGGTATGTACCCTTCTTTGAGTCTCCCATACTAAAACGCTTTAGTACTTTGTCTATGTACTTTTCTTGACTTTGTCCCAAAAGCCGATTCGATCTATCTCTATAGATTCGAATACCAAGTATTGTCTCGGCTTCACCTAAGTCTTTCATTGAGAAACATTTTCCCAACCATTGCTTAACCTTTTGCAATGTTGGAATGTCATTCCCAATGAGAAGGATGTCGTCCACATATAGGACCAGAAATACTACTATGCTCCCACTAACCTTCTTGTACACACAAGGCTCATCTTCGTTCTTGATGAAGTCAAATTCTTTGACTGCCTCATCAAAACGAAGATTCCAACTTCGGGATGCTTGCTTTAATTCATAAATGGATTTTTGAAGCTTGCAAACCTTCTTAGGATGCTTGGGATTGACAAAACCTTCAGGCTGTGTCATATACACATCCTCAAGTAAATTTCCGTTGAGGAAAGCAGTTTTGACATCCATTTGCCATATCTCATAATCATGATATCCAGCTATGGCAAGCAAGATCCTAATGGACTTGAGCATGACTACAGGCGAAAAGGTCTCGTCATAGTCTACACCATGAGTTTGTCGAAAACCTTTTGCTACTAGTCTACCTTTGTAGGTCTTATCAGCTTTCAATTTGAATAACTACTTGCATTCAATTACCTTAGCACCTTGTGGTGGATCAACCAAGGTCCAAACCTGGTTATCGTACATTGATTGCATCTCGGATTTCATGGCTTCAAGCCAATTTTTCGAGTCTGGGCTCTCAATAGCTTCTCGGTAGGTAGTAGGATCCTCACGATCTACTAACTCAATAGTGTCACTGTTAGTTATTAGAAATCCATATCTCTCAATCTCCTGACGTACCCTACCGGACCTTCTAGGTTCTTGTGTAATGGGTTCTTGTTCCACAACTGGTTGTGAACTTGATCCCATTTCCAACTCATCCTTTATAGGAGTTTGTGGCGCTTGAATTTCTCCAAGTTCTACTTTACTCCCACTGTCTTTCTTGAGAAGGAACTCCTTTTCCAAGAAAACAGCCTTGCGAGCAACAAATACTTTGTTCTCGGCTTGTGAGTAAAAGTAGTATCCCTTTGTTTCTTTAGGATAGCCTACAAATAAGCAGACACTGGATTTGGACTCTAGTTTGTCAGATGTTAATTTCTTAACATGTGCTTCACAACCCCAAATCCTGAGAAAAGACATATTGGGTTCTTTCCAGTCCATACCTCGTATGGTGTCTTCTCAACTGCTTTAGTTGGAGTACGGTTCAATAGAAATGCAGCAGTTTCTAATGCATAACCCCAAAAAGAGATAGGAAGATTAGCTTGACTCATCATAGATCAAACCATGTCTAATAGAGTTCGATTTCTCCTTTCGGACACACCATTCCATTGAGGTGTTCCAGGAGGAGTGAGCTGTGAAATAATACCACACTCCTTTAGATGACTGTCAAACTCTTGGCTTAAGTATTCGCCACCTCGATATGCTCGAATGGCTTTTATACTTTTGCCAAGTTGGTTTTCTACTTCGTTCTTAAACTCTTTGAATTTCTCAAAAGTTTCAGACTTATACTTCATTAGATAGACATAGCCATATCTACTGAAGTCATATGTGAATGTCACGAAGTAGCTAAAACCACCTCTAGCATGTGTACTTAAAGGTCCACATACATCGGTATGTATTAGTTCCAATAAGCCATTAGTCCTCTCACCTTTTTTATTAAAAGGACTCTTTGTTATTTTTCCATGCAAACATGGCTCGCATGTATCATAAGACTCTAAGTCGAATGACCCAAGCACTCCAGTTTTGTGGAGTCTTGAAATGCTTTTTTCGTTTGCATGTCCTAAATGACAATGCCAGAAGTAAATAGGGTTCAATTCGTTTGATTTAACCCTCTTTGTATTAATATTGTATATGGACTCTCTGTTTTGTAAATCAAGGATATAAAGGCTATTTTGCAACATGGCATTGCCATAAGAAATGCCTTGGCGACGAATATGAGCATTGCCATTTTTAATAACAAAATCAAATTCATCATTATCCAAACATGAAACTGAAATAATGTTTCTGCTCATAGCAGGCACATAATAACAATTATTCAAAACAATACAAAGTCCGAAAGGTAAAGTGAGGTGATAGTCGCCTATCTCTATGGCAGTAACTAGTGCTCCATTCCCCACACGGAGGTCCACTTCATTCTTCCTAAGTAACCGCCTATTTCTTAGCCCCTGCACATTTGAACAAATGTGAGAACCACAACCGGTATCCAATACCCAAGTGGTAGAAATAGAAAGGTTAATTTCAACAACAAAAATACCAGAACTGGACGCCTTGGCTCCATTCTTCTTTTGTTCTTCCTTGAAGAGAGCGCAATTCTTCCTCCAATGCCCTATCTTGTTGCAGTGGAAGCAAGTGCTCTCACTCTCTTTGAGTTTTGGTGCCTTGGGCTTGGATTGGGCCTGAGGTGCACTCCCAACTGACTTGGGTTTTCCCTTTCCCTTAGCGGGTCCCTTCTTAATTCCCTTTTGAACCATTAGTACAGGATTGGTCTTTCGAATGTTCTCTTCAGCATTCTTAAGCATCCCATGAAGCTCAATGACTGACTTGTTCATTGCATGCATGTTATAATTAATCACAAATGGATCATAAGCAGCAGGCAATGATCCTAATATCAAGTCAGTGGCCAATTCCTTTGGCACTAGTACCTCAAGCTTCTCAAGAGTATCAAGATACCCTTTCATCTTGAGTACATGGGTACTAACAGGAGTACCCTCAGCCATCTTACAAGAAATCAAAGCCTTTGTTGTCACGAACCTTTCGTGACGAGCTTGCTCTTGGAACATCTCCTTGAGATGCACCATGATTTCATAAGCCTCTTGGTCCATAAATTGCTTTTGCAAGTCAGGCACCATAGTGGCCAGCATCAGACAGGTCACATCATTGGAGTCGCTCTCCTTGGTCTTAAAAGTTTCCTTTTGAATAGCAGAGGCTTTCCTTCCTGGTTCTTCAGGCAAGGGTGCATCCAAAACATACGACTTCTTCTCTTGCTTAAGAACTATTCTTAAGTTTCGAGACAAGTCTATGAAATTGGTGCCATTCAATTTGTCCTTTTCAAGGACCGATCGCAATGAGAAATTGTTGTTTGAAGATGCCATTTTCAATCTACAATAAAATTTAGCAAGATTAAATGAGGTCTTATTTATGATCCCACAAACCGAATTAATATCCCTTTAAATAATTCGCATTAGTGATTTGATGTGGGCCAAGATCCACTTTTCACAATAACTTATTAGTCAAGCTGAGCCTGTACACCTAATAAGTTAAATTACTTAGGTAGGAAAACTCTAATCATGTCTCGTACATGACTCTTGGATCAAATGGGCTAGCATCTTAAGATGTTATAGCACAACCCATTTATTAGTTGCCTAGGTCCGGACATCCCTTTCCATGTTAAGTCCAACCTACATTCACAACTCATGCCTCACAAAGATAATCGGGCGCATCTAGGACTCCTAGTCTATGTGACCGATGATCGATGCCTTGAAATGTTTCGAATTAGGAAGGCAACTTTGTGACTTACTATTTTTAGGAATTCATTTTATTACGGCTTACATGGCATACGCTTTGTCATCCATACATAGCATGCATATATATATAATTGCATAAAGTAAAGCGTGACAAACATGGGCCCAAAAACCTACAACTAAGATTCTATACTATTACACAAGAATCTTCGAGTTGGGCTTCTCCACTCCGGTGGGCTTCGTCTTGATTTACAAAGTCTTCAAGTATATTCTATTCTAAGAAATAAATGAAACTTTTACAATAAAACATAATGGCTCTTAGGCCATATTTAATTACAAAACCCAGGGCCCATGAATGCACCATGCATATCCATTCATCACACCAAACTAGCAAATAAATATACATAACATTCATGGATAAAACAAAGTCCAATTTTATTTAATTTAGCCAAGCCCATTAATGGAAATTGTGTACTTGAACCTTTAAGAGATGACCCCGTGATGGGCCTGGGCTGAAGCCCAATGGACTAAATCCTCTTATTGAATAAGTTCTCTTAAAAGCCCAAAACACAAACTAGTTAGATTTGTGCCATAAATCAACTCTAGTATAATTTCCAATTATGCAATTTTTAATTTTATGTCATACAGCCCATAAACATTAAAAATACATATAATATGTGCTAACATGAATTAAAAATAAAATCATGAAGAACACATATATAGTACACGACATTCATGCAAAAACAAACAAACAACAAAAACTAGTTGTTTAATGCTTATGTAATGCCATAAAATGCACAAACATTTAAATCAATTTTATGAGTCATTTAATAATCTAAATAAGTCCATAAACATTGATTTAATATTCTGTACCATTTTAATCTAAATGTGTTTTAACCATTTTAATCAAAACAAAATAAACAATGTTGATTAAACATGTAACAAACACAAACTAGACATAGTTTTAAGTGATTTTAAAATTAATCAATTAAATTGTCATGGACCAGAATTAAAACCAAATTTAAAACATGTCCAGACCTGATATTTAATCTTTAAAAATCACTTACAAACATTCCAAAAACGTTTTACATTTAATATTTAAAAACTAGTTGTTAAACTAGCAATTTACATGCCAACTAGCACCTAGTTTCATAATTAACATGTACCATCAGGTATAAATAATTAAATCCGACCATTACCAGCTCTAATAACATCTTATGACAGTATATTAACATGTCATATCAATTATAATACCTATCTAATCAATTAAAATCATTTTTACACCAAAACAATGCAAAAAACTCAAAACAGAAAATTTCAGATTTGCATATTTTCATAATGACGATTTTAATTAATTTTTTCATGCATCTAAAGCACTAAAATAAGCATGTTTAGGCTCTGATTCCACTGATGGAATATGACATGGTATGAATGTGATGATAGCATAGCGGAAAAACAAAAATTTTTATCATACATACCATACAATTTCAAAGCAAGAAACGAAACATGCAATTTTAGGTTTGTAGAACTTACAACTTTTGATGCCTTTTTAAATATTGAATTTGGTGATGGCCAGCAGCTAAGATGACTTTATCTGCCTTAGATCTCGATCACCAATGCCAAGGAATAGCCTTTTATGCCACTTCCTCTATTCTCACACACACAATTGCACCGTCGGCTTAAAATCGAGATTGCTAGCTCTCTTTTAAGGTATTGTGTAATGGCTATAGTTTGAAGTTACAAAATTTAATTTTGTACTTCTCTTAGATTGCTTTTACTACCCAAGAACACAAGAGAATGAGGAAAAATCCTTTCTCCTTGTGAAAATTGGACCAAAAATTAAGAGAGAGAGATGGATGTAATTCACGCCAAAATGCAAAAAGGTGGCTTGCTTTTGTTTTCACGCCAAAAGCAAATTGGTGGCTTGCTTTTGTTTTTTTTACGCCAAAAGCAAATTGGTGGCTTGCTTTTGTTTTCACGCCAAAAGCAAAAAAAAAATTATCTTTAGGGTTTTATTTCCTTTAATATATATCCCTTTATTTTCTTAAGTGATCAAGCTAAAATATACCACCTTAAGATAATTAATTTTAGCCTTTATCACTTATTTAAGATAAGAAATATATATTGATTAAAACACCTTAAGATAATACATTTAATCCAAGATAATCCTTTTTGATTTAATCTAAGATAAATGTAAGACATATTAATCAAATAAATCACTTAATAAAAGAATTAATCATGTGCCGAAATTCCATTGATATTATCTTGGAATTTCGGCCACACCATCCAATTATCAAGTGAATTAATTTAATTAAAATCCTTTAGGCTTTAATACTCAATTAATTAAATTAACACAAGATAATTAATTAATTGAAATTAAACCTTGTGGGCTGAATTTCTCTCTCTCATGGACCAAAGCCCAATAGCAATTTTATAACCCATTACACACATTAATTTGACTTTAATTAAAAGTCCAAATTAATGCTCAATACTTTAATTAAATATTTTAAGCCCAATGCTTTGTGTGCGATCCTATAGGTCCATTTAATGTTGGCAATGAATTAATAAATTAATTCAAAGGCTATATATATTCTCTAGCAAGATATTATAGCATTCCAAATTAAATGAAAATGCATATGGCATTTAGTGACCTAATGCAATTTTGCATAGTCCCTTACCCATAAATATCAGAATTAATATAAGGCATGGAACTAGTCATCCTTATATATATTAATTGTTAGAGAGTATGCCCTAGAGCCCATGTAATAGGGATGTTTTTCATATGTATGAAATTTATATTCTTAATAAAAGGCATCATTCATTTATTAATGCTGTGTTTGAATACATGAGTTTGTAAATCTTAAATTAATAAATGAAGTCCTAGATATTATAAACACAGTGCAAAGGCAATCATGAAGGTGTTCATGATGTGAGATGTCTATCGCATACAAATGTGTTAATATCTAAATATCCCTAGTCATAGAATTAACAAGATAGGACATTGTTAATTCGGACAGACTAGCACATGTTATGCTTCTTGAATGGTTCAAGCAATGGTTCTCATAGTTGTGATTATGGATGATAATCAAAGCTAACATGTGGATGCTTGTTAGAGGAACAAGTTCATTGGAGACCTGCAAAGAGAATCCTCATATGGATATTAAATCTATGTCAGCGAGGAATCTCTTCATAGCGGTTGTGCAAGTATCCTTAGACTTGAGATCACCAAAGTTATCTTAAGTAGCAAGTGGTATACTTTGACTCCATAACTGATTACTTCCAACTGGGAGTGAACATAGTTAGGAGATTGGGTATATCATGACCTACTTGAAGATAGTTGAGTGATTGACAAAGGATTCACCATCCCAGATTTAACAAGGAAAGTTATCTCGCATGATTCTATAATTGCCTTGTTAAGAGAATCTCTGGCCAGAGTAATATGCCGAGATGGATGGAGATCCATGAAGGGCATTTAGGAACAATGGTTAAATTAATAGAACATACATAATTAGATTTATATGAGTTGACAGAAATCCATACTCATAATCTAATTGAGATAAGAGTGGTGAAAGGAGTAATTGCACGGTAACTGTTTCTATGGAAGGGTACAGTCAAACCACATGACTTTCCTGACATTTGGGTAGTCATGATGCCTAGCTAGAGGCCAATCATGACTTGTATAATGATGTATCAAAATATCAATAGAGATTGATAAAATGATTTAAATGAGTTTAAATCATGTGAGTTTTGAATAGAACTCACAATTACATATTATACTGCCAACACGGACAGGAACCCAATAGGTCACACACATATAGAGAAAAGGGTAAAATGGTAAAATAACAAGGATAATAATATTTGATATTATTATAAAGGTAGAGAGGAGAATATGATAATAATTAATTAAAGAGTTTAATTAATTATGATCAAATAAAATTATCCGCGGAACTTTTGAGAAATGTTCTGTAAATTGGACCTAAATGAAATAATGTATTTCATGATTAATTATTATTGTCTTATAAGTATTATAAGACTACTATAAGTGTTATAGGACTGATATAATAATTAATAGGACAATTGGAGAAATTATAAAGGGCCAAAGGAATGAAGAAGTTGGAGGAAGCCCTCCAGAAGAGGGCTACACGCCAACTCCAAACAGAAGGGCTTGGAGGGATTTTTCTTGGACCAAATTAATTTATATATGTTACATAAGTGTTATGGAACTCACATATTTAATTTGGTTTGATTTGGAATCCATTTGGGTATTTAAATCCAATTAGATGCACAAAGGGCCTAGTTTGTGGATTTTGTGCATGGTCTTTTATGAAAAGATTTAATTTGGATTTAATTAAGCCCAAATGATTATAATTAATTCCAGAGGCCCAATTAATAATTCTCCAGCAATTTTAAAGAGCCCAATCTCATTAAGGAGTTGGAATTTTAACCTAACTATAAAAGGCCAACTAATGAGAATTAGGGTTAAGTGATTAAAACAAAAGGAAAGTCTATTTCTCTTAATTCTCTCTCCTTTTTGCACCATTTCCTAAACTAGCTCTTGGGAATTTCGGCCAGCCCTAGTTGAACACCAATTTTTTGGTTCAATTTACCCCTCTCTAGTGTGGATTACTCATTGGAGGTGTTCGATTTTGGACACTGTGGTTTGCGACAACCCGGTGCGAAGTAAAATCAACTGTTCAACAAAAATCAAAGGTGATTTTTCTTATTCTCATATAGTTATATTGTGTATTCATTGTAAGATCAGATCTAATGGTTAAAAATTTTAAAATTCCGCTCATGTATGTGATGCATGTAACCGTTAAATTCCAACATGGTATCAGAGCCACGGTTTTGCCATGGATATACAATTCTATATTATTCTGCGGAATAAGTTTTGTTCTATTTTGAGTTATTTATTTCATGAACTTTAAAATATGAGATTTAATTGTTCATGAATGAGAAATATTGATTTCTGGATGTATTTGTGATCAAATAAATTTGGTGGAAACAAAACCGAAATTTTTGAAGAAAAATGATTTGGGTTTGGCGTAAAACCCATTAGGGTTTGGCGTGAAACCCTAGGTATTGTAGGGGCTGTTCTAATTTAATTTCTTATGGATCCATTTAAAAATCATTTAGATGATATTTTATATGTTTAATATGTGATATTAAGACGTAGGATCGAACGGAATTAAAATCGAACAAGTTTTGCATGAAAACTAGTTTTGTCGAAAAGTTCGATAAATTGGTGTTCTTCGTGTGTTCTTGATGTGTTCATGGTTAGAACGACTTTTGATCTTCTAAATCTTATATATATGATATATTAAAGTGTTTTTAATTAATTGGATTAATTAAAATGGGCCTTAAATTAATTTGATTAATTTTAATTCATTAAAACCACTTAATGGGCTTAATTATGTTTACGGACTTGGTTTAAATTAGTGGATGACTTGGTGGGCCCAAGGAGCTGATTTAAATTAACTATTATAAACATTAATTAAGTTTATTAATGGGTTTTAAGGGCTGGAGTGGGCTTGGCTCATTCCAAAAGGCCCAAATGGTCCAAATGACACAAAACTAGTTTGTGTGTGAACACACTTAGGGTTTTTCTTCTGTGGACTTCGGCCTACACTTGTTTTAAGCCCAAAATTGATTCTTTTAATTATTTAATATGATTAATTAATTAAATAATCAATTTATAATTAATTAATAATCAATTTGATTGATTATTAAGACAAGAACACATTCATGCAAAAAGGTTTCCTAAAATGAAAGTTTCCAAAATGGAAAAAGTTTCCTAATTTGATCACATCATTAAAATAACTCAAAATATTGTTTCAAAAGTTGAAACAAAGTTAGTAATCCATTTCTTTATGCATTAGAGAGGCATATAAGGGTGAATGATTGGCATGATGGTTAGTTATGGACAAAGCCCAATGTGATTGAGCATAATGCATGTTTTGGCCCAATGAGGACTTTCATGTCCCGGCCACTTATTTTTGGTTTGTATTTCATTTCAAATTTTAATATGTAATTAGATTACTTAGATTAGAATTAGAAATAGAAATGGAGACAAATATCAAGGAGCAAGATGGGCCGGATGGAGATCCAACAAGCTTGAAGATAATGTAATTATTTTCTTGTTTGAATCATGCATACTACCTAGGTATGACCTTTTGATTTCCCTCTTGGCTCGGGGAAATCAATGTAGTGAAGTCCATAACTATACCATATTTGTATGCTTATATTTATGTGATAGATATAGGATGCATACCAATGTATGCCAACCATGTATGATGAGACTTAATTAACTAAAACCCTCAAACAAATACTAAGGTATATAAGCCTTCCATTAATTTGAGGAGAACCAGAGTTCTTTATAGTGTGGGTTGTTGACCACAGTCAAGCTCACATTATATCGAATATGTTCAAATCTAATTAAATGGGTAATCTTAGCTAGCCCATTAGTTTGTTGACCACAGTCAAGGCTAATGGTTCTAGAGGCAAGATTAGGGAATGCATATATGATATGCATGCATCAAGAGTTGATAACCTAATGATCCAATAGTTGTGTAGAGACACAATTGGTATAGAGATACCTACCTTTCAAGGGTATGGAATTTGGCTTGTTGACCACAGTCAAGGTCAAATTACATATCAAGGATTGGATATTGGCCCACTAAGAAAACCATCGGGTTTTCTCGGATTAAATAGTGAGGGCTATTAATTCGCAATAAAATAGTGGGAGTAAATGTATTAATTAAAGACCTTATTAATGCATACATATATATGAACATACTCTCATATCTTTTCTTTTTCACATCTAGGTCATCATCATGAGCACATCAAACATTAATATACGATCAATCTTGGATAACAAGCTGGTTGGCAACAACTATTCTGACTGGATCAGGCAAGTGAGAATTGTTCTCAGGGCTGAAAAGATCCATTATGTCTTGGATAAAGATCCACCACCACTTCCATCAGATGATGCCATTGATGAGATCAAAGGCATTTATCGAAAATACATGGAGGATAGTGAAGCAGCAGCATGTTTGATGCTGGGTGCTATGTTCTCAGAGCTTCAGAAGAAATATGAAATGATGGATGCTAGAACCATCATTTTGCATCTAGAGGAGCTTTATTCTTCTCAGGCTAGAACTGAGCAATATGAGATTGCTCGAGCTCTATTTAGTTGCAAAATGGTGGAAGGCACTTCAGCTGCTGCTCATGCATTGAAGATGTATGGGTATATTGAGCATTTGAGTAGACTTGGCTATGTTATGAATAATGATCTATACATAGATTTAATCTTGTACTCGTTGGCTCCAAGTTATGCACCTTTTGTGCTTAACTTCAACATGAACAAGATCCAAGTATCCATTCCTGAGTTAATCAACATGCTCAAGACAGCTGATGGATCATTTAAGAAAGATCCAAAAAGTGTCATGGTTGTCACTTCTGCTAAAGGCAAGAAGCAGAAGAAGAAGAAGATAACCAAGGCGCAGCCAAAGAATGGCGGGATCTCCAAGAAGAAGGTTGCCAAGAAAGAGAATTCCAAAGGAACTTGCTTCCATTGTGGAAAAGATGGTCATTGGAAGCGTAACTGCAAGGCCTATCCAGATTCTCTCAAGGAGAAGAAGCAAGCTGTTGCATCTACTTCAGGTATTCATATGATTGAAATTAATACTTATTCTATTGCTTCAAAACAATCTTGGGTATTAGATACCGGATGTGGATCTCATTTATGTAATGATCTACAGGGGCTTAGAAGCTTTAGAAGAGTTGGAAAGGCAGAGATATGTTTGCAGTCAGCTACTGGACAGAACATCTCTACAACAGTTGTGGGGACTTACTATTTGCCTCTTCCTAGTGGATTAGTACTGGAATTAAATAATTGTTATTATGTTCCAGCCTTATCCAAAAGTATTATTTCTTTCAGTCGTTTGATGAACGATTATGATATTTCTTTGAAGGACAAGTGTTGTTACATTTTTAAGAACAATATGTTTTGTGCAAAAGCTATCATTGAGAATGGTATTTTTGTTCTTGATTTAATTAAAGAAGTACATAATGTGAATACCAAGAGAATGAAACATGATAATCTGAATACCTCATACTTATGGCACTGTCGTTTAGGCCATATAAATGAAAAACGCATGACCAAGTTACACAAGTTAGGTGATTTGGGATCATTTGATTATGAATCATTTGATACATGTGAATCTTGTTTATTGGGAAAAATGACAAAAGCTCCCTTTATTGGTAAAGGAGAATGAGCTAAAATGATTTTGGACTTAATACATTCAGATGTATGTGGTCTAATGACTACACATGCCAGAGGAGGTTACTCCTACTTCATTACTTTCATAGATGATTATTCCAGGTTTGGATACATCTATCTAATGAAATATAAGTCTGAAGCATTTGAAAAGTTCAAAGAGTTCAGAAATGAAGTAGAGAAACAACTTGACAAAAGTATTAAAACACTTAGATCAGATCGAGGTGGAGAATACTTAAGTCAAGAGTTTCAGGATTATCTTAGAGATAATGGGATTTTATCTCAATGGACTCCTCCATATACACCACAAGACAATGGTGTGTCTGAAAGGAGAAATCGAACACTATTAGATATGGTTCGATCAATGATGAGCCGAGCGGACTTGCCTAAGTCCTTTTGGGGATATGCACTAGAAACTGCTATTTATGTTTTAAATAGAGTTCCTAGTAAATCGGTTGATGTTACTCCATAGGAGATGTGGAATAACAAGAAACCCATGCTTTCTCATATGAAGGTATGGGGTTGTCCTGCTTATGTGAAGAGGACAATGTCAGACAAACTGGATGTTAAATCTGACAAATGTCTATTTGTGGGATATCCAAAAGAAACATTTGGATATTATTTCTATAATCCCTTAGAACAAAAAGTGTTTTTTTCAAGGCATGCTGTCTTCTTGGAAAAAGAGTTTCTCCTACGAGAAGACAGTGGGAGTAAAATTGAACTTGGTGAAGTTCAGGACCTACAAATAGAAGTAGATCAACCAATTGAACCCGAAACTGAATTTCATAATGATGAGATTACAGTTGAACCTGATTATACACAAAATCCTAGAAGGTCTACTAGGATGCATTCTATCCCTGTGAGATATGGATTTCACATTGATTCGGATAGAGGTATAACTGTAGTAGAGGACAATGAGCCTACAAGCTATCAAGAAGTTTTGAACAGTTCAGAACGTGATTTATGGCTTAAGGCTATGCAGTCCGAAATGGACTCCATGTATGAGAATAAAGTATGGACTTTAACTCAACCACCTGAAGGGATAAAACCCATAGGGTGCAAATGGGTCTTGAAAAAGAAGACTGACATGGAAGGTAATATAGTTACCTATAAAGCTCGCTTAGTAGCAAAAGGTTATCGTCAAAAAGAAGGTATTGACTATGACGAAACTTTTTCTCCTGTAGCGATGCTTAAGTCTATAAGAATACGTTTAGCCATTGCAGCTCATTATGATTATGAGATTTGGCAAATGGATGTGAAGACAGCTTTCCTTAATGGAAATCTTTCTGAGGATGTGTATATGACACAACCAGAAGGATTCACATCAGGAAATGGCGAAAAGGTATGCAAGCTTTAAAGATCCATTTATGGATTGAAGCAAGCCTCTAGGAGCTGGAAAATACGATTCAATGAGACAATCAAAGAGTTTGGTTTCCCACAGAATGAAGATGAACCTTGTGTGTATAAAAGGGTCAGTGGGAGTGCAGTTGTCTTCCTAGTTCTATATGTAGATGACATATTGATCATGGGAAATGACATTTCTCTTCTCCAATCTGTTAAAATATGGTTGTCCAAGCAATTCTCCATGAAAGACCTTGGAGAAGCATCCTATATTCTGGGAATAAGGATCTATAGAGATAGATCCAATAGGTTTCTGGGTCTTTCTCAGAGTACATATATAGATAAAGTATTGAAGAGGTTTAATATGGATCTCTCTAAGAAAGGGTTTATACCCATGGTGCATGGGAAATACCTTTCTAAGTCTATGTGTCCGCAGACACTAGAGGATAGAGAGAGCATGAATAGAATACCATATGCATCTGTAATTGGTTCTATCATGTATGCTATGTTATATACACGTCCAGATGTAGCATTTGCTTTGAGTGTCACAAGCAGATTCCAATCCAATTTTGGAGAGGAACACTGGGTAGCTGTCAAGAATATCCTTAAGTAATTGAGAAGGACTAAGGATATGTTCTTGGTATTTGGAGAGGGCAGTTTGGAAGTAAATGGGTATACGGATGCCAGCTTCCAATCTGACAAAGATGATTGTAAATCACAATCTGGTTATGTGTTCATAATGGGAGGAGGAGCAGTTAGTTGGAAAAGTTCCAAACAAGAAACAACTGCTGATTCCACGACAGAAGCTGAGTACATTGCTGCTTCAGAAGCAGCCAAAGAAGCAGTATGGATCAAAAAGTTCATAACTGAACTAGGAGTGGTGCCTAGCATTGTTGATCCGATTCCTTTATATTGTGACAACAATGGAGCCATTGCGCAAGCAAAGGAACCACGGTCTCATCAGCGATCCAAACATGTTCTCAGACGCTACCATCTCATAAGGGAAATAGTAGCTAGAAATGATGTGAAAATAGAAAGGGTTCCCACAGATGACAATGTGGCGGATCCCCTCACTTGCACTTTCCCAGATAAAGCATGATCACCATATAAATAGCATGGGTCTGAGACATATGAGTGATTGGCTCTAGTGCAAGTGGGAGATTGTTAGAGAGTATGCCCTAGAGCCCATGTAATAGGGATGTTTTTCATATGTATGAAATTTATATTCTTAATAAAAGGCATCATTCATTTATTAATGCTGTGTTTGAATACATGAGTCTGTAAATCTTAAATTAATAAATGAAGTCCTAGATATTATAAACACAGTGCAAAGGCAATCATGAAGGTGTTCATGATGTGAGATGTCTATCGCATGCAAATGTGTTAATATCTAAATATCCCTAGTCATAGAATTAACAAGATAGGACATTGTTAATTCGGACAGACTAGCACATGTTATGCTTCTTGAATGGTTCAAGCAATGGTTCTCATAGTTGTGATTATGGATGATAATCAAAGCTAACATGTGGATGCTTGTTAGAGGAACAAGTTCATTGGAGACCTGCAAAGAGAATCCTCATATGGATATTAAATCTATGTCAGCGAGGAATCTCTTCATAGCGGTTGTGCAAGTATCCTTAGACTTGAGATCACCAAAGTTATCTTAAGTAGCAAGTGGTATACTTTGACTCCATAACTGATTACTTCCAACTGGGAGTGAACATAGTTAGGAGATTGGGTATATCATGACCTACTTGAAGATAGTTGAGTGATTGACAAAGGATTCACCATCCCAGATTTAACAAGGAAAGTTATCTCGCATGATTCTATAATTGCCTTGTTCAGAGAATCTCTGGCCAGAGTAATATGCCGAGATGGATGGAGATCCATGAAGGGCATTTAGGAACAATGGTTAAATTAATAGAACATACATAATTAGATTTATATGAGTTGACAGAAATCCATACTCATAATCTAATTGAGATAAGAGTGGTGAAAGGAGTAATTGCACGGTAACTGTTTCTATGGAAGGGTACAGTCAAACCACATGACTTTCCTGACATTTGGGTAGTCATGATGCCTAGCTAGAGGCCAATCATGACTTGTATAATGATGTATCAAAATATCAATAGAGATTGATAAAATGATTTAAAGGAGTTTAAATCATGTGAGTTTTGAATAGAACTCACAATTACATATTATACTGCCAACATGGACAGGAACCCAATAGGTCACACACATATAGAGAAAAGGGTAAAATGGTAAAATGACAAGGATAATAATATTTGATATTATTATAAAGGTAGAGAGGAGAATATGATAATAATTAATTAAAGAGTTTAATTAATTATGATCAAATAAAATTGTCCGCGAAACTTTTGAGAAATGTTCTGTAAATTGGACCTAAATGAAATAATGTATTTCATGATTAATTATTATTGTTTTATAAGTGTTATAAGACTACTATAAGTGTTATAGGACTGATATAATAATTAATAGGACCATTGGAGAAATTATAAAGGGCCAAAGGAATGAAGAAGTTGGAGGAAGCCCTCCAGAAGAGGGCTACACGCCAACTCCAAACAGAAGGGCTTGGAGGGCTTTTTCTTGGACCAAATTAATTTATATATGTTACATAAGTGTTATGGAACTCACATATTTAATTTGGTTGGATTTGGAATCCATTTGGATATTTAAATCCAATTAGATGCACAAAGGGCCTAGTTTGTGGATTTTGTGCATGGTCTTTTATGAAAAGATTTAATTTGGATTTAATTAAGCCCAAATGATTATAATTAATTCCAGAGGCCCAATTAATAATTCTCCAGCAATTTTAAAGAGCCCAATCTCATTAAGGAGTTGGAATTTTAACCTAACTATAAAAGGCCAACTAATGAGAATTAGGGTTAAGTGATTAAAACAAAAGGAAAGTCTATTTCTCTTAATTCTCTCTCCTTTTTGCGCCACTTCCTAAGCTAGCTCTTGGGAATTTCAGCCAGCCCTAGTTGAACACCAATTTGTTGGTTCAATTTACCCCTCTCTAGTGTGGATTACTCATTGGAGGTGTTCGATTTTGGACACTGTGGTTTGCGACAACCCGGTGCGAAGTAAAATCAACTGTTCAACAAAAATCAAAGGTGATTTTTCTTATTCTCATATAGTTATATTGTGTATTCATGGCAAGATCAGATCTAATGGTTAAAAATTTTAAAATTCCGCTCATGTATGTGATGCATGTAACCGTTAAATTCCAACATTAATTCATTTCTTGATATTCCAGTGACACTGAACTCTCAGATAAATAATGATTACTCATTATTTTATCTCGGTATGGCCATACACTTCTCAGTTCACTGATTAAGTGGCCGATGATATTTTTCTCTCTTATTAAGAGGGGTAATCCCTTCACTTCTCTCATGCTCTCTAGCATGAATCAATGCATTCCCAATCATACCCGTACTTGTCACTCTGTTACGAGCACGTTAGGTGTATGTCAAAGTATACAGTAATTCATAAAGAGTTTCATAGAGATTTCAGGTCTAAGAACTCCGATACAAAACTTGCATATGAGAAACACTTATGACTTGTACCATGTAGTGTTCTCATGAGCGGATCGTATCCAGATACCATGTACTTTAACATGTATCTATGATCTCTGATTGACACTCTTGTCCTAATAATCCGTAAGACAGAACTCATAATATCAGAGAGAGCATACTAGTCTTAATTCATTGTTATTTCCATAACAATGACTGACTAGGGATGTTTAGAATGAAGTCTCATTTGTTTCAAGGCCTTACAACCATGTGCCTCACACATGATAACTTAAACCGAAATGACATTCTTGGATAGTTTTATCAATTGATATGCATAGGAATACAAAAGATAAAACAAATGCCTCATTTTATTAATTTCAAGTGTTTTGTTACAATGCATTGGGGCTAGGGCTTACACTAACAGTTCATATTATAGTTCATAACAAACTGGTTATAACTATTTGGCAATTAGTTAAGGATCAAATCCGTGGCCAGTTCTGGAGTGATGGCAAATCTAATCATTTCAAGGTGATCGATGTAGCCTTTCGTTTTCAGAACATGAGCGCTCATCGATGTAGCTTTGGTAGTCTCATACCTATCTTGCCTTGCTTGTTGTTGGAATGTCTGTTTGAGATGATTGCTCAACTCATAAGCCTCCATATGGTCCAGATCCTTCTGAAGTTATGGGCACATTGTGGCCAACATAAGACATCCCACATCAACCGAATCATCAGCATGTTTCTTTTGTTTTTCTTTGATTGCCTTTTGGGAGTTAGTAGGTGGAACATGAGGAATAGGCTCATCGAGCACATATAGCTTCCTTTCTTGCTTGAGAACAATTGTCATGTTCCTAAACCAGTCAAGGAAGTTAGTGCCATCTTCTTTTAGCTTTTCCTTGTTAAGGGTTGATTGTAGTGATAATGTGGAAGTGTTATTTGAACCCATTGATCTACAAATACGCAAAATAAATATTAGTACCAATTTCATTTTAGGGTATTTCTTAAAACTCCCACTAAAATATTCACCCTCAATATTAATTACAACAATTGTAATTATTTTAGTGGGCTAAGATCCATATTTCACTTAATTCTAAGTCAGTTTTAGCATGACACTTAAAATTAAGTTATTTAGGTAGATAACTCCTTACCAATTACATCTCATGTAACTCTTAGATTCTTTATGGAATTTTGACATCATATGTCCTGGCATGTTATAATCCCATCTAATGTCTTAGGCCCAAAACCATTTTGATAGTCTAATTAAGTCTAACCATATTTTTAACATATAGGTAGCACTATTACCCATCTTGCCTTACTATGATAACCCAATGTACTTCGCTTTGGTAGAACCTACATTTTGGTGATCTTAGTCTTGGCAAGTGTTATAATTATGGATGGCATAAGACTTCAAATTATGGTGAGGGAATTTTAATTTTAACTTATGATGTCTATTTATTTACATATCATGCATCATCTAATACATGGCATCTCCTACACATATATAATCATTCATCGCATCACATACCGATATAATATGCATAATATATAAAACATGTCATAGTATGGCCAAAAATTATATGATCTTCATAAGCCAATATGAAGATCAAAGGTCAATCCTAGGTGAAAAACATAAGCGGCCTTTAGCAAGACATTACGACTACCCAAATAATATGGATATCGATAATTCAATTTTAACCTCATAGAACATGTTATAATCCATTTGTCACATGATATCTTATTTGAACATAAGTCATGGTCCATGTCAAACTTATATAGTTCAAACATATGATTTCTCGATCACTAAGTAGACTGATAATATCAAATAACATTAATCAATCCATTAATTCATTTGACCACGGCCATGCATTTATCAATCCAATTTATCGAGGGCCCAATAGATATCTCTCTCATAAAAGAGGGATAAATTCCATCTTAATTATTCACTATCCTCTACATGATTATCATAATGTCCAATCATAACCTTTATTATTATCCAATTAAAGATAATGTTTAGTTATGTCAAAACATAATGTTCCTCATGTAGGATACTATGATAATCTTAGATCTAAGGATTAATAAAGAAACTATTATGAGATCACCAATAACATTAACTCATGTAGTATCTTATAGTGGGTCAATCGAGTACTCTATTCTCTAACGAGTACCTACAAATTTGACTTATATCACCATATATAATCATCCTATGATTATCAATCAAACCCGTCCTAGTTTTATTTATCATTATTCCTTTAATGGTAAATAACTAGGGATAGTCAAAATAACATTAAATTGTTATTTACAAATATTATTATATTTTAACATGCCAAAATATAATAACATGAAGAAAACCCAATTTTATAAAATGAAATGTGAAATTACATAAAGAATCAAACATATGGCCTAGGGCATAACCACTAACAATGAATTGCTTTGGGATTGAAAACCATGAAAAAACGTTAAAAGTTTTTATTGAATTTTCAAACCATATGCTAAATTCCAAAAGAAAACTTTTGAATCATAAATTTTCCAACCTTCTAAAAGTTTTGCATCCAAAACTATACATAGAATGGCATGCATTTACGTTCGACCCCATTTGCATGGGTGTGTAATTCAAAAAGTTCAAGCAATTTGTCAAGTTGGTTTTAAAAAGTAGGTGCATTTTTCATATACACAGGAATGTAAGGATCATTACATGTGTTTTAGTTAACTTGCCAAATTGGGCCTAAAAAGCAGGTTCTCTCTTTTACATGTCAGTACAAATATGATAGTCAACTTAGCAAATGGGCCAAATAATATAGAGATACCATCATTTCATGGGTGTGCAATGTAAAAATTCACAAAAATGACCTTTAAACACATATTTGGGAATATTATTCTTTATTTAAAACTTTTGTACTACTTAGATGTTCAAAATAAGCACAAAACACTCTAAAATATTTTTAGAAAAGTTTACAAAAGATGAAAAGATTCCATAATTCTTGATTTCTCATTTTTAAAGAGCAGTATTTCTCATTAGGTAATCCTGATAAAAGTGTCATCATAACTTAATGTTTACGGGCATCACAAGCTAAGTGAAAGGAAAATAGAGTATAGGATACGAGAATTTAGGAATTTACGATTGAAATCCCACCATAGACACTAGGTCCTAAGTCGGCTTCTATCAGAGTCACCTAATAAGAAAAATTATCTCTTACAAAGATAAGAAATTTGAACTTTTGAGATCTCTCTACATTTTATAAATTTTGAAAAATGATTTTGAGCTTTTGGGCTCCAAAAATCAGTATGTAGGGTTAAAGAATTGAAAAAAAAGGTTAGATTGAGTCATATTTGTGACTCACTTGAGTCCTACCCATGACTCGAGCGAGTCATGCCCATGACTCCACCCCTCAAGGAATCGCCCAAATCTACTTTACCTTAAAGACTCGTCTGAGTCTTGCATCCCCCTTAAACTCAACCAAGTCGCACTTATGATGTGGCCATTTATCTATTTAAACCCCTTTTTCTAGATGATTAAGGTAGTGGAAAATTAGGAAGGGGAAAGAGAGAGAAAAGGAAAGAAAGAGAGAGGGAAAGAGAAAGAAAACAAAAAGAAAAAAGAAAGAAAAAGAAAGAAAAAAAGAGAAAAAGGAGAGTTTTTTTATTTTTTCTCCACCTTCACTCTTTCTTAGATTTACTCTCCAGTATTTTCTTTTTTAAAATTATTTTTTAATAATGATGTAGAGGAGAGTTCCAAGAACAATTAGGGTTCTTTATTTGTTTAAGAAATTTATTGAAGTTAATTTTATAAAGCCTTTTATATTCCTGACTCATTTTCTGTTCGAATTACATTTGTCTATTCATTTTTGAATGTAGTGAATTTAACCCTATTTATTGTACAATTTCTTTGTATTTTTGGATATAATCTAAGTTATAAACCTGTGACACATGTTGATCCTGCTGGAACCAATGGATCCTTTGAGAATCGCATGGAAACCTTTTGCTTTTGTTCATCAAGCAATGAAATCAAGACTTGTATCTATTTTCTTAAGTAATCTCCAAGTCATTGATTGCTTCACCTTTGCTATGAAAATTCGAGTGCACTTTTATGGTTTAGATAGGTTAAGGTTTTCATACTCGAGCTGATCGATTGCTTTACGATGGTTAAAGGATTTAAACTGATTTAAAGAGTCTTGAGCCTCAAAAAGCCATGAGATAGCATCTCCAGGTATCCCTAACTCATTGTTAGTAATAAATCATCAAGAGGCATCTTTGTTGGGAACCATAAGCCTAATGTAAAGAGTCATCATCCAATAGAACATTAGGAAATGGTGCCTTTACCTTATGAGGCCAAACCCAAAGAGAGTTCGAAATTTCACACTTATTTGTACCTTTGATGGATGTGGCATAATGGCTTTTAAATTAATTATGTTATCTCTTTTCTTACTTGCAAGATCATTACATAATAAATAAAAGGTGTACCCAAACTTGTATGAAATTAGTAAATCATGGCATAAATATAACCATCCATAAGATATTCAATAAGCCTTATTTAATCGAGCAATTCATTGTGGTTCTTTTGGTGAAGACATTGGTTCTTGCATGCAAATTTGTGAAGATGCATTTCATTATAAGCTTTAAAGATAAGGACTTGCTAGTTCAAGTTTTATTAAGAAACATCCTGTGTTATTTAGTTAGATACAAAATATTTTACATAATTAAAGGTTGATATTAATGTGTGAATTTTAGAGCGAGAAACAGGACATTGGCCTAGTTTTATTAGCAAAAATTTGCATTAATTAATATAAATACTTTTGTAACATTTCCTTAAGTAGTCTAAAAAGTATATTTCTAGTAAAAAAAGGGAGATAGAGATTTACCTGAAGTGTTTGCCTGTTGCACCCATATATGGTTGTCTGTGACAAAACAAGAACAATAATAGAGAAAATAAAGTAAAATAGAATAAAATAATAAATAAACAAGGAAAAAGGAAGAGAAAATAAATTTTGAGCATATGTTAAGGAATGCACAGGGTGTGTATTGAAGTTGGATCAATTATTTAAAAGAAAAGAAAGTCACATTATTGGCCATGCATTAAGTGATGCACGGGAGTGCATCAGGTGATGCATGGCCATGCTTGCTATCACATGAGTAACTTTTATCCCATCTTAATGTAATGTCCTTGTCAACAAATGGATCAAAAATAAGATGAAAATAAGTCGCTTTTAAAAACAATTCTTAAAAAACTTTTCAAAAGAGATAAAATCAAAATATATCAAAAAAGATAATAATGTAATAATCCTATTTATTTTCTACCACATGACAAAATAGCCTTAAAAAGGGGTTTCAAAACCTCAAACTAAGTGAAAAGCGATGAAAGTAATGAAAATGCTATGGGTGAATCAACAAATAAAATTTATAATGTTAAAATAAAATTTATAAATTTTATAATATCAAAAATCGAATTAGAAAGAGGAGACTTTTTATATTATCTTCTGTGTACTTACTTGGATAGATCATAGAGCATCAGATTCTAGAATTTTTCATGTTAAAATGATTGAAAACAAGATTTCAAAAGGATTCTCGATAAAAAAAACATTTGAAAACTTCCAAATATTAGCTTTTCCAACTAATTAACCAACCTACCAATCAATTGAAAAACCTCTTTAAATTTTTTCATCCAAAACTAATTTTAGTTGTATTATATGGCTATCTATTCCCCAAATTTTGAAGGGCTAAGGAGATGAGAGGTTGCATGATTTAGAAATAGCTAAATGGCTTTAATCTGTATATTGCTAGCATTGATGGCATAATTTCACTTGGTGTAAGCAATCTGTGTCCATTGTTAGCTAAAAGAAACCCGACGTATAGTCTTCCTTGCCAAAGATAGTCCATTCATGTGTGCTCCACATATCTTTGAATGAGTTTCCTCCATCACCTTTTTAGCTTTTTTCTCATCCAAACATCTCAACTGAATACCATTTGCCTATCTTTTGTATAGAATTCCATCTATACTAATAAATCGAGTTTACAGCTTTTGATTCATTTTTTGGCCTTTCTTAGTTACTTCTTTCAGGAATTAAGATGTTTTTATATAATTTTGGATATCATAGTACTAGGGTTTCTAATAACTTGAATTATAATTATATTATTAGTATATTTTAGTCTGTTTAATATGCTATTTTAGTATTAATTTGTTTCATTTTGTGTATAATTTTTAAATTTTTGATTTTGTAGATGTAATTGTAATTTTGGTATATTTAGGTATTTGATTGAAGAAAATAATGAGTTATTTTGAAAAAAATAGAAATTTGCTTCACTTAAAGATTTTGGAAGAGTTGAAACACGTTGAAGTCCAAACTCGTTCTCCTAGGTGTAGAAGATTTTCTCTTCTACCAAGGAAAATATGAAGAAGTCAGGTAAAAAATCCACCTCGATGGAGGGAAAATCCCCCTCTACCAATGAGAGCTTGAAAACATGCAGTGTAGAAGGCATTTCCTCAGTGGAGGGAATTCTCCCTCTACCGAGCAACCCAAATGACATAGGGAATTAAATCACCTCGATGGAGGGGATTTCTCCCTCTACCGAGGCACACTATTTTAATCATGATGAAACTTTTATTTCTCTGGAATAAAAAGTTAAGGGGCAGTAGGTTTTCTTCCTTTTTGAGGTATTGAAGCATAGAAAAAACATAAGTATAAAAAGAGGATGAATTTTCTGAAGGGAGAGACCTAGTTTTTAAGAATACAAAAACCTAAGGTTTGGAGGCTACTGTTGGATGTTCTAAGAAGATTTCAAGGGAAGCTAAAACCCTTATGTGTATTGTAATCTTTCATTTTAGTTATTCAGTTATTTTTAATATGAATAGTGAGTTATTTTCTTTACCTTTACAGAAGGAAGCTTTAACCCTCATACTTATATTGTAATGATTTTGATTTGATCTTTTAATTCAATGCAAGTATGTTATTTCTTAGTTCTTGAACTGATTCTTATCTTAAGTTCTATTGAGTTAATGATTGATGTATTGAATAAATGGTTAATGATCAATGTCATCTATAACTTATGATTTTTAGGTTTTTGGTTTAAATTACTCAAGTTGATGTATGATTATGTTTTGAAAATTGAGGTAATTATATGTTGTTGAAGAGTAAAATTAAGACTAAGAAATCTGAATAAAGAATAGGTTGTAGTTAGATATGTTAAAAGAGAATTTAATTAAAGTTTAGGAATTTATAAACCAAATCGATATGCTAAGTATTAGATTGTTCATAATCCGAGAGTTTAATTCTTAGATTGATATTCTGAATAAGATATCTAACTTTACTATGGTTTTCTATAATCACTTGGGTTATTTTTAATAAAATCATTGTAATAGAAGTTAAGATGTATAGTTCCTTTAGCAGAAGTGTTTTTATTATTGAATTTATTTCACTTTTACAATCCTGTTCTATTTTACAATTTGCTATTTTAATTTCATTATTTTATTTGTTTAGTTATTGTTTTTACTTAGTTAATTAATCACTACTCTAAAACTTGGGAATTCTTTCACACATCATTCACCCTAAAATCTAGAATACACAATTTATACAATCCCTAAGGTATGATATTTCTAGATCTTAATCTTATTTTCCTATATTACTAGCTGATCTAGTATACTTACTAGACACCAGTCAAGTTTTAGGCACCATTGCTAGTGATTGGCATTGATTTTAGATTTTAAAAAGAAATTTGTGTGCCACTCTTCATCTCTTTTTATTCATTATTCTATTATTCATTTTATTCTTTTATTCTTTGATATGTTAATAGTGCATGGTAAGAGATGATCTAATTCTACCTATTAACCCTAAAATTAAGAGGACATTGCATGATAAGGAAGATACAAAGGAGAATTCGGTTCCTCCTAAGGGAGAAAATATTTTTGAACCTAAAAATCTTCCTTCACATTAAAAATATGTGTTTTTAAAGGATAATGCAAAACCAATAATTATTTCTTATCATTTGATTTGTTTTGAGGAAGAAATGCTCATTGAGGTGTTGAAAAAGTATAAAGTATCCATTGGTTGGAAGACATCTGAATTAAAGGGAAATTTTCCCAATTTCTTTACACACTTAATTCCTATAGAAAGCTTAAATCGATGGTACAACCCTAAAGGCGAAAAAACCCAGCAATGCAAGAAGTGGTGAAAAAAGTGCTTAAATTGCTTGATGTAGGTATTATCTACCCTACTTCTGATAGTAGTTAGATTAATCCGATGATGGGATGGAAAGTGTGCATAGATTATAGGAGATTTTAAGCTTAATGAGGCATGTTTAATATGTACCATATATATTTTTCTTGTTACACTCATCTATTTACCATATAGCCTAAGAAGCTTTGATCGTCCTTTCTAAGAATTGGACATTATAGAATTGGGATAGATTAATATTATGGCTATTTTAAAGGAATGTGGTGAGAAAAGGTTTTTGGGACACTATTGTTAAGTGTTATTGTTGAAGTCAAGGAATTAGGGAAGCTAGTAAGCATAAAAAAAAGAGAGAAAAGAAAGAATTGCCAATAATAAAGCTAGCAGTCTATGGCAAGGTTTTAAGTGTAGGGTATCTACAAAGGAAGAGAAATGTGATTTCTTAAAAAATTGTTGAATTGGGGAATTGCTAGAAGTTTTAATTTTCTTTTCTCTCAAAAGTGCTTTGTGTATAAGAGATTAGGTAGGCAAGTATGGTTAAATGATGTGCTTTTGAGTTAGCGGAATGAAGTTAGAGATATTATTATATTCGATCAAAAAGTGGCTATTATTTTTATTTATATTTGTCTATTCCTTATTAACTATTTCCCTAACCACATTGCAACCTAATGAAGACCTAGTGATTCTTTGTTTGATTTTGAGTTGTTTAATAGAGATGACCTTTAGGTTCCAGTGCTAAAGAAGAGGCTTATGGTATATTTAGAGTTTCAAACGCGAAATTGTTTGCACACTTAGGTATGCATTAATTCTAGAGCTTGTCTATGAATTGCATTGATGTTTTGATTTTGAAAAATTTAAATTGTTTGCTCTTGCACACACATATGAAAACTAGCTCATATTTTCTTAATTGAATCTAATTTAGTTAGAGTTCTGTTAAGTGCTCTTGCTAATTGCTAAGCATGATTTTGAAGTTCATAATTCTTGATTAAAGTTTGATTATTTTTGAGAAGTTAATTTATTCAATTTTGTTTGAGGGCGAGCAAAGACTAAGTGTGGGATATTTGATAACTTAAATTATAACTATATTATTGGTATGTTTTAGTGTGTTTAATATGCTATTTTAGTGTTAATTTTTTTCATTTTATGTTTAATTTCTAAATTTTTGATTTTGTGGACTTAATTGTAATTTTGGGTTTTTAGGTATTTAATTGAAGAAAATAATGAGTTATTTTAAAAAAAGGAGAAATCTACTTAACTTAAAGATTTTAGAAGAGTTAAAACACGTTGAAGTCCAGAATCATTCTCCTAAGTGGAGGAGATTTTATCCTATACCGAGGAGAATATGAAGAAGTCAGGTAAAAAACCCACCTCGATGGAGGAAAAATCTCCCTCTATTGAGGAGAGCTTGAAAATGTGAACTGTAGAAGGCCATTCCTTGGCGGAGGGGAATGCTTCCTCTATGGAGGCAACCAAAAAGATATAGGGAATTAAATCACCTTGATGTAGGGATTTCTCCCTCTATCGAGGCATACTTTTTTTTATTCACAATGAAACTCTTATTTCTCTGGAATAGGAAATTAAGGGGCAGTAGGTTTTCTTCTTTTTTAAGGTATTTAAGCAAAGAAAAAACACCAATATAAAAAAAAGGATGTATTTTTTTTGAAGAGATAGACCTAGTTTTTAAGAATACAAGAACCTAGGGTTTGGAGGCTACTATTGGATGTTCCGGGAAGACTTCAAGGGAAGCTAACAACCTTATGTGTGTTGTGATCTTTCATTTCAGTTTTTCAGTTTTTTTAATATGAATAGTAAGTAGGTATTTTTACTTTTACTGAGGGAAGCTTGAACCTTTATAGTTTTATTGTAATGACTTTGATTTAAGCTTTTAATTCAATGCAAGTATGTTATTTCTTAGTTCTTGAGCTGATTGTTATCTTAATTTCTATTGAGTTGATGATTGATGTATTGAATAAATGGTTAATGATCAATTTCATCTATGACTTATGATTTGTATGTAGGGCCTTTTTCCCACCTGTCACTAAAAACACAGGCATAATGCGAGGTTCAAAGCCAAAAACAAAAAAAGTCAATTAAACCCTAAAACATGCTAAATCTAATCAATAACAATGAAAATACATCTAAATTATGCTTTTAACATGCATAGATAAAAAAACAAGATCTCATCATGCATTAATGGAAGAGTTAGAACCTAATATGTTTTCCTATCATATAAAAAGATTCATATAATCATGGTAATACAAAACTATGGATGAAAAGATTAAATACCATAGAAACATATAACATAGCATTACGAATAGCAAATAAACATAATTAATTTAAGTGATCATGGTATGTGTTTAGAGAGAAAAAAGACTAAAGCCTATAATATTACCCTCAGAAGTCTAGTTCTACAACTCTCAAAGGCAACGATCCAAGCCTCAATCCTTGATTCCCACATTTGATAAAGATGTGTGTATGAGTTTTATGCTCGAAAGATTATTGTTCAGAGCTTTAACTACTAAGAATAGAGAATTATCTTTATCTTTCTCTTTCTTAAAAGCTTGCCTTTTTTTCAAAAGTGAGAAACACTTTTTGAAAACCCTACATTTTTTGTTTAAATACTTAAGGAAGAGTTAAAGATTCACTCCAAATCTTATCCCTTTAAAATTAAAAGATAAAATCCTTAAAATCCACATAAAATCAAAACTGATCCTTATCTAAAGTTTTAAAACTGGAAAACATTGGAAATTAAGAAAAATCCCACAGATGGCTATCACTCACACGGTCTTTCAAAAATCTCAAAAATACCTTTAAATATAACTTGGAAATTTGGCTATGACTCACTTATAGATGATCATCTGTTATTGAGCCATGGGTAGTCCTATACAATCTGGATAAGGCATTTGCTAAGAGATAGCCCTAAAGAAAATGGCCATAGATAGCCATCCCTCAATGACAGTGGCTATCTATCATGGGTAGAGACCAAAATTCAAAGTTTTTCTAGTTCTTTTCAAAACCCTAGGAAAGAAAATGTTTAAATCCATTAAAATGTTTTATGAACATGTTGAAATCAATGCTAAAACTCAGGGCTCACACTTTCTATTTGAAATATAAGTGGTTCCTTATCATCAGATAACCTTGATCTAGGTTGCCTTGGATCACAATGTCTACAACTATCCCTAATTTTAGGAAACTTGTGCACTAGTGCCTAAGTTATGTTGAAATTTAACGGTTACATGCATCACATACATGAGCGGAATTTTAAAATTTTTAACCATTAGATCTGATCTTGCCATGAATACACAATATAACTATATGAGAATAAGAAAAATCACCTTTGATTTTTGTTGAACAGTTGATTTTACTTCGCACCGGGTTGTCGCAAACCACAGTGTCCAAAATCGAACACCTCCAATGAGTAATCCACACTAGAGAGGGGTAAATTGAACCAATAAATTGGTGTTCAACTAGGGCTGCCCGAAATTCCCAAGAGCTAGCTTAGGAAGTGGCGCAAAAAGGAGAGAGAATTAAGAGAAATAGACTTTCCTTTTGTTTTAATCACTTAACCCTAATTCTCATTAGTTGGCCTTTTATAGTTAGGTTAAAATTCCAACTCCTTAATGAGATTGGGCTCTTTAAAATTGCTGGAGAATTATTAATTGGGCCTCTGGAATTAATTATAATCATTCGGACTTAATTAAATCCAAATTAAATCTTTTCATAAAAGACCATGCACAAAATCCACAAACTAGGCCCTTTGTGCATCTAATTGGATTTAAATACCCAAATGGATTCCAAATCCAACCAAATTAAATATGTGAGTTCCATAACACTTATGTAACATATATAAATTAATTTGGTCCAAGAAAAAGCCCTCCAACCCCTTCTGTTTGGAGTTGGCGTGTAGCCCTCTTCTGGAGGGCTTCCTCCAACTTCTTCATTCCTTTGGCCCTTTATAATTTCTCCAATGGTCCTATTAATTATTATATCAGTCCTATAACACTTATAGTAGTCTTATAACACTTATAACATAATAATAATTAATCATGAAATACATTATTTCATTTAGGTCCAATTTACAGAACATTTCTCAAAAGTTCCGCGGACAATTTTATTTGATCATAATTAATTAAACTCTTTAATTAATTATTATCATTTTCTCCTCTCTACCTTTATAATAATATCAAATATTATTATCCTTGTCATTTTACCATTTTACCCTTTTCTCTATATGTGTATGACCTATTGGGTTCCTGTCCATGTTGGCAGTATAATATGTAATTATGAGTTCTATTCAAAACTCACATGATTTAAACTCCTTTAAATCATTTTATCAATCTCTATTGATATTTTGATACATCATTATACAAGTCATGATTGGCCTCTAGCTAGGCATCATGACTACCCAAATGTCAGGAAAGTCATGTGGTTTGACTGTACCCTTCCATAGAAACAGTTACCGTGCAATTACTCCTTTCACCACTCTTATCTCAATTAGATTATGAGTATGGATTTCTGTCAACTCATATAAATCTAATTATGTATGTTCTATTAATTTAACCATTGTTCCTAAATGCCCTTCATGGATCTCCATCCATCTCGGCATATTACTCTGGCCAGAGATTCTCTGAACAAGGCAATTATAGAATCATGCGAGATAACTTCCCTTGTTAAATCTGGGATGGTGAATCCTTTGTCAATCACTCAACTATCTTCAAGTAGGTCATGATATACCCAATCTCCTAACTATGTTCACTCCCAGTTGGAAGTAATCAGTTATGGAGTCAAAGTATACCACTTGCTACTTAAGATAACTTTGGTGATCTCAAGTCTAAGGATACTTGCACAACCGCTATGAAGAGATTCCTCACTGACATAGATTTAATATCCATATGAGGATTCTCTTTGCAGGTCTCCAATGAACTTGTTCCTCTAACAAGCATCCACATGTTAGCTTTGATTATCATCCATAATCACAACTATGAGAACCATTGCTTGAACCATTCAAGAAGCATAACATGTGCTAGTCTGTTCGAATTAACAATGTCCTATCTTGTTAATTCTATGACTAGGGATATTTAGATATTAACACATTTGCATGCGATAGACATCTCACATCATGAACCTTCATGATTGCCTTTGCACTGTGTTTATAATATCTAGGACTTCATTTATTAATTTAAGATTTACAAACTCATGTATTCAAACACAGCATTAATAAATGAATGATGCCTTTTATTAAGAATATAAATTTCATACATATGAAAAACATCCCTATTACATGGGCTCTAGGGCATACTCTCTAACAATCTCCCACTTGCACTAGAGCCAATCACTCATATGTCTCAGACCCATGCTATTTATATGGTGATCATGCTTTATCTGGGAAAGTGCTTTAGTGAGGGGATCCGCCACATTGTCATCTGTGGGAACCCTTTCTATTTTCACATCATTTCTAGCTACTATTTCCCTTATGAGATGGTAGCGTCTGAGAACATGTTTGGATCGCTGATGAGACCGTGGTTCTTTTGCTTGCGCAATGGCTCCATTGTTGTCACAATATAAAGGAATCGGATCAACAATGCTAGGCACCACTCCTAGTTCAGTTATGAACTTTTTGATCCAGACTGCTTCTTTGGCTGCTTCTGAAGCAGCAATGTACTCAGCTTCTGTCGTGGAATCAACAGTTGTTTCTTGTTTGGAACTTTTCCAACTAACTGCTCCTCCTCCCATTATGAACACATAACCAGATTGTGATTTACAATCATCTTTGTCAGATTGGAAGCTGGCATCCGTATACCCATTTACATCCAAACTGCCCTCTCCAAATACCAAGAACATATCCTTAGTTCTTCTCAAGTACTTAAGGATATTCTTGACAGCTGCCCAGTGTTCCTCTCCAAAATTGGATTGGAATCTGCTTGTGACACTCAAAGCAAATGCTACATCTGGACGTGTACATAACATAGCATACATGATAGAACCAATTGTAGATGCATATGGTATTCTATTCATGCTCTCTCTATCCTCTAGTGTCTGCGGACACATAGACTTAGAAAGGTGTTTCCCATGCACTATGGGTATAAACCCTTTCTTAGAGAGATCCATATTGAACCTCCTCAATACTTTATCTATATATGTACTCTGAGAAAGACCCAGCAACCTATTGGATCTATCTCTATAGATCCTTATTCCCAGAATATAGGATGCTTCTCCAAGGTCTTTCATGGAGAATTGCTTGGATAACCATATTTTAACAGATTGGAGAAGAGAAATGTCATTTCCCATGATCAATATGTCATCTACATATAGAACTAGGAAGACAACTGCACTCCCACTGACCCTTTTATACACACAAGGTTCATCTTCATTCTGTGAGAAACCAAACTCTTTGATTGTCTCATTGAATCGTATGTTCCAGCTCCTAGAGGCTTGCTTCAATCCATAAATGGATCTTTGAAGCTTGCATACCTTTTCGCCATTTCCTGATGTGAATCCTTCTGGTTGTGTCATATACACATCCTCAGAAAGATTTCCATTAAGGAAAGCTGTCTTCACATCCATTTGCCAAATCTCATAATCATAATGAGCTGCAATGGCTAAAAGTATTCTTATAGACTTAAGCATCGCTATAGGAGAAAAAGTTTCGTCATAGTCAATACCTTCTTTTTGACGATAACCTTTTGCTACTAAGCGAGCTTTATAGGTAACTATATTAACTTCCATGTCAGTCTTCTTTTTGAAGCCCCATTTGCACCCTATGGGTTTTATCCCTTCAGGTGGTTGAGTTAAAGTCCATACTTTATTCTCATACATGGAGTCCATTTCGGACTGCATAGCCTTCAGGTGGTTGAGTTAAAGTCCATACGTTCTGAACTATTCAAAACTTCTTGATAGCTTGTAGGCTTATTGTCCTCTACTACAGTTATGCCTCTATCCGAATCAATGTGAAATCCATATCTCACAGGGATAGAACGCATCCTAGTAGACCTTCTAGGATTTTGTGTATAATCAGGTTCAACTGTAATCTCATCATTATGAAATTCAGTTTCGGGTTCAATCGGTTGATCTACTTCTATTTGTGGGTCCTGAACTTCACCAAGTTCAATTTTACTCCCACTGTCTTCTCGTAGGAGAAACTCTTTTTCCAAGAAGACAGCATGCCTTGAAACAAATACTTTTTGTTCTAAGGGATTATAGAAATAATATCCAAATGTTTCTTTTGGATATCCCACAAATAGACATTTGTCAGATTTAACATCCAGTTTGTCTGACATTGTCCTCTTCACATAAGCAGGACAACCCCATACCTTCATATGAGAAAGTGTGGGTTTCTTGTTATTCCACATCTCATATGGAGTAACATCAACCGATTTACTAGGAACTCTATTTAACACATAAACAGCAGTTTTTAGTGCATATCCCCAAAAGGACTTAGGCAAGTCCGCTCGGCTCATCATTGATCGAACCATATCTAATAGTGTTCGATTTCTCCTTTCAGACACACCATTGTGTTGTGGTGTATATGGAGGAGTCCATTGAGATAAAATCCCATTATCTCTAAGATAATCCTGAAACTCTTGACTTAAGTATTCTCCACCTCAATCTGATCTAAGTGTTTTAATACTTTTGCCAAGTTGTTTCTCTACTTCATTTCTGAACTCTTTGAACTTTTCAAATGCTTCAGACTTATATTTCATTAGATAGATGTATCCAAACCTGGAATAATCATCTATGAAAGTAATGAAGTAGGAGTAACCTCCTCTGGCATGTGTAGTCATTGGACCACATACATCTGAATGTATTAAGTCCAAAATCATTTTAGCTCGTTCTCCTTTACCAATAAAGGGAGCTTTTGTCATTTTTCCCAATAAACAAGATTCACATGTATCAAATGATTCATAATCAAATGATCCCAAATCACCTAATTTGTGTAACTTCGTCATGCGTTTTTCATTTATATGGCCTAAACGACAGTGCCATAAGTATGAGGTATTCAGATTATCATGTTTCATTCTCTTGGTATTCACATTATGTACTTCTTTAATTAAATCAAGAACAAAAATACCATTCTCAATGATAGCTTTTGCATAAAACATATTGTTCTTAAAAATGTAACAACATTTGTCCTTCAAAGAAATATCATAATCGTTCATCAAACGACTGAAAGAAATAATACTTTTGGATAAGGCTGGAACATAATAACAATTATTTAATTCCAGTACTAATCCACTAGGAAGAGGCAAATAGTAAGTCCCCACAACTGTTGTAGAGATGTTCTGTCCAGTAGCTGACTGCAAACATATCTCTGCCTTTCCAACTCTTTTAAAGCTTCTAAGCCCCTGTAGATCATTACATAAATGAGATCCACATCCGGTATCTAATACCCAAGATTGTTTTGAAGAAATAGAATAAGTATTAATTTCAATCATATGAATACCTGAAGTAGATGCAACAGCTTGCTTCTTCTCCTTAAGAGAATCTAGATAGGCCTTGCAGTTACGCTTCCAATGACCATCTTTTCCACAATGGAAGCAAGTTCCTTTGGGATTCTCTTTCTTGGCAACCTTCTTCTTGGAGATCCTGCCATTCTTTGGCTGCGCCTTGGTTATCTTCTTCTTCTTCTGCTTCTTGCCTTTAGCAGAAGTGACAACCATGACACTTTTTGGATCTTTCTTAAATGATCCATCAGCTATCTTGAGCATGTTGATTAACTCAGGAATGGATACTTGGATCTTGTTCATGTTGAAGTTAAGCACAAAAGGTGCATGACTTGGAGCCAACGAGTACAAGATTAAATCTATGTATAGATCATTATCCATAACATAGCCAAGTCTACTCAAATGCTCAATATACCCATACATCTTCAATGCATGAGCAGCAGCTGAAGTGCCTTCCACCATTTTGCAACTAAATAGAGCTCGAGCAATCTCATATTGCTCAGTTCTAGCCTGAGAAGAATAAAGCTCCTCTAGATGCAAAACGATGGTTCTAGCATCCATCATTTCATGTTGCTTCTGAAGCTCCGAGGACATAGCACCCAGCATCAAACATGCTGCTGCTTCACTATCCTCCATGTATTTTCGATAAATGCCTTTGATCTCATCAATGGCATCATCTGATGGATGTGGTGGTGGATCTTTATCCAAGACATAATGGATCTTTTCAGCCCTGAGAACAATTCTCACTTGCCTGATCCAGTCAGAATAGTTGTTGCCAACCAGCTTGTTATCCAAGATTGATCGTATATTAATGTTTGATGTGCTCATGATGATGACCTAGATGTGAAAAAGAAAAGATATGAGAGTATGTTCATATATATGTATGCATTAATAAGGTCTTTAATTAATACATTTACTCCCACTATTTTATTGCGAATTAATAGCCCTCACTATTTAATCCGAGAAAACCCGATGGTTTTCTTAGTGGGCCAATATCCAATCCTTGATATGAAATTTGACCTTGACTGTGGTCAACAAGCCAAATTCCATACCCTTGAAAGGTAGGTATCTCTATACCAATTGTGTCTCTACACAACTATTGGATCATTAGGTTATCAACTCTTGATGCATGCATATCATATATGCATTCCCTAATCTTGCCTCTAGAACCATTAGCCTTGATTGTGGTCAACAAACTAATGGTCTAGCTAAGATGACCCATTTAATTAGATTTGAACATATTCGATATAATGTGAGCTTGACTGTGGTCAACAACCCACACTATAAAGAACTCTGGTTCTCCTCAAATTAATGGAAGGCTTATATACCTTAGTATTTGTTTGAGGGTTTTAGTTAATTAAGTCTCATCATACATGGTTGGCATACATTGGTATGCATCCTATATCTATCACATAAATATAAGCATACAAATATGGTATAGTTATGGACTTCACTACATTGATTTCCCCGAGCCAAGAGGGAAATCAAAAGGTCATACCTAGGTAGTATGCATGATTCAAACAAGAAAATAATTACATTATCTTCAAGCTTGTTGGATCTCCATCTGGCCCATCTTGCTCCTTGATATTTGTCTCCATTTCTATTTCTAATTCTAATCTAAGTAATCTAATTACATATTACAATTTGAAATGAAATACAAACCAAAAACAAGTGGCCGGGACATGAAAGTCCTCATTGGGCCAAAACATGCATTATGCTCAATCACATTGGGCTTTGTCCATAACTAACCATCATGCCAATCATTCACCCTTATATGCCTCTCTAATGCATAAAGAAATGGATTACTAACTTTGTTTCAACTTTTGAAACAATATTTTGAGTTATTTTAATGATGTGATCAAATTAGGAAACTTTTTCCATTTTGGAAACTTTCATTTTAGGAAACCTTTTTGCATGAATGTGTTCTTGTCTTAATAATCAATCAAATTGATTATTAATTAATTATAAATTGATTATTTAATTAATTAATCATATTAAATAATTAAAAGAATCAATTTTGGGCTTAAAACAAGTGTAGGCCGAAATCCACAGAAGAAAAACCCTAAGTGTGTTCACACACAAACTAGTTTTGTGTCATTTGGACCATTTGGGCCTTTTGGAATGAGCCAAGCCCACTCCAGCCCTTAAAACCCATTAATAAACTTAATTAATGTTTATAATAGTTAATTTAAATCAGCTCCTTGGGCCCACCAAGTCATCCACTAATTTAAACCAAGTCCGTAAACATAATTAAGCCCATTAAGTGGTTTTAATGAATTAAAATTAATCAAATTAATTTAAGGCCCATTTTAATTAATCCAATTAATTAAAAACACTTTAATATATCATATATATAAGATTTAGAAGATCAAAAGTCGTTCTAACCATGAACACATCAAGAACACACGAAGAACACCAATTTATCGAACTTTTCGACAAAACTAGTTTTTCATGCAAAACTTGTTCGATTTTAATTCCGTTCGATCCTACGGCTTAATATCACATATTAAACATATAAAATATCATCTAAATGATTTTTAAATGGATCCATAAGAAATTAAATTAGAACAGCCCCTACAATACCTAGGGTTTCACGCCAAACCCTAATCATTTTTCTTCAAAAATTTCGGTTTTGTTTCCACCAAATTTATTTGATCACAAATACATCCAGAAATTAATATTTCTCATTCATGAAAAATTAAATCTCATATTTTAAAGTTCATGAAATAAATAACTCAAAATAGAACAAAACTTATTCCACAGAATAATATAGAATTGTATATCCATGGCAAAACCGTGGCTCTGATACCATGTTGAAATTTAACGGTTACATGCATCACATACATGAGCGGAATTTTAAAATTTTTAACCATTAGATCTGATCTTGCCATGAATACACAATATAACTATATGAGAATAAGAAAAATCACCTTTGATTTTTGTTGAACAGTTGATTTTACTTCGCACCGGGTTGTCGCAAACCACAGTGTCCAAAATCGAACACCTCCAATGAGTAATCCACACTAGAGAGGGGTAAATTGAACCAACAAATTGGTGTTCAACTAGGGCTGGCCGAAATTCCCAAGAGCTAGCTTAGGAAGTGGCGCAAAAAGGAGAGAGAATTAAGAGAAATAGACTTTCCTTTTGTTTTAATCACTTAACCCTAATTCTCATTAGTTGGCCTTTTATAGTTAGGTTAAAATTCCAACTCCTTAATGAGATTGGGCTCTTTAAAATTGCTGGAGAATTATTAATTGGGCCTCTGGAATTAATTATAATCATTTGGGCTTAATTAAATCCAAATTAAATCTTTTCATAAAAGACCATGCACAAAATCCACAAACTAGGCCCTTTGTGCATCTAATTGGATTTAAATACCCAAAAGGATTCCAAATCCAACCAAATTAAATATGTAAGTTCCATAACACTTATGTAACATATATAAATTAATTTGGTCCAAAAAAAAGCCCTCCAAGCCCTTCTGTTTGGAGTTGGCGTGTAGCCCTCTTCTGGAGGGCTTCCTCCAACTTCTTCATTCCTTTGGCCCTTTATAATTTCTCCAATGGTCCTATTAATTATTATATCAGTCCTATAACACTTATAGTAGTCTTATAACACTTATAAGACAATAATAATAATTAATCATGAAATACATTATTTCATTTAGGTCCAATTTACAGAACATTTCTCAAAAGTTCCGCGGACAATTTTATTTGATCATAATTAATTAAACTCTTTAATTAATTATTATCATATTCTCCTCTCTACCTTTATAATAATATAAAATATTATTATCCTTGTCATTTTACCATTTTACCCTTTTCTCTATATGTGTGTGACCTATTGGGTTCCTGTCCATGTTGGCAGTATAATATGTAATTGTGAGTTCTATTCAAAACTCACATGATTTAAACTCCTTTAAATCATTTTATCAATCTCTATTGATATTTTGATACATCATTATACAAGTCATGATTGGCCTCTAGCTAGGCATCATGACTACCCAAATGTCAGGAAAGTCATGTGGTTTGACTGTACCCTTCCATAGAAACAGTTACCGTGCAATTACTCCTTTCACCACTCTTATCTCAATTAGATTATGAGTATGGATTTCTGTCAACTCATATAAATCTAATTATGTATGTTCTATTAATTTAACCATTGTTCCTAAATGCCCTTCATGGATCTCCATCCATCTCGGCATATTACTCTGGCCAGAGATTCTCTGAACAAGGCAATCATAGAATCATGCGAGATAACTTCCCTTGTTAAATCTGGGATGGTGAATCCTTTGTCAATCACTCAACTATCTTCAAGTAGGTCATGATATACCCAATCTCCTAACTATGTTCACTCCCAGTTGGAAGTAATCAGTTATGGAGTCAAAGTATACCACTTGCTACTTAAGATAACTTTGGTGATCTCAAGTCTAAGGATACTTGCACAACCGCTATGAAGAGATTCCTCGCTGACATAGATTTAATATCCATATGAGGATTCTCTTTGCAGGTCTCCAATGAACTTATTCCTTTAACAAGCATCCATATGTTAGCTTTGATTATCATCCATAATCACAACTATGAGAACCATTGCTTGAACCATTCAAGAAGCATAACATGTGCTAGTCTGTCCGAATTAACAATGTCCTATCTTGTTAATTCTATAACTAGGGATATTTAGATATTAACACATTTGCATGCGATAGACATCTCACATCATGAACACCTTCATGATTGCCTTTGCACTGTGTTTATAATATCTAGGACTTCATTTATTAATTTAAGATTTACAAACTCATGTATTCAAACACAGCATTAATAAATGAATGATGCCTTTTATTAAGAATATAAATTTCATACATATGAAAAACATCCCTATTACATGGGCTCTAGGGTATACTCTCTAACAAGTTAGCCAAAATTTAGAGTGAAAGGATAAAAGATGCATACCTGAGGTGGCAAATCTCTGGTTGTAAGAAACACATACCATTTGAGGCAATGAATCTCTAGTTGAATAACATATGTACCATCTGAAGTAGTGAATCTTTGTTCAAGTAGTTACCGTTAGTTTGTTGACATGTTAACCCTTAGTTGGGCAATTACCATTGACTTGTCGATTTGTTAACCGTCTGTTGGTTGGGTAGTTACCATTAGATTGTTGACATGTTAGACCTTGGTTGATTGTTTAATTAGCACCAACTTATCAACATACAAAATCGAGATGAGTTGTTTATATCTGATTAGCGCTAACTTATTTACATGAAAAATCAGGAAAAATTATTGATTGGTTGATGCCATCAATTGACATGTCTCACCTTGCAGTTGTGTGGTTGCCGCCCTCTGTTGGCATCACTAACCTTGTTGTGGTGGTTGAATAAATTGTAATTTTTCACTTAAACAAGAATTATATGAAAATTAATAAACAAAATAAGTATCAAAGGGATCAAATAGCAAAATTATGGAAATAAAAGATTAAATTGATTTAATTAGCCAGAAAGTAAAATAAAAAGGAATAACATGGGAATTTACCCTCATATAAAGGATAGTTGGAAATTAAATCGCAAATTAAAGAGTAAAAAAACTGAAATAAAAGGTACAAAGGAGTAAATAAGGGTAAAATGATCAATAGGTAATAAAATTTAGACAGAAAGAGGTAAAAAAAGGGAAACTTGGACAAATTTAGTATATGAAGGATAAAATCATAATTTCATATAAAAGTTAAGAAAATAAGGATGAAATTGTAAATTTAGTAAAGGAAGGAAATTATATATAATAAAATAATGTTACCCAGTCAGCAAAGGAAGAAACTTTAATCATATTGAAATTGAACTACATAAGCAGTATGTTCATAAAAGTTAAGATTATAAACCAAGAACAAATCAAAATGAAGTTTAAATAAAGTAAAAGCAAAATAAAATTAAATTAAGTTAAAAAGTATAATTAATATAAATATAAAACAAGTATTATTATGTAATTAATAGAAATGTAGAGGCTTAAAGATAATTTAATGTCAAAATTATAAGTAATGAAGCTAAGACTGATAAAAAGGTCGAAACCTAAGGACATAAAATTAGCAAAGACCAAATGGTAACTTAGAAAGTACACACACATACTAGTAGAAAAATAAAAATAGTAAAAATAATAAAAAAATAAAAAAATTTATTTAAATAAAATTTTGCGTAGTTGTATCCACCATTAGGCAACAAAGTTGCTTAGTGCTTGGTTTGTTGACTGCGTATAGGGACATGAGATTGAGGCCGCGATGAAAAAGGATTGTAATGGCATGTACATGTGACGCATTATAGATATGAAGATTAGATAACCCATGTATTAGATTTGGATAACTGATATGTAGTAATTAAATTTGTATGTTGAACGTAAATGAGCTATGAATTTAATGGTATGTATTTATATTAAATGTATATGTGTTTGGAAATTGTGCTTTTGTTACAATAATGAGATGGATGATTTTAGTAGTGCTATATAGATATTGAAGTTTTGGAGGTAGAGGTTGCCTTTTGGGGAGTGTTAATTTGCCAACTTGCAGGTTCGGGTAGTATGGTTTACAAGTCGTTATGCTAGAAATTTATACTTAATAAATAGTAAACATATGACATTGTTAAAAATAGTATACAATATATGGAGATCATGAATGAACCAAGGGTGTTACATTAGTTGGTATTAGAGTAGGGTTTAGCCGATCCTAAGATCGGAGTAAACACATCAAGAAGCACGGATATTTCTGTTGATACATATACATGCCATAAAGGAGAAAGGACACTTAATATTAGAACTTACTTGTCCCATTGAGTACATTAAGCAATTGTTATAACTTTTGGCTTTAGGCAAATGAGTGAGATGGAAAGCAATGATGAGAGTGGGGCCCCAACTAGTCTAGCAGTTAACAAGATGACTCTCATTAGTCAACCTCGCCAACCCAACTAGTATACACCGCCACCAGCTTAACACTTTAGCTAGTTGTATATACATTTGCATTCTCTTATACATATAGACCATCACACACGCAAACATATGGCATATACATATAGTTATATGGCATATTCATATAGTCATACATCATACAGTAAGACCATGCATTAACCATTCATATAGTCACACAGTTACACACCATACACCTTGCACAGTTAGTGTCAAATTCTCTATATTAGTGATTGTAGGCCCCAGCTCACTCATAGATATAGCATCAGCCATCGTCTCCACCACCCAAGAAATTCATAGCAGTATCATTGAGGAAATTAGAGGTTGAGGATTTAGTAGTTTTAAAAACTATACATGATAAATTGGTTATAGTTCAAGATATAACACTTGTAGTTGAAATATAGTTTAGACTCAGATAGTTACATCAAGTAAAGGCCATATAGAGATAGAAAGAATACTAGATTTTTATTATTCTTCAAATATAGTCAGAAAGAGATAGTGAGTCATCTCTTATTAGAGATGATTGTCTGCATTATAAAAGGAGAACATGTGTATTAGATAGAGCACAGTTAAAGAAGAACACCTTGACAAAAGTTCATAAGCAATGATGTGCACCCAGATGGTAATGAAAGGGTATTGAGATGAAAGGTAAATTATTGATGGTATGGAGAAATAGGAAAATAGCAAATTTATGATAAATGATTGTCATGTTAGCAAGTAAGAGTCAAATATCAGAGTAGGGCAACAGAAGCATAGAGGAAGTAACTTGGAAATTTAAGAAAATCATGAGATAGTAGTATTTACAGCTTTGCCATTCGAATAATTTTTGAAGATGAAATTTTTATTAGAGGGGAGAAATGTAATGCCCTAAAATTTTCATCTTACATGAATGCCATTTTCTATAGCATGAATAGTAATCCTAGGACAACTTTTGGAATAATCAAAGTTGTGTAGAAAGAGAAAGTTAAAAGTGTACAAGGGTTAAACGTGTTTAGGCCATAGAAATCTGAGGATGGATGACCTGGTGGGCAGTTTGAGTTAACACCATATTATGGAAATAGGTATTAAATGGAGTTCGGTGGTACAACTTAAGATGAAATTGAGTTTAGATAGGCCCTTAAAATAGACAGTGAAGATTTTGCCCGGTACTATTAAAAGACTGTGAGTTTGACTGGGACTCTAAAAATAGCAAATGACCTCTAAAAATCACCAAACTTTCCAAATATACTATATGTAGTTCAAATTAGTGTTTGGAAGTGAAAAAAATTTTTTCTAACAAGTTTGAATTTTTTGGGTTTTTGATCGGCTAAATTTTCCTACAAAGCTAGAATTATATGGAAACGAACTCAGAATGATATAAAATTTTAACCACATTATTTTTCATATATTTGGATATATGGGGTAAAATTTTAAAGCATTCAATTAAGCAAAACATCAAATTTTGAAAAATGATGAAAAACCAAGTTTAATGTAATTAATAGAGTTAAAGGACTTTTTTCATTTGTTCAAGGGTATAATCGTTATAAGAAATTGTTTTAGAAATGATTGGAATTGCAAATTGAGCAAGGAAATTAATGAAGGAATTAATTTAGCCAAAATTAGCTTATTTAAGTGGAAATGGTCCTATTTGGTTCGACCTGATTTGGGCCAATCCACATAAATATATAAGCCAAAAATATCATAAATTTTCAGCATTATTAGCCATCTTGTTCCTTTCTCTAGCCATTCCTCTCTTTTTCCCTATTCTTCCCTTTTTTTTCATTTTTAGCCTAATTTTATCAAAAACCTACAAAATTTCATATTCTCTACAACTTTAATGCCCTAAATTCATCCCTACCACCTTTAGGGTTTATTTAAAGGGAAATAAGTGAAAAAATTTATGAAAAAAAAGTTGGAACAAAAATTCAAGTAAGTGTATTTAGTGAAAATTTTATATTTTAAATATATTTCTAGATAGGATTTGATGTGGAAATTTATATTTTGAATTAAAATGAGGAAAAATTATGGAAATAAATAATGGGAGATTTGGCCAAAAGGGAGAATCATAGGAAAAGAGAAAGGCAAGGAGAAAAAAAGGAAGAAGAAAGGAAGAATAAAGGATTTAAAGTCACCAAAAGGTAAGTGGATACAAACTGCACTCTATTTCATATATTTTTTAATTTTAGTTCGAAATTTACATTATTTAACTAAGTGAAATTAAGATATAATGGGAAAGAATCTAAGAAAACCATGTAAAATGATGAAATAGCGTGGATTGAGCATAGAATTATAAAGAAATCAAGCATAAAATGTGCAAATCATTAATGGCCAAATGGTACCCTATTGGAAGTGATCAGATGAATTGATGTTAAATTATGTATTAAGCTTAAATTAAACAATATAATGATAATTGAACACCTTAAGATGGATTTAAATTGAAAATAATATACAGATATCATAGCTACTATGAGAACATAAAGGTATTTACATAAGTAACAATGGAATATTAAGCTAAAATTTGCATAAGTTAGTACATGTACACATAATATAATCCTAAAAATATTAATGGCATGAAATAGAACAAGAAAGCATATGGTATGGTTGATATCCTAATGAGGCTAAATGGGTTACCAAATAAAAATGAGATAATTTTATCATGTTTAGTTATTATTTCTTGTATGCATTATGATTCTCTACATATTATGGATGTATGCTTGGAAAATAATGATGGAATGATACATAATAGGAATACTATAATAAATAAAATAAAAATATAACATAAAGTATAATATTTTCTTGCCTTTAGTATACAGTGGATAATCCAGGACCTTAGGATATAATAGCTAGCTATAGGGACACATATACCACGGTACCATCATGAGATATGATTATTATATACGTTAAGTAATTGCTAGCTCATTATTTACTAGAGTAATGGTATCATGACGAATACGTTGTATGGTCCCTTTAGTCGATTAGCATCATCAGAGTCCTTATCCTGCTTATTCGGTTTGATAATTTTCACTTGTTATTACTAGGGGCAAAATGGTAATTATCTAAGAAAGTAGAGACTAAATAGTAAATGTTACATAAAAGATATTAAAAATGTGAATATATAGGAAATAACATGAAAAATGAGATTAATAATTCCATAAAGGGATAAAATGGTAATTGTATGAGAAAATAAAGATAAAAGAATAAAATATGCAAAAGGAATGTCATAAAGTTGTTAGTATAAGCCCTAGCCCCAATGCATTGTTATAAAACACTTACGTTAATAAATGAGTTATTTGTTTTTATCTATTGTATTCCTGTGCATTTCAAGTGATAGAACTATCCAAGAATGTTGTTTGAGTTTAAGTTATCATATGTGAGGCACATGATTGTAAGACCTTGAAACTTTTGAGACTTTATTCTAAATATCCCTAGTCAGTCATTATTATGGGAATAACAAATAAATTAAGAGTAGTATGCTCTCTCTAATAAGTTGAGTTATGTTTTACGGATAATAAGGACTAGAGTGGCAATCAGAGATCATAGATACATGTTTAGAACATAGTATTTGGATTGGATCCGCTCATGAGAACACTACATGATATAAGTCATAAATGTTTCTCAATTGCAAGTTTTGCATCGGAGTTCTTAGACCAAAAATCTCTATGAAACTATTTATGAATTATTGTGTACTTTGACATACACCTAACATACTTATAACAAGGTGACTAGTATGGGTATGCTTGGACATGCAATAATTCATGTTAGAGAGCATGAGAGAAGTAAAGGGATTACTCCTCTTGATAAGAGAGAAAATATCACTAGCCACTTGATCAATAAACTGAGAAGTGTATGGCCATATCGAAATGAAATAATGAATAATCATTAATTATCTGAGAGTTCAGTGTCACTGGAATATCAAAAAAGGAATTAGTATATATAAGGATGACTAGTTCCATGCTTTATATTAATTCTGAAATTTGTGGGTAAAGGACTATGCAAAATTGCATTAGGTCACTAAATGCCATTTGCATTTTCATTTAATTTGGAATGCTATAATATCTTATTGGAGAATATATATAGCCTTTGGATTATTTATTAATCCTTTGCCAATATTAAATAGACCTATAGGATCGCACACAAAGCATTAGGCCTAAAATATTATATAGAGTATTGGGCATTACTTTGGGCTTTTAATTAAAGTCAAATTAATAAGGTTAATGGGTAATTAAATTGCTAAATGGACTTTATTCCATGAAAGAGTGAAAAAAAGGCAAGACATGGATAATAATTAATTATTTATTTATCTTTAGATAATTAATTACTTATTGATCTTTAGATAATTAATTTTATTAAGTTTAAATCCTATTTGAATTTGAATTAAGATACACCACTTGATTAGGAAGAGATGGAGGTTGAAATTACTACCTAAAACCTAGTAGATTTCAACATCCAAAAGAAACCCTAGCTAAGTGATATATATTGATTAATTAAATTTGCCACCTTGAGGTTTTTTTTTTCTCTCTCATTGCCATTTTCACAAGGGAAAAAATTATTTCTTCTTCTCTTGTGTTTTAGGTAGCCATTGCAAATCCTAAAAAGAAAATGATCTAATATTGTGTCTTTAGAATATACCCATTGCCAAATACTCAAACCTAGAGCTAACACTCTCATTTTAGGCCAACTTTGCAAGTGTGTGTGTGAACATAGAGTTGTGTGGCATGAAAGGCAACACCTTTGGCATTGGTGATTGAGTTCAAGGGTATATAGGTTCATCTTATATACTGGTCATTGCAAAAATCAAGTTTTAAAGTGCATTCAAAGAAGTAAGTTCAATCGAAACCCTATAGTTGCATGTTTTTATATCGTTATTGCATGGCCTGTATGATCAAAAGTTTTTGTTTTCCACCGCATGATCATTGTATTTATGCCATGTGATATCCCATCAAAAGTTAATTAAATAAGAATTAATTTAAGAAATACAATTAATAACTTATAAAAGATAAAGTTATAATTATGCGAGAAAATAAGGATCAAAAAGTAAATTATGCATAAAAAAGTCATACATGTGGTTAAATATAAAGCAGAGTGAAAAACATGATTACTAGGTTCAAAAAGGGAAAAGCATAATTATGTGATAAATTAGAGGTAAAATTGTAATTTGGCATCACTAGGGTAATTAAAGAAGTTAAAATGGTAAAAAAATGAAAAAGGACAAAATTGTAAATATTAAAAAGATTAAAGACCAAAAAAAATTTTCTATTTTATAGGAAAGTATGATGATAAAAGAGGAAATTATCTGACTAGGATGAATTAAAAGTCAAAGAAGGTAAAAGGAGTTAAAATGGAAGTTAAACAAAGTCAAACGTGAGGTATAAAAGTTCAGGGGCCTAATCATAATTTGACATTTGAGTAGGAATTATGTAAGGTTTAATAAGAAAAGATTGAATATAAAAATGACTAAAGAAAAAAGGTCAATTAAGGACAAATTAAGTAAAGCTAAAGAAATAAAAGATTTAGGACTAAATTGTAATTTTTCACTCAAACAAGAATTATATGAAAATTAATAAAGAAAATAAGTGTGAAACAGATCAAATAGCAAAATTAGGGAAATAAAAGATTAAATTGATTTAATTAGCCAGAAAGTAAAATAAAGAGGAATAAAATGGTAATTTTCCCTTACATAAAGGACTGTTGGAAATTAAATTGCAAATTAAAGAGTAAAAAAATGAAATAAAAGGTACAAAAGAGTAAATAAGGGTAAAACGATCAATAGGTAATAAAATTCAAACAGAAAGAGGTAAAAAAGGAAATTTGGGCAAATTTATTATATGAAGGGTAAAATCATAATTTCGTCAAAAAGTTAAGAAAATAAGGGTGAAATTGTAAATTTAGTAAAGGAAGTAAAAATGAGGGCTAAAAGGAAAGAATATGAAATTTCATGGTAAGAATTGTTAAAAGAAGAAATGAGAGGCAAAGCAATACTCATGGGAGAAGAAATATTAGAACGGGGCCAATTAAGTTAGAAAAGGAATTCGGATGTTAATTTAGTGAAATAAATCTAAACGTCATTTGAGAAATCTTAATAAAAATAAATATTATATGTTAGAATATGGACCTAATTGAGACTATCATAAAAGTTGGAAAGAACTTAAAAGTAATTATGGAAATTAGATATAATAAAATAATGTTACCTAGTTAGCAAAGGAAAAGAAACTTTAATGATATTGAAATTGAACTACATAAGCACCATGCTTAGTAAAGTTAAGATTATAGACCAAGAAGAAATCAAATTGAAGTTAAAATAAAGTAAAACCTGAATAAAATTAAATTAAGTTAAAAAGTATAATTAAAATAAATATAAAACAACTATTATTATGTAATTGATAGAAATGCAGAGGCATAAAGATAATTTAATATCGAAATTATATGTAATGAAGCTAAGATAGCAAAAAGGTGGAAATCTAAGGAAATAAAATCAACAAGGACCAAATGGTAACTTAGAAAGTACATAAACATACTAGTAGACAAATAAGAATAGTAACAATAATAAAAAAATAATAAAAATATTAAATAAAATTTTATGTAGTTGTATCCACCATTAGGCAACAAAGTTTTTTAGCGTGTGGTTTGTTGATTACACGCAGAGATAGGTAATTAAGGATGTGATGAAGAAGGATCGTAATGACATGTAACACGTTATGGGCACGAAGATTCGATAACCCATGTCTTTGATTTGGATAACTGACATGTAGTAATTAATGTTGGATGTTGAATACAAATGATGAGATGGATGATTTTAGTAGTACTATATATTTTGTTGAAGTTTTTGAGGTGGAGGTTGTCTTTTGAGGAGTGTTGATTTGTCAATTTATAGGTTCGGGCAATATGGTTTACACGCCTTTATGCCGCAGAATTTTATACTTGATAAGTAGTAAGCATATGATGTATTTAGAAATAGTATAAATTATATAGAGATCGTGAATGAACTGAGGGTGTTACAAAAGGGTTAGGTTTTACAAGTCCGAGCAAAAAGGGCAAGGAAAAAGAAATAGTGAAAGGAATCCCTCATATTTTAGAGAGCTTTATGCCAGCTTTGGGTCTTTTCTTGTACTGTAGAGATAATGAGCCTCAAATGATAGGAGGTAAGCTAGTGCCAAGGTTTGAGCTATTTAATGACGTCTTTGATTGGCAAAAGGGAATCATCAAGCTAGTTGAGGGTTTTTGGGGTAAAGAGATCTTGTTGCAACATTCAGCTTGGGATAAGGAAGCACTAGAGAAAGTCTTGATAGAGGAGCTGCTTACTCAATTGAAGGGCAAAGATAAGATAAAAGCGGATGAACCATTCGAAGTCGGTCCAGAAATTGGAGAGGTATCTGATGCTGACATGATTGAGGATGACACTTTTATTGATGTTGTTTATGTTCCTGAACTTTTTGATGAGAATCATGTTTCCTCGTTTGACTACATTAATAAGAAGAACAATTTTGCTTACTTGTGTGATGTTTCTTCTAATTTCATTATACATGATCATGATAAAAAAGCATCCATATTTGACATTAACTTAATAAATACATGTTTATTTAATCTCAAAACTATAGAAAATCCAAAAGAAATTTTATTAACATCAGACATAACTCTTGAGGGGAGAAAAAAATTTGAGAAACTATTGAAAAAATAGGAAAAAGTCTTTGCTTGAACCTATGAAGACATGCTAGGAATGGATTGAGAAGTTGCTAAACATGCCATTGCAACATACCCGGGGAATAAACTAGTCCAGAAGAAGATTAAAAGGCTTAGGCCAGAGTGGGCTCAGAAAGTTAAAGATGAGGTCAGGAAGCAAATAGAGGCTAAGTTCTTAGTAGAAGTGTAGTACCCTACATGGTTAGCAAATGTGGTCCCTGTGGTAAAGAAAGATGGAAGAGTCGGGATTTGTGTAGATTATAGGGATCTGAACAAAGCTTATCCTAAAAATGATTTTCTGTTACCTCACATAAATGTTCTAGTTGATAGCGTAGCCACTTATATCATGTATAACTTTGTGGACGGATATGCTGGGTATAATCAAATTTTAAACAAGATAGTGGATAGGATCAAAATAACTTTTATAACTGAGTTGGGGACATATGCCTACCGAGTCATGCCATTTGGGCTTAAAAATATAAGTGCTACCTATTAGAGGATGGCTACAAAGATCTTAGATGACTTGATCCATAAGGAAGTAGAGGTGTACGTGGATGACATAATGATCAAGTCAATTACCCATGAAGGACATTTTGAGGCACTAGATAAGTTCTTTCAGAGGATTAGCAAATATAATATATGCCTCAATCATAAGAAATGCATTTTTTAGGTTACTTCAGGTAAACTTTTAGGACACGTGGTAAGCTATAGGGATATAAAAGTGGATCTTGATAAGGTAAAAGCCATTAGAGAGATACCAGTACCCCAAAAAGAAAATGAAGTCAGAGGATTCCTGGGAAAAATTCAATACATAAGCAGATTCATCACTAAGTTAACCTCAATTTATGAGTTAATCCTCAAGTTACTTAGGAAGAATCAACCAGTAATCTGGAATGAACATTGCCAGAAGGCATTTGATATCAATCGGGAGTATTTGTTGCATCCACTAGTTTTGAGATCACCTCAAGTAGGTAAACCTCTATTCTTATACTTGGCAATAGAAGATAGTTCAGTAGGAGCCATGATAGCACAATAGGATGATTTAGGGATTAAGTATGCAATGTACTATCTCAGTAAGAAATTTTTTCCCTATGAAGTAAAGTATGTAGAAGTTGAAAAGATTTATGTGGTAGTCACATAGGCATAAAAAATTTGAGACATTACATGCACTCTTATAGTGTATAGGCTGTGGCTAAGAAGAATCCCTTTAGGTATTTACAAGAAGCTCCTTCGTTGTTTAGAAATACGGAAAGGTGGCTAATCCTCTTATAGGAGTTTGATATAGAATATATCACTAGGAAAATCATCAAAAGGAGAGCAGTAACGGAGTTCCTGGTGGATCAACCTTTAGAAGGAGAAGAGGTAACTTATGAGTTTCCTGATGAACACATTACGGCCATAATAATATAGGGATGGCAAATGTACTTTGATGGAGCTGTGAATAATAAGGGAGCATGAGTAGGAGTTATACTAATCACTTCAGAGGGAGAAAAGTTACCACTAGCTAAGAAGTTAAGCTACAAAGCCACAAAAAATGAAGCAAAGTATAAAGAATGCATTTTTGGGTTGGAAGCCTTACTAGCCAAAGGAGCATGGTCTGCAGAAGTGTTCAGAGACTCATCTTTACTAATTTACCAAGTAAGGGGTGAGTGGTCAGTGAAAGAAAAACATTTATTGCCTTACCTCAGGCACTTAAAGGTTTTAAACAGTTAGTTTAAAGTTTGTATGTTCAGATTTTTGCCTAGGGAAGAGAATCAATTAGTAAATGATTTGGCTACATTAGTATCCATATGGGATAATCTGAAAAGGGTAGTTATGAAGCCTATGCTGATCTTGAGCTCCAACAAGCCATGCTTTAAGAGGGAGCATGTCATGGATGTTGAGGTGGATGATGGAAAGCCTTGATATTATGACATTTAAAATTATTTAGAAAAGTCAATATTGCTCGAAGAAGCTACTAAAAAGGACCAAAGATTGATTCACAAGTTATCCTCCTAGTTCATTACTATTAGAGGATGTTTTACAAAAGACAGCCTGATGGACTTTAGTTAAGGTGTTTGGATGAGAAAGAAGGAAAAAAGGTAATGGAAAAAGTACATGTGGGAGTGTGTGGAGCCCATATGAATGCTTTAACCTTAGCATAGAAGATTATGAGGCAAAGTTTCTTTTGGCTCACAATGGACACTGATTATTCCAAGTATGTCAAAGAATGCTTGTTATGCCAATAATACGTTGACCTAAGATGTTTGCCTATTTCCAAATTGTGCAACTTCACATCACCATGGCCATTCAATGTATGGGGAATAGACATGATATGAGTGATCTATCCGCCTACCTCAAATAGATACAGATTCATCATAGTAGCCATCGATTACTTTACCAAGTGGGTGGAAGCAGAATCTTTTAAGAAGGTAGATGCACAAGACATGGCTAAGTTTATTGAGAGGAATCTAATATGCAGATATAGATTGTCTCATCATGTAGTATCAAACAATAGGTAACAATTCTCAAGAGAAACTAGGTAGATGCTTATCAAGTATGGGGTTCAACATCATAAGTCTTCTCCTTATAGGCCACAAGCAAATAAAGCAGTTGAAGCAGCTAATAAGAACGTGAAGAGGAGTTTGGCCAAAATGGTTTGAACTTACAAGGATTGGGCTAATAAACTACCTTCTACATTGTAAGGTTATAAGACCATAACAAAAACTTCAACATGAACTACTCCATTCTCTTTAGCCTATGGAATAGAAGCAATACTGTCGGTAGAGATTGAACTTTAATCTTTAAGGGTTGTTCTAGAAGCTAAGGTATTGAAAAGCAAAGTGGGTTAGACAGAAACTACAATAGCTTAACTTACTAGATGGAGATAGAATGAGGGCCTATTATCACAATCAGGTCTACCAAAAAAGGCTAGCTCATTCATTCGAAAAGAAAGTTAGGAAGACCCACTAAAATAGGGAGACCTGGTGTTCAAATAGATGAGGCCAGAAATAACAGATATTCAAGGAAAATTTAGGCCCATGTGGGAAGAATCTTTTGTGCTTTAGAAATTTCTACCCAAAGGCACTGCCATTTTGTTGGATGGCAATGGCAATGAGTTCAGAGAACCTGTGAATGTCGATAGATTGAAAAGGTTTCATGGCTAAAGATTAAAAAGAGAAAAAGAAGAGAATAAATACCCGATGATTCAAAAATCAAAAAAATAGTAGCCTTGCTAAAATTGGGTGCCTCGCTAGGGTGAAAATAAAAAAAGGCATCTTTAGCAAAAATTAAAGGCTGAGAGAAAATAATCAATCAAGAAAATCAAAGAGGGTTGATTGATGATAGGAGTTATCATGCTTGTAAAGTTTCATTATGAGATTAGATAATATGTGTTATTGAGATAAAGCTAAATACTAATCATGGGTACCAAAATTAGAAGAAAATGTCATACATGTATTCATAAGTGTCATCTAAACATCCAAAAATAACATATTCTTATCACATGTTCAATAAAAGTAGAAACATCATTTATGAAAAAAGTTTGAATCTAATCTATTAGTATCACATCTCTCTCCCAATTAGTGTGCCCCAAATGCAAAAGTCTACTGTCAACAGCTGGACTGGTAACCCATCACTTGTAAGCATCAGAAGTGGTGAAATCACAAGCATTTGTGTCAAGGATGGTAACCCTTAGTAGAAGCTAAGCCCAAATCCTCTTATAGTACTCTGTCAGGAAATGAGTAGTGAGAATGCCCCCATGAAAGCATAGTGGTTGCCTCTTAATATCCTACCAACCTCCAAACTATTGAACATAATAGGTAGCAACATAAAAAGTGGCACGATAGAGCCCACATAAAGGAACACACCTTGAGTCTCCATCCCTAACCAACGAGGTGATGGGCATCCAAGCACACTTAAATACAATGTTATCATTTATCTTACTGTCCAACCAATAACCTCCTTACTAAACCATCATAAACTGGTGTTGCAAATGCCTAAGTGTGATATGCCTCAATGGGTAAGTCCATGTGGCTCTAAATCGAGAAGGAGGCTCTAATAGCAGCTTTAATTTCTTATGAAACCACACCTAAAAAAAAGAGCTGCTAGAGTGAGTTGGATTCATTTTAAGAAAAAAAGGCATAACAATGGATGAAAATCTAAAAGAATGCATAATTCAACAAGAAAAGCAAGTAAGAAAACCCACAAAGGGCATACTCCCTTTTAAATTAGGGACATATCTGGAAAAGTAAAGGGCTATCGCTGAGAAGAGAGAGTCATGAAAAACTGATCCAAGCTGATGGTGGTCTCTACCATAATCACAAGAAATGGGTTGTGCCCTCGGTATATGCCATCCATTATGCTAAATAGCTTATAGTCCTCAATCATAGGATCCTTGCTATGCACCAGCAAACATCGGGTAAAATAACGTAATAGTACCACATCAGACTGAAAGGTAGGTATATTATCAAAGTTGGTAAGGATGTCAATCAGTTGCTTCAAAGGGAAAGTCCTCCTGAATGGAAATAGGCCTCAAAACCTCACTAGGTAAAATATAGAGAGCATAAACCACTTCTTTAGGATATATGGAAATAGGAGAAGGCAAACTATTTATAGAAAATAGTAGAAAATAGAAGAAAAGAAGAGAAGAGAGAGAAGAATATTAGAAGAAAGCTTCTATGAAGATGAAAAGCCAAAGGTATAAAATCCAAGGAAATAAACACTATTTATAGAAAAGTGATGAGGGACGACCATCTTTCACCATTGAACAAGCCACAAGTTGCCCATCCCTATTGGGAATTATCGGTTACATGCATCACATACATAAGCGGAATTTAAAATTTTTAACCAATAGATCTGATCTTGCCATTTACAATATAAATATCAATGAGAATAAGAAAAATCACCTTTGATTTTTGTTGAACAGTTGATTTTCCTTCTCACCGAGTTGTCGCAAACCACAGTGTTCAAAATTGAACACCTTTAATTATTAATCCACACTAGAGAAAGATTGAATGAACCAAGAATGATGGAACACAAGAGTTGGCTGAATTCCCCTTGATGCTAGCAAGGGAGTGGCAGCTAGGGTTTTTCAAGGAGAGAGAATTTCTTTTCTCTTAATGTTCACTTAACCCTAAAATCCCTATCACTTGGATATTTTATAGTTAGGTTAAAAATCCAACTTCATAATGGGATTGGGCTCTTCAAAATTGTTGGAGAAATATTAAATACGCTTTTGAAATTATTAATAATTTATTTGGGCTCAATTAAATCCAATTTAAGTCCATTCATAAAGGACTATGCATAAAACCCATAAACTAGGCCCTTTATACATACACCTAGATTTAATCACCTAAATGAATTCCAAATCCATCTAAATTAAATATGTAGGCTCCATAACACTTATGAAATATATTTAATTTATTTTGGTCTAAGAATTAGGCCTCTAAGGCCTTTTATACTGGTTTGGCATGTAACCCTTCCTCTAGAGGGTTTCTGTGCCAAAGCCAATTCTTTAGGCCTCTTTTAATTCCTCCAATGGATCTATTAATTATTATATCAACCCTATAACACTTATAGTCCAATAATAATTAATTATGAAATATAATATTTTAATTAGGTCCATTTTATATAACATTTCTAAAAAGTTCTGCGAATAATTCTACTTGATCATAATTAATTAAACTCTTTAATTAATTATTCTCTTATTCATTTCTCTTCTCCTATAATAATATCAAATATTTTTATCCTTGTCATTTTACTATTTTATCCTTTACTCTATATGTATGTGACCTATTAGGTTCATTTCCATATTGGCAGTATAATATGTAATTATGAGTTCTATTCAAAACTCACATGATTTAAACTTCTTTAAATCATTTTATCAATCCCTATTAATATTTATGATACAATATTATACAAATCATGAGTGGCCTCCTACTAGGCATCATGGTGAATCCTTTGTCAATCACTCAACTATCTTCAAGTAGGTCATGATATACCTAACCTCCTAACTATGTTCACCCTCAATTAGAAGTAATCAGTTATAGAGTCAAAGTATATCACTTGCTACTTAAGATAACCTTGGTGATCTCATGTCTAAGGATGCTTGTACAACCACTATGAAGAAATTCCTCACTGATATATATTTAATATCCATGCAAGGATTCTCTTTGCAGGTCTTCAATGAACTTATTCTTCTAACAAGCATCCACATGTTAGCTTTGAGCATCTTTCATAATCACAGTTACGAGAACCACTGCTTGAACTATTCAAAAAGTATGACATGTGGTAGTCCATCCAAATTAACAATGTCCTATCTTGTTAATTCTATGACTAGAGATATTTAGATATTATCACATCTACATGCAATAAACATCTCATATCTAGGACTTCATTTATTAATTTAAGATTTACAAACTCATGTATTTAAACGTAGCATTAATAAATGAATGATGCCTTTTATTAAGAATATGAGTTCATACATATGAAATACATCACCATTACATGGGCTCTAGGGCATACTCTCTAACGGTCCCTTATTGCTAGAAGGCCAAAAGTCACATTTTGCAGGTCCCAAGTATTACTTGTAAAAATTATTGCATTTTTTATTGTTTGATTTTGCTGGAAATTTAAAAGGCTTGATGTCCTGAATATTTAACTCTTGGGGTTTTGAAATGTGAAAAATCATCCGCTTCAAATGGCACTCAAATTCCAGGGGATATTTTGGACTTTTGAAAAATATGCATATTAAAATTTAATTAAAACCTATGGATAATGTAAAAATAATATGGTAACCCATAAAAAGAGTGTCAATAATGTTGCAAATTAATTTTACATGGATAAAAGGTGAAACATTGATAAAAAAGGTTATAAATTCAATGAAAATGGAGTTAAAATATGAAAAATAGAAGAAAATTGGAAAAATGGGCATTTCGATCATTTTGACATGAGAGATAGGATCACATGTTCATCCTATCTGTTACTTAGTAAAGGAAAGGCTACCAATCCCTCATTTGATTTCAACCATATAAGGGCCATTTCTCTATAGTTTCTATCCAAACCTATTTTTTTCGACTTTTAAGCCTCAATTTCAATTTTTCATCTCGTTTTCTCTCATTCGATGTTCAAATCGTGAGCCATTTGCACCTACAATCTGCTAGTAATGAGGTACACTTAAGGAAGCAAAACCTTTTTACCATTTTTACATTTTTTATTTTTATCTTCTTTAAGTAAGTAAAATCTAATTTTACGGTATTTTTTTTTATCTCTTTTAAGTAAGAATAATATTTAGGCTAGAAGACTTTAGTTTTAGGCATGATGGGTGCGAGTACTTGCTGTTGAATCAATATTTATTGTTATTCTTGTGGTTTAATTTGAAAATAACTAATGCCTTGTAGTTTAAGTAACAAAGTGTAAACACCAAGTTTTCTTTGCATGACATTATAGATAATCAAAATACCTCATATATAAGCACAAACAAAAATGTAGATAATCTTTGAATTTTAAATATATTTTTTTATGTTTGATATTACATTAAGCATGAATAATTCAAGCTTATAATTGTTTGGTGTCCTTAATGGCCTATGTCCTGTTGTGTATTCAAATACATTTTTTTTATGTAGGGAGACATTCACATTCCTAGCCAAAATGCTGCAAAATTTTTATCTTACTTTAATTGTTCTTGTAAAGCATGAAATATTGATAATTGTGTTGTTTGGTGGCCTTGAGGGCCTATGATTTTCCATTTTCCTTTAAATATGTCTTCCATGTAGGAGGTAGTCACATTCCTAGCTAGAGACCTGCAAAAAGAATCCTCACATGGATATTAAATCTATGTCAGTGAGAAGTCTCTTCATAGTGGTTGTGCAAGTATCCTTAGACCTGAGATCACCAAGGTTATCTTAAATAGAAAGTGATATACTTTGACTCTATAACTAATTACTTCCAACTGGGGGTGAACATAGTTAGGAGGTTGGGTATATCATGACCTACTTGAAGATAGTTGAGTGATTGATAAATGATTCACCATCCCAGATTTATTAAGGGAAGTTAACTCTCATGATTCTATAATTGCCTTGTTCAAAGAATCTCTAACCAAAGTAATATGCCAAGATGGATAGGAATCCATAGAGGGCATTTTGGAAACAATGGTTAAATAAATAGAACATAAATAATAAGATTTATATGAGTTGATAGAAATCCATACTCAAAATCTAATTGAGATAAGAGTGGTGAAAGAAGTAATTGAATGGTAACTGTTTTTATAGAAGGGTATAGTCAAACCACTTGACTTTCCTGACATTTGGGTAATCATGATGCCTAGCTAGAGGCTGCTCATGATTTGTATAATAGTGTATCATAAATATCAATTGGGATTAATAAAATGATTTAAAGAAGTTTAAATCATGTGAGTTTTGAATAGAATTCATAATTACATATTATACTGTCAATATGGACAGGAACCTAATAGGTCATACATATATAGAGTAAAGGATAAAATGATAAAATGACAATAATAATAATATTTGATATTATTATGGAAGAAGAGAAATGAATAAGAGAATAATTAATTAAAGAGTTTAATTAATTATGATCAAGTAGAATTGTTCATAGAACTTTTTAGAAATATTCTGTAAAATGGACATAATTGAAATATTGTATTTCATAATTAATTATTATTCATCTATAAGTGTTATAGTACTAATATAATAATTAATAGATTCATTGGAGGAATTAAAAGAGGCCCAGAGAATTAGTTTTGGTGCAGAAACTCTCTAGAGGAAGGGTTACACGTCAAACCCATATAGAAGGCCTTAGAGGCCTAATTCTTGGACCAAAATAAATTAAATATATTTTATAATTATTATGGAGCCTTCATATTTCATTTGGTTGGATTTGGAATTCATTTGGGTGATTAAATGCAAGTGTATGGATAACGGACCTAGTTTATTGGTTTTGTGCATAGTCCTTTATGAATGGACTTAAATTGGATTTAATTGAGCCTAAATAAATTATTAATAATTCTAGAAACCCATTTAATATTTCTCTAGTAATTTTAAAGAGCTCAATCCCATTATGAAGTTGGATTTTTAACCTAACTATAAAAATCCAAGTGTTAGGGATTTTAGGGATAAGTGAACATTAAGAGAAAATAAATTCTCTCTCTTTGAAAAACCCTAGCCACCACTCCCTTGCTAGCATCAAGGAAAATTCGGCCAGCCCTTGTGTTCAATCATTATTGGTTCATTCAATCCTTCTCTAGTGTGGATTACTAATTGGAGGTGTTCAATTTTGGACACTATGGTTTGCGACAACCCGGTGAGAAGAAAAATTAACTATTCAACAAAAATCAAAGGTGATTTTTCTTATTCTCATTAATATTTATATTATAAATTCATGGCAACATCAGATATATTGGCTAAAAATTTTAAATTCTGCTTATGCATGTGATGCATGTAACCGATAATTCCCAACATGGTATCAAAGCCTCAGTTTTACCATGAATTTACAATTCTATATTTTTTTGTGGAATAGTTTTTATTTTTGAGTTATCTATTTCTTGAACTTTAAAATATTAGATTTGATTATTCATGAATGAGAAATGTTGATTTCTGGATGTATGTGATCAAATATATAAAATAAAAAATAAAAACTATTCTTTTGAGAAAAGAATCATTATTTTTAGCGTGAAGGGTTTTTATTTTTCAATAAAGGTTTTAGGGGTTGTTCTAAATTAAATTTTTATTGATCCACTCTAAAATTATTTTGATTAAAATTTATGTGTTTAATATGTGATATTAAGCTATAGGATCAAACAAAATTAAAATCGAACAAGTTTTGCATTAAAACTAGTTTAGTTGAAAAGTTTGATAAATTGGTGTTCTTGGTGTGTTCTTGGTGGGTTCTTATTTAGAATGATTTTTAATCTTCTAAATCTGATATATCTGATATATTAATATGTTTTTAATTAATTGTATTAATTAAAATGGGTCTTGAATTAATTGGATTAATTTTAATTCATTAAAATCACTTAATAGGCTTAATTATATTTACGGACTTAATTTAAATTAGTGAATGACTTGGTGGGCCCAGGAAGCTAATTTAAAATGAATATTATAAACTATAATTAAGTTTATTAATGGGTTTAAGGGCTGGAGTGGGCTTGGCTCATTTTAAAAGGCCCAAATGGTCCAATCGACACAAAACTAGTTTGTGTGTGAACACACTTTAGGGTTTAAATTTGTGGATTTCGGCCTACCCTTTGTTTTAAGCCCAAAATTGATTTTTTAATTATTTAATATAATTAATTAATTAAATAATATTTAATAATCAATTGGATTGATAATTAAGGCAAGAACACATGCATACAAAAAGGTTTCCTAAAATGAAAGTTTCCAAAATGGAAAAAGTTTCCTAATTTGATCACATTATTAAAATAACTAAAAAGTAAGTTTCAAGAGTTGAAACATAGTTTGTATTCCATTATATGGTTTTACTTTATGCATTAGAAATGCATATAAGAGTGTATGATTGGCATGATGGATAGTTATGGACAAGGCCCAATGTGGTTGAGCATAATGCATGTCCCAACCACTTATTTTTGGTTTGTATTTCTTTTTCAAATTGTAATATGTAATTAGATTACTTAGATTAGAATTAGAGATAGAGATGGAGACCACTATCAAGGAGCAAGATGGGCGGGATGGAGATCCAACAAGATTAAAGATAATGTAATTATTTTTACTTGTTTGAATCATGCATATTAACTAGGTATGACCTTTTGAATTCCCTTTTGGCTAGGGAAAATCAATGTAGTAAAGTCCATAACTATGCCATATTTGTATGCTTATATTTATGTGATAGATATAGGATGCATACTAATGTATGCCAACCATGTATGATGAGACTTAATTAACTAAAATTCCTCAAAAAATACTGAGGTATATAAGCCTTCCATTAATTAAAGGAGAACCAGAGTTCTTTATAGTGTGGGTTGTTGACCATAGTTAAGCTCACATTATATCGAATATGTTCGAATCTAATTAAATAGTTCATCTTAGCTAGCCCTTAGCTTGTTGACCACAGTTAAGGCTAATGGTTTTAGAGCCAAGATTAGAGAATGCATATATGATATGCATGTATCAAGAGTTGATAACCTAATGATCCAATAGTTGTGTAGAGACACAATAGGTATAGAGATACCTACCTTTCAAAGGTATGGAGTTTGGCTTGTTGACCATAGTCAAGGTCAAATTACATATCAAGGATTGGATATTGGCCCACTAAGAAAACCATCGGGTTTTCTCGAATTATATAGTGAGGGCTATTAATTCACAATAAAATAGTGGGAGTAAATGGATTAATTAAAGACCTAATTAATGCATACATATATATGAACATACTCTCATATGTTTTCTCTTCACACTAGGTCATCATTATGAGCACATCGAACATTAACATATGATCAATCTTGGATAACAAGCTGGTTGGCAGCAACTATTTTGACTGGATTAGACAAGTGAGAATTGTTCTCAAAGCTGAAAAGATCCATTATGTCTTGGATAAAGATCCACCACCACTTCCATCAGATTATACCATTGATGAGATCAAGGGCACTTATAAAAAATACATGGAGCATAATGAAGCAGCGGCATGTCTGATCCTGGGTACTATGTCCTCTGAGCTTTAGAAGCAACATGAGATGATGGATGCTAGAACCATAATTTTACATCTAAAGGAGCTTTATTCTTCTTAGGCTAGATTTAAGCAATATGATATTACTCGAGCTCTATTTAGCTACAAAATGGTGGAAGGCACTTCGGCTGCTACTCATACATTAAAGATGTATGGGTATATTGAGCATTTGAGTAGACTTGGCTATGTAATGGATAATGATCTGCACATAGATTTAATCTTGTACTCATTGGCTCTAATTTATATACCTTTCGTATTTAACTTCAACATGAACAAGATCCAAGTAAACATTTCTGAGTTAATTAACATGCTCAAAATAGCTGATGGATCCTTCTAGAAGGATTCAAAAAGTGTCATGGTTGTCACTTTTGCTAAAGGCAAGAAGTAGAAGAAGAAGAAGATGACCAAGGTACAACCAAAGAATGGTGGGGTTTCCAAGGAGAAGGTTGCCAAGAAAGAGAATCCTAATGGAACTTGCTTCCATTGTGAAAAAGATGGTCATTAGAAGCATAATTACAAGGCCTATCTAGATTCTCTCAAGGAGAAGAAGCAAGCTGATGCTTCTACTTCAGATATTCATATGATTGAAATAAATACTTATTCTATTGCTTCAAAATAATCTTGGGTATTAGATACCAGATGCGAATCTCATTTGTGTAATGATCTACAGGGGTTTGAAAGTAGTAGAAGAGTTAGAAAGGTAGAAATATGTCTATAGTCAGCTATTGGACAAAATATCTCTATAACAGTTATGGGAATTTACCATTTGCCTCTTCCAAGTGGATTAATACTGGAGTTAAATAATTACTACTATGTTCCAGCATTATCCAAAAGTATTATTTCTTTCAATTGTTTATTGAACGATTATGACATTTCTTTAAAAGACAAATGTTGTTATATTTTTAAGAACAATATGTTTTATGCTAAAGCTATCATTGAGAATGGTATATTTGTTCTTGATTTAATTAACGAAGTGCATAATGTGGATACCAAGAGAACGAAACAAGATGATCTACATACCTCATATTTATGGCATTGCTGTTTAGGCCATATAAATGAGAAACACATGACCAAATTATACAAGTCAGGTGATTTAGGGTCATTTGATTATGAATCATTTGATACATGTGAATCTTGTTTATTAGGAAAAATGACAAAAGCTCCCTTTATTAGTAAAGGAGAACGAGCTAAACTGGTTTTGAACTTAATACATTCAGATGTATGTGGTCTAATGACTACACATGCAAGAGGAGGTTACTCATACTTCATTACTTTCATAGATGATTATTTCAGGTTTTGATATATCTATCTTATGAAATATAAATTAGAAGCATTTGAAAAGTTCAAAGAATTCAGAAATGAAGTAAAGAAGCAACTTGGCAAGAGTATTAAGACACTTAGATCATATCGAGGTGGAGAGTACTTAAGTTAAGAATTTCAAGATTATCTTAGAGATAATGGGATTTTATCTCAATAGACTCCACCATATTCACCACAACATAATGGTGTATCTAAAAGGAAAAATTGAACACTATTAAATATGGTTCGATCCATGATGAGCCGAGCAGACTTGCCTAAGTCCTTTTGGGGATATGCATTAGAAACTATTGTTTATGTGTTAAGCAAAGTTCCTAGTAAATCAGTTGATGTTACTCCATATGAGATATGGAATAACAAGAAACCCACACTTTCTCATATGAAAGTATGGGGTTGTCCTGCGTATGTGAAGAGGACAATATCAGACAAACTAGATGTTAAGTCTAAAAAATGTTTATTTGTGGGATATCTAAAAGAAATATTTGGATATTATTTCTATCATCCCTTAGAACAAAAGGTTTTTGTTTCAAGGCATGCTATCTTCTTGGAAATAGAATTTCTCCTACGAGAGGACAGTAGGAGTAAAATTGAACTTGGTGAAGTTCAAAACCAATAAGTAGAAGTAGATTAACCGATTGAACCCGAGACTGAATTTCATAATGATGAGATTATAATTGAACCTAATTATACATAAAATTCGAGAAGATCTACTAGGATGCGTTCTATCCTTGTGAGATATGGATTTCGCATTGATTCAGATAGAGGCATAACTATAGTAGACGACAATTAGCCTACAAGCTATCAAGAAGTTTTAAACAGTTCAGAACGTGATTTATAGCTTAAGGCTATGTAGTCTGAAATGGACTTCATGTATGAGAACAAAGTATGGACTTTAACTCAACCACGTAAAGGGATAAAACCCATACGGTGCAAATGGGTTTTCAAAAAGAAGACCGATATGAAATGTAATATGGTTACTTATAAAGCTCACTTATTAGCAAAAGGCTATCATCAAAAAGAAGGTATTGACTATGATGAAACCTTTTCTCTTGTAGCGTGCTGAAGTCTATAAGAATACTTTTAGCCATTGTAGCTCATTATGATTATGAGATTTGGCAAATGGATATGAAGACATCTTTCCCAAATGGAAATCTGACTGAGGATGTGTATATGACACAACCAGAACAGTTCACATTAGGAGATGGCAAAAAGGTATGCAAGCTTTAAAGATCCATTTATGGATTGAAGCAAGCCTCTAGGAGATGGAACATATGATTTAATGAGACAATCAAAGAGTTTGGTTTCTAACAGAATGATGATGAACCTTGTGTGTATAAAAGGGTCAGTAGGAGTGCAATTGTCTTTCTAGTTCTATATGTGGATGACATATTAATCATGGGAAACGACATTTCTCTTCTCCAATATGTTAAAATATGGTTATCCAAGCAATTCTCTATGAACGACCTTAAAGAAGCATCTTATATTCTGGGAATAAGGATCTATAGAGATACATCCAATAGGTTGCTAGGTTTTTCTCAAAATACATATATAGATAAAGTATTAAAGAGGTTCAATATGGATCTCTCTAAGAAAGGGTTTATACCCATGGTTCATGGGAAACACCTTTTTAAGTTTATGTGTTCGTCGACACTAGAGGATAGAGAGAGCATGACTAGAATATCATATGCATCTGTAATTGGTTTTATCATGTATGTTATGTTATATTATGTACACATCCAGATGTAGCATTTGCTTTGAGTGTCATAGGCAGATTCCAATCAAATTTTGGAGAGGAACATTGGGCACCTGTCAAGAATATCCTTAAGTACTTGAGAAGGACTAAGGATATATTCTTGGTATATGGAGAGGGCAATTTGGAAGTAAATTGGTATACTGATGCTAGCTTCCAATCTAATAAAGATGAATGTAAATCACAGTCTGGTTTTATATTCATAATGGGAGGAGGGGCAATTAGTTGGAAGAGTTTCAAACAAGAAATAACTATTGATTCCATGATAGAAGTTAAGTACATTGCTGCTTCAGAAGCAGCCAAAGAAGCAGTCTAGATCAAAAAGTTTATATCTGAACTAGGAGTAATGCCTAACATTGTTGATCCGATTCCTTTATATTGTGACAACAATGGAGCCATTGTACAAGCAAAGGAACCATGATCTCATAAGCGATCCAAGCATGTTCTTAGACGCTACCATCTCATAACGAAAATAGTAGCTAAAAATGATGTGAAAATAGAAAGGGTCCCCACAAATGATAATATGGCAGATCCCCTAAGTAAAGCACTTTCTCAGATTAAGCATAATCACCATATAAATAACATGGGTCTAAGACATATGAGTGATTGGCTCTAGTGCAAGTGGGAGATTGTTAGAGAGTATGCCCTAGAGCCCATGTAATAGGGATGTATTTCATATGTACGAACTCATATTCTTAATAAAAAGCATCATTCATTTATTAATTCTATGTTTAAATACATGCATTTGTAAATCTTAAATTAATAAGTAAAGTCCTAGATATTATAAATACAGTGCAAAGGCAATCATGAAAGTGTTCATGATGTGAGATGTCTATTGCATGCAAATGTGATAATATCTAAATATCCCTAGTCATAGAATTAACAAGATAGGACATTATTAATTCAGACATACTAACATATGTTATACTTCTTGAATAGTTCAAGCAGTGGTTCTCATAACTATGATTATGGAAGATGATCAAAGCTAATATGTGGATGCTTGTTAGAAGAACAAGTTCATTGGAGACCTGCAAAGAGAATCCTCACATGGATATTAAATCTATGTCAATAAGGAATCTCTTCATAGCGATTGTGCAAGTATCTTTAGACTTGAGATCATCAAGGTTATCTTAGGTAGCAAGTGATATACTTTGACTCTATAACTGATTACTTCCAATTGGAGGTGAACATGGTTAGGAGGTTGGGTATATCATGACCTACTTGAAGATAGTTGAGTGATTGAAAAAGGATTCACCATCCCAGATTTATTGAGGGAAGTTATCTCGCATGATTTTATAATTGCCTTGATCAAAAAATCTCTGGCCAGAGTAATATGCCAAGATGGATAAGGATCCATGAAGGGTATTTTGGAAACAATGGTTAAATAAATAGAACATATATAATTAGATTTATATGAGTTGACAGAAATCCATACTCAGAATCTAATTGAGATAAGAATAGTGAAAGGAGTAATTACACGGTAACTATTTCTATGGAAAGGTATCGTTAAACCGCTTAACTTTACTGAAATTTGGGTCATCATGAGGCCTAGCTAGAGGCCGCTCATGATTTGTATAATAGTGTATCATAAATATCAATAGGGATTGATAAAATGATTTAAAGAAGTTTAAATCATGTGAGTTTTGAATAAAACTCATAATTACATATTATACTGCCAATATGGCTAGGAACCCAATAGGTCACACACATATAGAGTAAAGGATAAAATGGTAAAATGACAAGGATAATAATATTTGATATTATTATGGGATAAGAGAAATGAATAAGAGAATAATTAATTAAAGAGTTTAATTAATTATGATCAAGTAGACTTGTTCGCATAACTTTTTAGAAATGTTCTGTAAAATGGATCTAATTGAATTATTGTATTTCATAATTAATTACGATTGGACTATAAGTGTTATAGGGTTGATATAATAATTAATAGATCTATTGGAGGAATTAAAAGAGGCCTAGAGAATTGGTTTTGGCATAGAAACCCTCAAGAGGAAGGGTTACTCGCCAAACCCATATAGAAGGCCTTAGAGACCTAATTCTTGGACCAAAATAAATTAAATATATTTCATAAGTGTTATGGAGTCTACATATTTAATTTGGATTGATTTGGAATTCTTTTGGGTGATTAAATCCAAGTATATGTATAAAGGACCTAGTTTATGGGTTTTTTGCATAGTCCTTTATGAATGGAATTAAATTGGATTTAATTTAGCCTAAATAAATTATTAATAACTCCAAAAGCCCATTTAGTATTTCTCCAGTAATTTTAAAGAGCCCAATCCCATTATGAAGCTGGTTTCTTAACCTAACTATAAAAATCCAAGTGATAGGGATTTTAGGGTTAAGTGAACATTAAGAGAAAAGAAATTCTCTCTCTTTGAAAAACCCTAGCCGCCACTCCCTTGCTAACATCAAGGAGAATTCAGCCAACCCTTGTGTTCCATCATTCTTGATTCATTCAATCATTCTCTAGTGTGGATTACAAATTGGAGGTTTCAATTTTGGACACTGTGGTTTGCGACAACCCGGTGAGAAGGAAAATCAACTGTTCAACAAAAATCAAAGGTAATTTTTCTTATTCTCATTAATATTTATATTGTAAATTCATGACAAGATCAGATCTATTGGTTAAAAATTTTAAATTCCTCTTATGCATATGATGCATGTAACTGATAATTCCCAATAGAATATCTCCCGAGGGTAATATTTAGGCCCTTTTTTCTGTTTTCTCTTTCTAGAATTTGATAGGCATGATCATGTGATTCTTTAATATATATTGGCATGTTTTATTTTTTATAATGATTAGAATAATATGTCTGTTAATTTGAGACATTTTGGATAGTAAATCTGACTTAAATCAATATGTTAATGGTGTGTTGTGTATGAGATTCCTCCATTTGTTGTGCATGTAAAACTTGTTCTCCATGTTTTAAATTTTGTATTTTTATGATCTCAGTGTAGTTAATGCATGGTTTTGTGTTTTTGGCATGATTTAACACGTTTTATAGTCTAAATATTGCATATGTAAGGCTAGAATATCTGCTACACGTTTTTCTGCATTTTTGCTCTATTTCTATAAATTATGGTTCTATCTAGAAGGGATGGATGGGATGAAGGGTTGAGCCACGGTCGTCCCTCATCCAGGGATTTGATGTCTCAATCCCTTCTCCCCGTCCTATCCTTCACTCTTATTATTGTTAGAGAGTATGCCCTAGAGCCCATGTAATAGGGATATTTTTCATATGTATGAAATTTATATTCTTAAAAAAAGGCATCATTCATTTTTAAATGCTATGTTTGAATACACGAGTTTGTAAATCTTAAATTAATAAATGAAGTCCTAGATATTATAAACACAGTGCAAAGGCAATCATGAAGGTGTTCATGATGTGAGATGTCTATCGCATGCAAATGTGTTAATATCTAAATATCCCTACTCATAGAATTAACAAGATAGGACATTGTTAATTCGGATAGACTAGCACATGTTGTGCTTCTTGAATGGTTCAAGTAGTGGTTCTCATAACTGTGATTATGGATGATAATCAAAGCTAACATGTGGATGCTTGTTAGAGGAACAAGTTCATTGGAGACCTGCAAAGAGAATCCTCATATGGATATTAAATCTATGTCAGTGAGGAATCTCTTCATAGCGGTTGTGCAAGTATCCTTAGACTTGAGATCACCAAAGTTATCTTAAGTAGCAAGTGGTATACTTTGACTCCATAACTGATTATTTCCAACTGGGAGTGAACATAGTTAGGAGATTGGGTATATCATGACCTACTTGAAGATAGTTGAGTGATTGACAAAGGATTCACCATCCCAGATTTAACAAGGAAAGTTATCTCGCATGATTCTATAATTGCCTTGTTCAGAGAATCTCTGGCTAGAGTAATATGCAGAGATGGATGGAGATCCATGAAGGGCATTTTAGGAACAATGGTTAAATTAATAGAACATACATAATTAGATTTATATAAGTTGACAGAAATCCATACTCAGAATCTAATTGAGATAAGAGTGGTGAAAGGAGTAATTGCATGGTAACTGTTTCTATGGAAGGGTACAGTCAAACCATATGACTTTCCTGACATTTGGGTAGTCATGATGCCTAGCTAGAGGCCAATCATGACTTGTATAATGATGTATCAAAATATCAATAGAGATTGATAAAATGATTTAAAGGAGTTTAAATCATGTGAGTTTTGAATAGAAATATTTGATATTATTATGAAGGTAGAGAAGAGAATATGATAATAATTAATTAAAGAGTTTAATTAATTATGATCAAATAAAATTGTCCGCGAAACTTTTGAGAAATGTTCTGTAAATTGGACCTAAATGAAATAATGTATTTCATGATTAATTATTATTGTCTTATAAGTGTTATAAGACTACTATAAGTGTTATAGGACTGATATAATAATTAATAGGACCATTGGAGGAATTATTAAGGGCCAGAGGAATGAAGAAAGTTGGCGAAAGCCCTCCAGAAGAGGGCCACACGCCAACTCCATACAGAAGGGCTTAGAGGGCTTTTTCTTGGACCAAATTAATTTATATATGTTACATAAGTGTTATGAAACTCACATATTTTATTTGGTTGGATTTGGAATCCATTTGGATATTTAAATCCAATTAGATACTCAAAGGGCCTAGTTTGTGGATTTTGTGCATGGTCTTTTATGAAAAGATTTAATTTGGATTTAATTAAGCCCAAATGATTATAATTAATTCCAGAGGCCCAATTAATAATTCTCCAGCAATTTTACAGAGCCCAATCTCATTAAGGAGTTGGAATTTTAACCCAACTATAAAAGGCCAACTAATGAGAATTAGGGTTAAGTGATTAAAACAAAAGGAAAGTCTTTTCTCTTAATTCTCTCTCCCTTTTTTGCGCCAACTCCTAAGCTAGCTCTTGGGAATTTCGGCCAGCCTTAGTTAAACACCAATTTATTGGTTCAATTTACCCCTCTCTAGTGTGGATTACTCATTGGAGGTGTTCGATTTTGGAAACTATGGTTTGCGACAACCCGGTGCGAAGTAAAATCAACTGTTCAACAAAAATCAAAGGTGATTTTTCTTATTCTCATATAGTTATATTGTGTATTCATGGCAAGATCAGATCTAATGGTTAAAAAATTTTAAAATTCCGCTCATGTATGTGATGCATGTAACCGTTAAAATCCAACATGGTATCAGAGCCACAGTTTTGCCATGGATATACAATTCTATATTTTTCTGCGGAATAAGTTTTCTTTTGTTTTGAGTTATTCATTTCATGAACTTTAAAATATTAGATTTGATTGTTCATGAATGAGAAATATTGATTTCTGGTTGTATGTGTGATCAAATAAATTTGGTGGAAACAAAAACGAAATTTTTGAATGATTAAGATTTGGGTTTGGCGTGAAACCCTAGGTAATGTAGGGGCTGTTCTAATTTAATTTATTATGGATCCATTTAAAAATCATTTAGATGATATTTTATGTGTTTAATATGTGATATTAAGCCGTAGGATCGAACGGAATTAAAATCGAACAAGTTTTGCATGAAAACTAGTTTTGTCGAAAAGTTCGATAAATTAGTGTTCTACGTGTGTTCTTGATGTGTTCATGGTTAGAACGACTTTTGATCTTCTAAATTTGATATATATGATATATTAAAGTGTTTTTAATTATTTGGATTAATTAAATTGGGCCTTAAATTAATTTGATTAATTTGAATTCATTAAAACCACTTAATGGGCTTAATTATGTTTACGGACTTGGTTTAAATTAGTGAATGACTTGGTGGGCCCAAGGAGCTGATTTAAATTAACTATATTAAACATTAATTAAGTTTATTAATGGGTTTTAAGGGATGGAGTGGGCTTGGCTCATTCCAAAAGGCCCAAATGGTCCAAATGACACAAAACTAGTTTGTGTGTGAACACACTTAGGGTTTTTCTTCTGTGGGTTTCGGCCTACACTTGTTTTAAACCCAAAATTGATTATTTTAATTATTTAATATGATTAATTAATTAAATAATCAATTTATAATTAATTAATAATCAATTTGATTGATTATTAAGGCAAGAACACATTCATTCAAAAAGGTTTCCTAAAATGAAAGTTTCCAAAATGGAAAAAGTTTCCTAATTTGATCACATCACTAAAATAACTCAAAATATAGTTTCAAAGGTTGAAACAAAGTTAGTAATCCATTTATTTATGCATTAGAAAGGCATATAAGGGTGTATGATTGGCATGATGGATAGTTATGGACAAAGCCCAATGTGATTGAGCATTATGCATGTTTTGGCCTAATGAGGACTTTCATGTCCCGGCTACTTGTTTTTGGTTTGTATTTCATTTCAAATTGTAATATGTAATTAGATTACTTAGATTAGAATTAGAAATAGAGATGTAGACCATTTTCAAGGAGCAAGATGGGCCGTATGGAGATCCAACAAGCTTGAAGATAATGTAATTATTTTTCTTGTTTGAATCATGCATACTACCTAGGTGTGACCTTTTGATTTCCCTCTTGGCTCGGGGAAATCAATGTATTGAAGTCCATAACTATACGACATTTGTATGCTTATATTTATGTGATAGATATAGGATGCATACCAATGTATGCCAACCATGTATGATGAGACTTAATTAACTAAAAACCTCAAACAAATACTAAGGTATATAAGCCTTCCATTAATTTGAGGAGAACCAGAGTTCTTTATAGTGTGGGTTGTTGACCACAGTCAAGCTCACATTATATCGAATATGTTCAAATCTAATTAAATGGGTCATCTTAGCTAGCCCATTAGTTTGTTGACCACAGTCAAGGCTAATGGTTCTAGAGGCAAGATTAGGGAATGCATATATGATATGCATGCATCAAGAGTTGATAACCTAATGATCCAATAGTTGTGTAGAGACACAATTGGTTTAGAGATACCTACCTTTCAAGGGTATGGAATTTGGCTTGTTGACCACAGTCAAGGTCAAATTATATATCAAGGATTGGATATTGGCCTACTAAGAAAACCATCGGGTTTTTTTTGGATTATATAGTGAGGGCTATTAATTCGCAATAAAATAGTGGAAGTAAATGGATTAATTAAAGACATTATTAATGCATACATATATATGAACATACTCTCATATCTTTTTTTTCCACATCTAGGTCATCATCATGAGCACATCAAACATTAATATACGATCAATCTTGGATAACAAGCTAGTTGGCAACAACTATTCTGACTGGATCAGGCAAGTGAGAATTGTTCTCAGAGCTGAAAAGATCCATTATGTCTTGGATAAAGATCCACCACCACTTCCATCAGATGATGCCATTGATGCTGGGTGCTATGTCCTCGGAGCTTCAGAAGCAACATGAAATGATGGATGCTAGAACCATCGTTTTGCATCTAGAGGAGCTTTATTCTTCTCAGGCTAGAACTGAGCAATATGAGATTGCTCGAGCTCTATTTAGTTGCAAAATGGTGGAAGGCACTTCAGTTGCTACTCATGCATTGAAGATGTATGGGTATATTGAGCATTTGAGTAGACTTGGCTATGTTATGGATAATGATCTATACATAGATTTAATCTTGTACTCATTGGCTCCAAGTTATGCACCTTTCATGCTTAACTTCAATATGAACAAGGTCCAAGTATCCATTCCTGAGTTAATCAACATGCTCAAGACAGCTGATGGATCATTTAAGAAGGATCCAAAAAGTGTCATGGTTGTCACTTCTGCTAAAGGCAAGAAGCAGAAGAAGAAGAAGATAACCAAGGCACAGCCAAAGAATGGTGGGATCTCTAAGAAGAAGGTTGTCAAGAAAGAGAATCCCAAAGGAATTTTCTTCCATTGTGGAAAGGATGGTCATTGGAAGCGTAACTACAAGGCTTATCTAGATTCTCTCAAGGAGAAGAAGCAAGCTGATACTTCTACTTCAGGTATTCATATGATTGAGATTAATACTTATTCTATTGCTTCAAAACAATCTTGGGTATTAGATACCGGATGTGGATCTCATTTATGTAATGATCTACAGGGGCTTAGAAGCTTTAGAAGAGTTGGAAAGGCAGAGATATGTTTGCAGTCAGCTACTGGACAAAACATCTCTACAACAGTTGTGGGGACTTACTATTTTCCTCTTCCTAGTGGATTAGTATTGGAATTAAATAATTGTTTTTATGTTCCAGCCTTATCCAAAAGTATTATTTCTTTCAGTCGTTTGATGAACGATTATGATATTTCTTTGAAGGACAAATGTTGTTACATTTTTAAGAACAATATGTTTTATGCAAAAGCTATCATTGAGAATGGTATATTTTTTTTTATTTAATTAAAGAAGTACATAATGTGAATACCAAGAGAATGAAACATTATAATCTGAATACCTCATACTTATGGCATTGTCGTTTAGGCCATATAAATGAAAAACGCATGACCAAGTTACACAAGTCAGGTGATTTGGGATCATTTGATTATGAATCATTTGATACATGTGAATCTTGTTTATTGGGAAAAATGACAAAAGCTCCCTTTATTGGTAAAGGAGAACGAGCTAAAATGGTTTTGGACTTAATACATTCAGATGTATGTGGTCCAATGACTACACATGCCAGAGGAGGTTACTCCTACTTCATTACTTTCATAGATGATTATTCCAGGTTTGGATACATCTATCTAATGAAATATAAGTCTGAAGCATTTGAAAAGTTCAAAGAGTTTAGAAATGAAGTAGAGAAACAACTTGGCAAAAGTATTAAAACACTTAGATCAGATCGAGGTGGAGAATACTTAAGTCAAGAGTTTCAGGATTATCTTAGAGATAATGGGATTTTATCTCAATGGACTCCTCCATATACACCACAACACAATGGTGTATCTGAAAGGAGAAATCGAACACTATTAGATATGGTTCGATCAATGATGAGCCGAGCGGACTTGCCTAAGTCTTTTTGGGAATATGCACTAGAAACTGTTGTTTATGTGTTAAACAGAGTTCCTAGTAAATCGGTTGATGTTACTCCATATGAGATGTGGAATAACAAGAAACCCACGCTTTCTCATATGAAAGTATGGGGCTGTCCTGCTTATGTGAAGAGGACAATGTCAGACAAACTGGATGTTAAGTCTGACAAATGTTTATTTGTGGGATATCCAAAAGAAACGTTTGGATATTATTTCTATCATCCCTTAGAACAAAAGGTGTTTGTTTCAAGACATGCTGTCTTTTTGGAAAGAGAATTTCTCCTACTAGAGGACAGTGGGAGTAAAATTGAGCTTGGTGAAGTTCAAGACTCACAAATAGAAGATGATCAATCGATTGAACCCGAAACTAAATTTCATAATGATGAGATTACGGTTGAACCTGATTATACACAAAATCCTAGAAGATCTACTAGGATGCGTTCTATCCCTGTGAGATATGGATTTCACGTTGATTCGGATAGAGGCATAACTGTAGTAGAGGACAATGAGCCTACAAGCTATCAAGAAGTTTTGAACAGTTCAGAACGTGATTTATGGCTTAAGGCTATGCAGTCCGAAATGGACTCCATGTATGAGAATAAAGTATGGACTTTAACTCAACCACCTGAAGGGATAAAACCCATAGAGTACAAATGGGTCTTCAAAAAAAAGACTGACATGGAAGGTAATATAGTTACCTATAAAGTTCGCTTAGTAGCAAAAGGTTATCGTCAAAAAGAAGGTATTGACTATGACGAAACTATTCCTCCTGTAGCGATGCTTAAGTCTATAAGAATACTTTTAGCCATTGCAGCTCATTATGATTATGAGATTTGGCAAATGGATGTGAAGACAGCTTTCCTTAATGGAAATATTTTTGAGGATGTGTATATGACACAACCAGAAGGATTCACATCAGGAAATGGCAAAAAGGTATGCAAACTTCAAAGATCCATTTATGGATTGAAGCAAGCCTCTAGGAGCTGGAACATACGATTCAATTAGACAATCAAAGAGTTTGGTTTCTCACAGAATGAAGATGAACCTTGTATGTATAAAAGGGTCAGTGGGAGTGCAATTGTCTTCCTAGTTCTATATGTAGATGACATATTGATCATGGGAAATGACATTTCTCTTCTCCAATCTGTTAAAATATGGTTATCCAAGCAATTCTCCATGAAAGACCTTGGAGAAGCATCCTATATTCTAGGAATAAGGATCTATAGAGATAGATCCAATAGGTTGCTAGGTCTTTCTCAGAGTACATATATAGATAAAGTATTGAAGAGGTTCAATAGAATCCCTCTAAGAAAGGGTTTATACCCATGGTGCATGGGAAACACCTTTCTAAGTCTATGTGTCCGGAAACACTAGAGGATAGAGAGAGCATGAACAGAATACCATATGCATCTGCAATTGGTTCTATCATGTATGCTATGTTATGTACACATCCAGATGTAGCATTTGCTTTGAGTGTCACAAGCAGATTCCAATCCAATTTTGGAGAGGAACATTGGACAGTTGTCAAGAATATTCTTAAGTACTTGAGAAGGACTAAGGATATATTCTTGGTATATGGAGAGGGTAGTTTGGAAGTAAATGGGTATACAGATGCCAGCTTTCAATCTGACAAAGATGATTGTAAATCACAATCTGGTTATGTGTTCGTAATGGGAGGAGGAGCGGTTAGTTGGAAAAGTTCCAAACAAGAAACAACTGCTGATTCCTCGATGGAAGCTGAGTACATTGCTGCTTCAGAAGCAGCCAAAGAAGCAGCCTGGATCAAAAAGTTCATAACCGAACTAGGAGTGGTGCCTAACATTGTTGATCCAATTCCTTTATATTGTGATAACAATGGAGCCATTGCGCAAGCAAAGGAACCACGGTCTCATCAGCGATCCAAACATGTTCTCAGACGCTACCATCTCTTAAGGGAAATAGTAGGTAGAAATGATGTGAAAATAGAAAGGGTTCGCACAGATGACAATATGGCGGATCCCCTCACTAAAGCACTTTCCCAGATAAAGCATGATCACCATATAAATAGCATGGGTCTGAGACATATGAGTGATTGGCTCTAGTGTAAGTGGGAGATTGTTAGAGAGTATGCCCTAGAGCCCATGTAATAGGGATGTTTTTCATATGTATGAAATTTATATTCTTAATAAAAGGCATCATTCATTTATTAATGCTATGTTTGAATACATGAGTTTGTAAATCTTAAATTAATAAATGAAGTCCTAGATATTATAAATATAGTGCAAAGGCAATCATGAAGGTGTTCATGATGTGAGATGTCTATCGCATGCAAATTTGTTAATATCTAAATATCCCTAGTCATAGAATTAACAAGATAGGACATTGTTAATTCGAACAGACTAGCACATGTTGTGCTTCTTGAATGGTTCAAGCAGTGGTTCTCATAACTGTGATTATGGATGATAATCAAAGCTAACATGTGGATGCTTGTGAGAGGAACAAGTTCATTGGAGACATGCAAAGAGAATCCTCATGTGGATATTAAATCTATGTCAGTGAGGAATCTCTTCATAGCGGTTGTGCAAGTATCCTTAGACTTGAGATCACCAAAGTTATCTTAAGTAGCAAGTGGTATACTTTGACTCCATAACTGATTACTTCCAACTGGGAGTGAACATAATTAGGAGATTGGGTATATCATGACCTACTTGAAGATAGTTGAGTGATTGACAAAGGATTCACCATCCCAGATTTAACAAGGGAAGTTATCTCGCATGATTCTATAATTGCCTTGTTCAGAGAATCTCTCTCCAGAGTAATATGCCGAGATGGATGGAGATCCATGAAGGGCATTTTAGGAACAATGGTTAAATTAATAGAACATACATAATTAGATTTATATGAGTTGACAGAAATCCATACTCAGAATCTAATTCAGATAAGAATGGTAAAAGGAGTAATTGCACGGTAACTGTTTCTATGGAAGGGTACAGTCAAACCACATGACTTTCCTGACATTTGGGTAGTCATGATGCCTAGCTAGAGGCCAATCATGACTTGTATAATGATGTATCAAAATATCAATAGATATTGATAAATTGATTTAAAGGAGTTTAAATCATGTGAGTTTTGAATAGAACTCACAATTATATATTATACTGCCAACATGGACAGGAACCCAATAGGTCACACACATATAGAGAAAAGGGTAAAATGGTAAAATGACAAGGATAATAATATTTGATATTATTATGAAGGTAGAGAAGAGAATATGATAATAATTAATTAAAGAGTTTAATTAATTATGATCAAATAAAATTATCTGCGGAACTTTTGAGAAATGTTCTGTAAATTGGACCTAAATGAAATAATGTATTTCATGATTAATTATTATTGTCTTATAAGTGTTATAAGACTACTATAAGTGTTATAGGACTGATATAATAATTAATAGGACCATTGGAGGAATTATTAAGGGCCAGAGGAATGAAGAAAGTTGGCGAAAGCCCTCTAGAAGAGGACCACACGCCAACTCCATACAGAAGGGCTTAGAGGGATTTTTATTGGACCAAATTAATTTATATATGTTAAATAAGTGTTATGGAACTCACATATTTAATTTGGTTGGATTTGGAATCCATTTGGGTATTTAAATCCAATTAGATGCACAAAGGGCCTAGTTTGTGGATTTTGTGCATGGTCTTTTATGAAAAGATTTAATTTGGATTTAATTAAGCCCAAATGATTATAATTAATTCCAGAGGCCCAATTAATAATTCTCCAGCAATTTTAAAGAACCCAATCTCATTAAGGAGTTGGAATTTTAACCTAACTATAAAAGGCCAACTAATGAGAATTAGGGTTAAGTGATTAAAACAAAAGGAAAGTCTTTTCTCTTAATTCTCTCTCCCTTTTTTGCGCCAACTCCTAAGCTAGCTCTTGGGAATTTCGGCCAGCCCTAGTTTAACACCAATTTGTTGGTTCAATTTACCCCTCTCTAATGTGGATTACTCATTGGAGGTGTTCGATTTTGGACACTGTGGTTTGCGACAACCCGGTGCGAAGTAAAATCAACTGTTCAACAAAAATCAAAGGTGATTTTTCTTATTCTCATATAGTTATATTGTGTATTCATGGCAAGATTAGATCTAATGGTTAAAAAATTTTAAAATTCTGCTCATGTATGTGATGCATGTAACCGTTAAAATCCAACAATTATTGCTATCGTTCACCTATTTTAGGCATTTATGGGTATTTTTGGGGTATTTATAATATGATTTTGTATATTTATGTCATTTCCTATGACATTATTTGTTTTCTATAATATTTTACATCATTTTGGATGATTTCATTGCTATATGCTATAATTTTGTGATTTAATTCATGACGTTCATCCTGTAATTATTTTTTATGATGTTATTTTAAGTATTCTAATTCGTATATTTTTATTGGATTTTCTTTGAGTGTTTAAATGCCTCTCACGTAAGGGTTCTTTTATGGTTTTGCATGGAAAGTCATGCCCATAAGTTTGACACCACCTTCATCCCCTAACTACCACCAGTTAATTACATTTATTTATTTTGATTTTTGTTTATTATTTATATTATATTGTTATTTATTTATTATGTATTTCGAATGTATTATTTTTTGAGGTTGTAATATCTAGTAAAAAAGGATTTTTAGCACGATAAAATAAAAGGTATTGAAAGCATTTTCTATTTAATAAATTGGGTTTCTCTTACAAAACAAAGATCAATGTCCATTTTTAAGCCCAAAATTTGTAATAAAAGTGTTTTGTAAATGTGCATGAGGGAACTAATGGTCCTAAATCCAAGTTAACTCCCCATTTTATCCGTGCATGTATATTAGTCTTATTTTGGACTATTTTTTAGGATAATTTGCTTATGTAATAACTTAAGTATGGTTTTATTTATTTACTACTTTCTTTATTTTCATGGAGTGTTTACTTATTTTTATTACAAAATGCATTGTATGAGAAAGGAGAGAGGATTAATATTAAAACTTGATTATAAACTAACACCTAACAAAAATGCTTAATAAGAGGGATGTATCGAACACCAATCTCTAATCGAGCATCAAAATGAGATTGAGAATCAATTCTTAATGTTCTATTGGGTGACAACTCCATGACACCTGCCTCTTTGAGCCCACTTGTAGACCTTTTCATGGCCTGATCGTCAGCAATAAGTTGGGCTCGACCCTTCTTATTGTGAAATGGCCAGTTTATGGTAAAAGTGAGATTCCTCCGATCTTGGGCCTTAAAAGCAGGCCTCCAAGAGCAAACCCAAAAATGAATGAATGCTCCAATGTGTATCATAGCTCCTAATACGGATCCAAGAGGGCTATCTTATGCCATTGAAGAGGGGCAACCTTATGACTTTTAAATTGGTCTAAATGGAGTTCAAACACATAAATATAAGATCCAAATGTCATTGGGGCATGCTCTAATTTATAGGAGGCAGATTTGGTGCTTTACCATCAATTTTGGGCTTGTACAACTTTGGACATTAATTGTAAGTCATGTGCTTCATTTAAAAGTCATATGACTCACTTAAGTTGTATTATTAATGGGTTAGGCATTTGGGCTTCTTTTGGGCTTAGTTTAGTTAGTTGGTTATTTATTTTAGTCTTTCTTTTAGGCTTTCATTTTATGCCTATAAGGTTTATTAATTAGTTTTGTTTTAAGTGTGTTTAAGACTTATTTGGGATTAATTGGCTTGTAAAAGCCCAAGGAAATTCGTGTAAGGCCATATGAGTATTTAAATTAGGGTTTTAAAGAGTGAATTAGGGTTAGCCACCTTATAAATAGGCTAACCTAGGTTGTAAACTATTGAATCAAATTATAAACTTTTGAGAGTTTTCTCTTGGCTTAGCCGAAATTCTTTGGAGAGATTGTGAGATTGCTTACTTTCTTTTCTATTGCATCAAGAATTAGGATCACTTATCAATCATTTAATTGTGGTATTTTCTTATTCTTCTTATCCCGATTATTTGCGTTTCCATTCATGTGTTGTTTGGGGGTTCAATAGGGAGGGTGGTTTGTCTTCTTTACATTCTGAGATCAAAGTGTATGTTCAAGGGGTTTCGGGTTCTTTAACCTTGGGGTTCCGCATCATTAAACAAAGTTTCCTTCATAAAAAATGTTCATTTATAAGTCTATTTTGAATAGGATTTAACCTCATAGCATTCTTAGCAATATACACAAAAGATACATCATTTTTATTTCAACCTGTTCCAGAACCGAAATGAACGGCTTACAGAAAATTCAATTAATTATTTGAATGTCTTAAAGGAAAATTCAATGCTAGGTTCCTCCTAAAATTTTGTAGGCATATATGTTATGTAACCTTAGAAATCATAATGATCTCAATTTAAGTTTTCTGACTCAAATTATGCTGAAACTACAGCCATTACTTCATAATGCTTTATGTATTTTCTTTTTGGAATAATATTAATACAAAATGCACATTTTTTTTCACTTTACTATGCATAAACTTCATGTATTAAGTATATATACACTCTTAACTATTATACATATATAAGTAAGCATTTTTTATTCATGTGTATACATTCCCATATAATTAAGTAATGTCACTAAGCTTGCACATTACATAAAGCATTATGAAATAGGTTCATAAGAGCTATTCCCATACATGTCACTAATATGTCAAGATTTGATCTCATTCATGCATGATCATTTTTTTTATTCATGTCTATACATTCCCATATAATTATATTATCTCAAATAAGCAATACACATGCTTATATGATATTAATCATACACATGCTTTCTCTTAAATAAATAAAAATTATTGACATACATGATCTTGTCATTCCCATAAACATGCTTCATCATTTAATCATACCTATTGCTTTACAATATGATATCATCACATAACTTATGTACTTATCTCTCTCTTTTGTTCATTTATATTACAAAGATGCTATAAAACATTCAAGAAGGTATAAATAAGCTTTACCATCATTTTGAGACATTATAGTAAATTTTATGTGAAACAAGGGAGCCATGACAAACATTCTATACAGTAGCAGATTTCAAATTTCATTTTGTTACCAAAATTAAAAATATAAAAAATCAATTTTAGGCCAAGTGATCTTAATAAAACTTATTCCTTTTTGTTTCCATTTTCCATATCATTTAAAATCATCTTAATATCATCTCTTTAACTCAAGTTATTGACAAATCACTCAGGACTACTCCAATGACCCGTCAACTGAAAAAGGGCTACTGTTTTTGGTATTTTTGAGGACCTTAGAGGCAATATTTCGTTATTGGTATTTCTGTAACATATGTAGGAACAGATGTGCCGGTTCTATCCCAACTAGAATCATCAAATTCAGAGTTCCAAAACTCAAATTATGATCCAAATAGTCACTGGAGGTCAATCAGAATGTTTTGGACAACACTGCCTAACATTTTAATTCCTTTACATGCAAAATCATTTGATGATCTACACATGCATGACCTGCCATTCTCAATATCTACCTCATCAATATAAACAAATACAAGATTAAAATAATTCCCATACCTTATAGTTAAAAAATATCACATATATGCAAATTAATTTCAAAGTTCAAATCCCATACCTCTATCAAACATCTACTCTTCTTACTAGATCAAAATGCTTTTGCCCTTTACTCCTTCTTCTTCTTCCCTTATTTTGATTCACTAATATTCTTGATTAAGCAACATGTATGAATTCCTCTTCAAGAACACTTAGCTAGACTTTAAAAGATCAAAGAAAATGAGGAAGAGAGAAACCAAATTCTGGAATTCTCATGGAAAATCCAGCCCTCTCGACTCAAAATAACATATATATAGTGACATGTATAATTCTCTTCTTAGTCCTTTAACTTTTTGCATGTCTAACATTTAACCTTCACCTTTTTGCATTCTTGAAATTGATCCCTCTATTAAATCCTTCTCTTAAATCAACCTTTCAATTATTCTTTTATTCACATTTGCCCCTAAAAATGCCATAATTACAAATTTACTCCAAATTAGTATTTTATACTCCAATTACACCTTTAAATATTATTAAACCAATATAAATAAATTAATTATGACCTTATAAAATTCATACCATATAACTTAATAACATTTTTGCCCCAATCAATATCTTAACTCTTAATAATTCATCCAATAATACTCAATAGACTTTAATAACATGTAATTGCCCTTGAATTCTATTAGGGCCTATTTTGGATCCTTACAAATCTCCCCCCTTAAGGAATTTTGTCCTCGAAATTCATACCTATATCCTTTGCTCAAATGTATCACTATGAATTCTTAAACTTTGATGTCTAACATTATAAACTTTTATTTAATACTATCTCTACCAACTTCCCTTAATGCTTACTTAAACTTAATTTGATTCTCTTATAACTCTATCTCCATATAAGAGCAACCTTAACATGTAGTTACATCCTTACCATGCTCAATGTATATCTTGTTAGTTTCCTTTTTAGTTGGGGCTTGTACATGTAACATGATGCTTGAGGCTATACTATGCGTAAATGATGCTTTCATGTATGCAATAAGATGAAAATGCATATTCTCATGGGTTGTATATGTTTTTCCCCATCCCATATGTAATATTTCGTCAATTGCCATTACTCAATAAGGAAACACTGATAGATATATATAAAGCATTTTAATGAATCCTCGAATTATCATCTTAATAGCCTCAACTATAGATCTTCTCATCAATTTAGCATAGCTCCATCTCATGTTTCATAATAATAATCACTACTTATCCCTCTAACATACCTATTTTATAATCCTATACACCTTTCATATGCGCATATTTTTTACTATTCAATTCGGGATTAAAATCCCAAGAAAATACTATCATACATATAGTCCAATTCTGGAACTTCAATCATATACCTTTACCCACATATATAACTATCCTTATATCTTGTTTATCAGATTCTTTCGAATCATCACACTTCTATCTAACCATATCAAGACCAGAATATCTACATTGGCTAACACTCTAAAGCTTCTTATGATAATAACACTAATCACCTATAGCCCAAAAAAGGCTAAACTAGCTGCTCTGATACCACTAATTGTAGCACCCTTATCATATACTTAGCTATATACTTTATCCTATAGTCATTTAAACATACTTTACCATAATTTATAGATATCTTACAAGATAACTGAAATTATCAACTGAAACTTAACATTTAAATTCTTCACTTACAGAGAGTTTTTTTTCAATATTCCAAGATTTACATATACAAAAAATCTATAATATTACAAAATATTCAACACAAATAATCTTTGGGCAAATAAAACCCCAAAGGAAAATTATATACTTTCCAACAATCTCTTAGACTCGTGTTAGCCATCCTGTAACAGATATCGATCCTGGGAAGAAAACCTATCCCTGCCACCTACACGGATGAAACACCCGTACTAAGCTATAAAACTTAGTGGGGAACACAAAATATGACAAACGACCACTCATAGTGATCATCAACAATGCACACATCATGCCTCAATTATAATAAATGAATAAAATTCAACATTCATATCAACTTATGAAAGTCATAAAATTAAATGGTAACATTTACATTGATACTTCAATCACCATGTATAATAATGTAAGCTCCAACATCTTTTGGTTTTAAATTTAACCTTATATCATATGATTAGTTTAATTAATATTATTTAATCTTAAAAAGAAGCTTATCAATCAAGTATATTAATTATACATTATAAACATACTATACTTACAGACCAAGGTCATAGGTCTTAGATTTGCGTACATCAGATCACAATGACAAATACACATTAATTGGTGTGCATATGCAAACATTGTGAATACACATATATATAATCATAAGAAAAATATTTCAAAAATAATGGGTGTTATAGTATAACTCTTATAACCTTTAGTATGGATTATGCTTATGCAATTACGACAGTTATTGCATTTATTTAATAATATACTACCCTTTACCCTAATATAAGTTTCTTCATAAAACATAAATTGTAAACAAAGAATTAATACAATGCAAGTTCATTATTTAACAAGATAGCATGTATTTTTGATACTAATAATATTGTTTGCATATTTTTACTATGTGGTCTTCTTGTAGATGCACATTCTAATCACAATAAAATGAATTCTACACATGAAATGGTATGAAGTTAATTAAGAACTTTCATGCTTTATGAAACTTTAAATTCATCAATAATCTTTTCTTGACCTTTGTACTTAAACTTGCACTATTCTAAAGAGGTGGATAACGGGTTATACGGTAGCACCCAAAGGTACAAAACTGTTGATTATAACGGTGGCACCTGAAGGTACAAATAAGATACTCGGAGGTATTAAATGGTGATCCCTTGTAGGGAAAAAAACTGTATGATAAATCGGTAAAGTGGACCTAAACAGGGTCAAACAAATAACATGGACCCAAACGGGGTCAAATAAATAACATGGACCGGTCAAGCGGACCCAAATGGGTCGGCTAAAACCCAAACAGGGTTGTTCAAATAAATTGTAATTTTTAAACCCAAACAGGTTCACTGTAACTTTTAATTTCAAGTGGACCTAAACAGGCCAAAACTATTCAGAAGTAGCTGTAAGGTACCTTTATAGGCATGCCTATATATCCATTTCCTAGACTCAACGTAGGCAGTATAATCTCTTTACTTTATCTTTTCTTTATTCATTCATATACATGTATACACATGTGTATTCTTATATAACTATGTACAAGGTAATCATATACATGATCACGTGTAACTTTCTATAAACCTATGATCATATGCACTATTGGGTATTGCTATTCTGTACTTTGCTCTTTGCTCATCATATACATATTGATGTTCATACATATATATTCATGTATATATATATGAGCATGGTGTCATAAATATATAAGCGTATAAATTTTCTATAAACATGCTATATTGAGCACAATTAAGTAGTACTATTATGTACTTGTAATCCCTTCAAATCAAATAGTTATTTCACATATGTAATATGATGAAACATAACATCATGCTTTATTAGGTTTCTTTAATCAATGATGTGTATGATCATGTTCACAATAGGTTAACCTATATGTGTACATACATGTATGACTATATATATACAATCACTTATAGTTATACAAATAACTGTAAATATTCAATATGCACATATATGTAAATATATGTTCATATAAGATGATAAGGAATCTCTGATAGTATACACATGAATACAAGTATAATCAGTGCAATACAATTAGCTATGAATGAACATATGTCACTGTCTTCATATACTTTTTGCATAGTAGCATATAAGCACAACATATAAGTATATACATGTAAGCATAATTTCATGTAATAAACCATGTACATAAGTTTGAACTTATATGATTATACATATCTTTATTGTCAATCATATTACATGTTATTTATGATTCAATGTGTAATCATATATACACATATTTAACATAACCATATTTAAACCAAATAAAGAAAACAAATTAAAATTCTTCCTATACAAATCTACACAGGGGCAGCATTCTAGATCAAACTTAGGTGCCCTTTTTGGTCTAGCAAATGTTATTTTTAGGCCATGTGGCTTTCTACTATTTCGTTCCCCTATATGTCCAGTTTCTAAAACATAAAAATTTGTCACAAGATCACATCTATAATTCAAGATATTCAAGAAACACCATTGGCTGTTCATTAATTCAAAAACAGTTATTATAACCACTTGTAAACTTTTTAGAATAAAATGGGTGATGAATTAGCCTAACTTTCCTTCAAAAAATTCATGCTACTAGGTGTCTAGTTTACCCATAATTTCTTAGCATAGCATTTTGACTCCCATACTACGATTTATGTCCAAAATACCACAATCTGTTCCTTAACAGTGCAACCAATTTTCATGAATTTTAAGCGAACATTAAAACTTCATGCAAAGATAATTAAACAAAGCTTCCCTCATAAAAAATGCTCATTTATAAGTATATATTTCATAGGATTTGACCTCATAGAATTCTGAGCAATATACACAAAGATACATCATTTTTACTTCAACCTGTTCCAAAACCAAAATTAACAGCTTACAGAAAATTCAATTAATTATTTGGATGTCTTAAAGGCAATTTCAATGCTAGGTTCCTTCTACAATTTGGTAGGCATATATGTCATGTAACCTTAGAAATTATAATGATCTAAATTTAAGTTTTTTGACTCAAATTATGCTGAAACTACAGCCATTAGTTCATAATGATTTAAGTATTTTTTTTGGAATAATATTAATACAAAAAGCACATTTGTTCACTTTACTATGCATAAACTTCATGTATTATGTATATATACACTCTTAACTATTATACATATATAAGTAAGCACATTTATTATGCTTGCACTCTTCGTCACTAAGCTTATGAAATAGCTTCATAAGAGCTATTCCCATACATGTCACTCATATGTCAAGATTTGATCTCATTCATGCATGATCATTTTTTTATTCATGTCTATACATTTCCATATAATTATGTTATCTCAAATAAGCAATACACATGCTTATATGATATTAATCATACACATGCTTTCTCTTAAATAAATAAATAAATATTGTTGACATACCTGATCTTGTCATTCCCATAAACATGCTTTATTATTTAATCATACCTATTGGTTTACAATATGATATCATCACATACTTCATGTACTTATCTCTCTTTTATGTTCATTTATATTAAAAAGATGCTATAAAACATTCAAGAAGGTATAAATAAGCTATACTATCATTTTGAGACATTATAGTAAATTTTATGTGAAATAAGGGAGCCATGACTAACATTTTGTACAGTGGCAGATTTAAAATTTCATTTTGTTACCAAAATTAAAAATACAAAACATCATTTTAGCCCAAGTGATCTCAATAAAACTTATTCCCCTAGATTTCTATTTTCCATAACATTTAAAATCATCTTAATATCATTTCTCTAACTCAAGTTATTGACAAATCACTCAGGACTGCGCCAATGACCCATCAACTGAAAAAGGGCTACTATTTTAGGCATTTTTGAGGGCCTTAGAGGCAAAATTTCATTATTGGTATTTCTATAACATTTGTAGGAACAGATATCTTGGTTCTATCCTAACTAGAATCATCAAATTTGGGGTTCCAAAACTCAACTTATGATCAAAATGGTCACTGGAGGTCAATCCAAATTTTCTGGATAGTACTGCCTAACATTTTAATTCCTTTACATGCAAAATCATTTGATGATCTACACATGCATGACCTGCCATTCTAATTATCTACCTCATCACTATAAACACATACAAGATTAAAATAATTCCCATACCTTATAATTGAAAAATATCACATATATACAAATGAATTTCAAAGTTCAAATCCCATACCTCTGTCAAACATCTACTCTTCTTACTAGATCAAAATACCTATGCCCTTTCCTCCTTCTTTTTCTTCCCTTATTTTGATTCACTAATATTATTGATTAAGCAACATGTATGAATTCCTCTTCAAGAACACTTAGCTAAACTTTAAGAGATAAAGAAAATGAGGAAGAGAGAAACCAAATTCTAGATTCTCATGGAAAATCTAGCCCTTTCCACTCAAAATAACATATATATAGTGACATGTTGATGCAGAACCCCAAGGTTAAAGAACCCGAAACCCCTTGAACATACACTTTGATCTCAAAACACAAAGAAGACAAAGACCCTCCCTATTGAACCCCAAACAACATATGAATGGAAACGCAAATAATCGGGATAAGAAGAATAAGAAAATGCCATAATTAAATGATTGATAAGTAATCCTAATTTTTGATGCAATAGAAAATAAAGCAAGCAATCTCACAATCTATCTAAAGAATTTCGGCTAAGCCAAGCGAAAAACTCTCAAAAGTTTATAATTTGATTCAATAATATGGAGTTTACAACCTATGATAACCTATTTATAGCCTCCAAACCCTAAGGGAATGGGTATACATAAGTCCAATAGGTTTAAAACACTAAATTCAACCTAAAATAAGCTAAAATAACTACTTAAAACCCTACTAAGGTAAAGTGACGAATTTGAAGCCCAAAATAAAAGACTAACCAAAATAAAAGACTAACTAATAACCTAAATAACTAAATAATCCCTTTAAAAGAAAGCCCACATGCCTAAGCCCACATTTTCATCTTAAATGAGTCATGTGACTTTTAAATGAGGCACATTACATGTACAATTAAAGCCCAAAGTTGTATGAGCCCAAAATTGATAGCAAAGCACCAAATCTGCCTCCTATAAATTGAAGCATGCTCCATTGACATTTGGATCTTATATTTATGTGTTTGAACTCCATTTAGACCCATTTGAAAATCATAAGGTTGCCCCTTTTCAATGGCATAAGATAGCCCTCTTGGATCCGTATCACATGTATAATTTTCTTCTTAGTCGTTTCACTTTTTGTATGTCTAACACTTAACCTTCACCTTTTTGCATGCTTGAAATTGACCCCTCTATTAAATCTTTCTCTTAAATAAACCTTTCAATTAGTCTTTTATTCAAATTTGCCCCTAAAAATGCCATAATTAAAATTTACCCCAAATTAATACTTTATACTCCAATTACACCCTTGAATATTATTAAACCAATATAAATAAATTAATTATGACCTTATAAAATTCATACCATATAATTTACATATTTATCACATAATTAATTATAACTTAATAACATTTTTGCCCAATCAATATCTTAACTCTTAATAATTCATCCAATAATACTCAATAGACTTTATAACATGTAATTGCCCTTGAATTCTACTAGGGCCTATTTTGGGTCCTTACATATTATGTCTCCTTATTTTGGAGTTTGATTTGGTTATGGTGTGGCATGTAATTAAGTCTTATATTATTATTATTATTATTATTATTATTATTATTATTATTATTATTATTATTATTATTATTATTATTATTATTACTACTACTACTACTACTACTACTACTACTACTACTACTACTACTACTACTACTACTACTACTACTACTACTACTACTACTACTATTATTATTATTATTTCTGCCTGATCTTTACTAGGCTTATGTTGGTATTGATGTTTTTGCATATCTTATGGATTAGGGTGTTACAGTTAGTGGTATCAGAGCACTTTGATTTAGTCTTTTCCGGGCTATATGAAATTAAGAATTTGTTATTGAAAGTTTAGATGAATTGGCCTAGACCATATAGCCATATTCGGTATTATTGTTATTAGGATAAAGATTTTTTATTATTACGATATATGATTGGCCTATGATTAATATATATTGGAGCACTAGTAATATTTTAGTTTAGAGATTGTGAGGTTATATTAAATGAATTGCTAGTTTCTCTCACCTCCTGATATTGGAAGTGTTTAAATGCCTTGATGTTTTTTGACTGAATATAGCATAAGTTCGATTATAAGTACATCTAGATTGTGTATTAAGGTGCTTGAGGAAAAGTTTATATGATTAAAAGAGAACTTGATTTTTCCATTGATGATAATGCGAGATGTTAAGGTTATTAAGATGCTCTATATATATTTGTCAGAATTTTCCTAATCAGTATGGGAAAATTAACATATTTCATGGTATTGGAATGGGGTAAAACATGTACAGTATATGAGAATATACATTTGTATTCAATTGCATACATGAAATCATTGACGCATAGCATAGCATCCCATATCATCTCATAACACATGAATAACACCGCATCATATTCTTGCCTAGCTGAAAGGGAAAGCTGATAGAAAGTATAATGAGCAAGAGTATTTAAAGATTAAAGATAGGTACTAATGTTATAAATGGATGAGTTTATTATGGTTATATAACACTTATGGTTATAGTTACTTATAGCTAAAGCAAAGTTGGAAATTTGGTATCAATAAAGATAAAGATTATAGGTTTGAATTTCAGGGATGAAATTCTTTTAAGAGGAACAGATTTGTGAGGCCCCATTCGAATTATGTGAAATTAACAAGGATTATGGTTAAATAAGGCAAAATTAGATTATTTTGAATTAATACAGTTAATTTGCATAAGCGGTATTTTGCTAATTATGCACATGTGTAATGGAGTATAGTTAAATTATAAGGAAGGATGCAATTTAATTAAATTAGAAGTTTTTGGTTAAAATGTAAGAAATAAAAGTTATTAGGGGTTAAACTGTATAAGGGTAATTTTGGAATTCCCTTAGTGAGATATTTACCCACTCACTCATATAAAGCTTCTTGGAGAAGGAGGAGGTCGGATATAGGGCATAGAAGGGAGATAAATCTCTATCTTTCTCTTTCTCTTGTCTATTTAATTATGGATTGAAGAAAGTGAAAGCTTAGGGTTTGTGAATAGCATCTTAAAGGTAATGTCTCCCCTCTTATAGATCTTTCTACCATTCTTTCCTTGATTTGAGTTATGGATTTGGGGGATGAGGAAATCCTATTGTTGCCACTATGTGTAAGGAAAAGAAAGAAATGATCAGTGAAAGAGCTAGATCAGTGAGTTAAAGGAGGAGTTAAAGCTTCAATAACAGGTATGGAAATCAAGTTTACTATACTATTCACATAAGATGTTACGGGAACTTCCCTCTCTTCTTGTATACCTATTTGATGAGATTAAAGGTTAAATCTAGCAATTTATATGAGTTTGGAAAGATTTAAAGGTTTAATGAACATTATTTTAATTTGTTAGGTTAAGATTTGGGATTTAAGTGTTTGATCTGTCTAATCAGGATTTGGATATTTAGTAAAGATCCAGTGCACGGACGCGTATACCCCTTGGTATTTCCCTACAAAACTGTTCATACCCCTTTCTATTTCCCTATATGGCTGTGTATAGTTCTCTTTTTCTGGTACGGTCACTCAGGCCCTTTGATTCTTCCTTGCACAGCCGCTTAGGACCTTTGATTCTTCCTTGCACGACCGCTCAAGCTCTTTGATTCTTTCTTACATGGCCGCTCAAGTTCTTTGATTCTTATTTGCAAAGTTTCCCAAACCCCTTTGCTTTCCCTTGCACGGCCAAGTGGCGATGTTTTTCACTATGCATGACCAAGTATGGCCTTTCCTCTCCCAGTGCTTGGTTACCTGTACTCCCTCCACTGATCTGTATTCATTCACCCAATAATAAATCACTCATAAATCATAAACACATTATTGTATAACCTATATGCTTATGAAAAGAGTTATATAATTGAGGTGAATTAAGCTAGCAATGAGTAATGTTGATGATGATTGTATATTAAAGTGATTATTAGTATGCTATTTGATTATTGATGAATTAATAGGATTGTGAAGCCTTTGCAATGTTAAAGTTAAGAAAGATATAGTAAGAAAGGTATGACTATAAGATGAGATATTATCAGAATTTGAATGACATGAATGTTATTATAAGAGGGAGTAGATTGAATTAACCTATGAGTCACCTAAGCTATCAATATGTTGCATATGGCATGGTCACTTAATTGTAGAATCCCTATGTATGCATATATGTATATAGACAAAGTGAAAAGTTTTAAAGTAATAAAATCTACTGATTTAAGGTATGGGGTTTAGTTGAAAGCTTATTTAGAGGGACTTGCATATGGTAATGCTCATAGAATTATTTTGCTAGAATGTGTTTTGGTGCACATCGTGTACAGGACTAAAGAAAGTAAGAGGCAACATAGTAACCTTAGAATTATATGCTCTTCAATGTGTCCTATATAGTGTGGTACAAGGTATGTACCCTACCAAAGTAAAATGTTTTACCCAAATTACTATGTACTGATGTGTCTTCACAATGGCATGAAAATACTATGATATGGCCTAGTAACAATAAAAAGATAGTTGCAATGATAAATGTCTAAGTTAAAGAGACGGGATATTACATTTTACACTTAGTTATTAACCTATTGAATTTTGGGTATGCTTTAAGTCATAATGCAAGTAATGATTAGCCCTGATGTGAAGGAATATGCTTGTCTGTTTGCTCATGAACTATGTCTTATTATGTTAAACATATGCCCGTAAGTGGGGTGCTTGTTAGAGAGTATGCCCTAGAGCACAAGTAATAGGGATGTTTTTCATATGTATGAAATTTATATTCTTAATAAAATGCATCATTCATTTATTAATGCTATGTTTGAATACATGAGTTTGTAAATCTTAAATTAATAAATGAAGTCCTAGATATTATAAACACAGTGCAAAGGTAATCATGAAGGTGTTTATGATGTGAGATGTCTATCGCATGCAAATGTGTTAATATCTAAATATCCCTAGTCATAGAATTAACAAGATAGGACATTGTTAATTCGGACAGACTAGCACATGTTGTGCTTCTTGAATGGTTCAAGCAGTGGTACTCATAACTGTAATTATGGATGATAATCAAAGCTAACATGTGGATGCTTGTTAGAGGAACAAGTTCATTGGAGACCTGCAAAGAGAATCCTCATATGGATATTAAATATATGTCAGTGAGGAATCTCTTCATAGCGGTTGTAAGGACCCAAAATAGGCCCTAGTAGAATTCAAGGGCAATTACATATTATTAAAGTCTAATTAAGCATTATTTGATGAATTATTAAGAGTTAAGATATTAATTGAGGTAAAAATATTTTTAAGTTATCAATAATTATATGATAAATGTGTAAAATATATGGTATAAATTTTATAAAGTCATAATTAAATTATTATGTTGGTATAATAATAATTAAGGTTGTAATTGAAGTATCAAGTATTAGTTTAGGGGTCAATTTGTAAATTCGGCATCTTTAGGGGCAAATGTGCATAAATAAATAATTGAAAGGTCAATTTAAAAGAAAGAATAAATGTAAAGGTTGATTTAAGAAAAAGATTTAGTGGAGGGGTCACTTTATAGCATGCAAAAAGGTGGTTGTTCATAGTGTGACATGCAAACTCTTAAAGGACCAAATAGGGAATTTTACCTTGTTTTATATAAGCATGTGATGAGAGATGGTGTGGGAGAGAGTGAAGTGTCGGCATTTTGAGAGGAGAAAAAACCAGAAATTACTTCCTCTCATTTTCTTTCAAAGTCTTTGAATTTTTCAAGTAATTTAAGTGACAATTCATGATGGTTTACTAAGGCAATTAAGTGTATAACTTTAAGGTAATTAATCTCTACTGAATTTCATCATCTTCTTCTTCTTCTTCTTCCTCTTCTCATTTTGGTTGAGGTAAATGCCGAAAAAGTGCTGGAAGTTAAGTTAATGAATGATGATGTTGGTTGTAAAGGAGAAGAGGAGGGTAGAAACAAGTAAAGGAAAAGTAGTTACAAAGAGTAAAGAGCAAGGAGAATTTAAAGAAGATTTGAGTTGCATGTCCAGGTTTGGGAACTTTTATTTCTTGCATGCATTAATATTGTGTTGGTTATGGATTTTATAAGTATATTGACTTATATTAAGATATTAGACATTAATGTAAAAATGCTGTCCAGAAATTCGGATTGACCTCCAATGACTAATTTGATCATAAGTTGAATTTTTGAACTCCGAATTTGATGTAATTAGTTGGGTTAGAACCAGGACTTCTGTGCCTAAAAATGTTATAGAAATAACAATAATTAAAATTTTCCTCTAAGGTCCTCAAAAATGCCCAAAACAGTAGCCTTTGAAAGAAGAAAAGTTAATGAATTTGAAATTCTGGGTTAAGTTCATTTGACCTAGCTGTATTAGTTTGTTAATAACTTGAGTTCTAAAAAAGGAAATTGAATGATTCAAGTTGGTATGTTTTATTAAGACATTAATGTATATTTTTGTAGAAAGAAATCATTTCTAGATCGGCCTCTAACTTCTCTTAAAATTAGCTTGAATCTCGTAGGAACAGTTGTTCACTGTCAAAGAACAGATCTTAGTATTTTTGGCATAATTATCAGTAGAAAATTCGAAACGTTATGATTTAAAATTATGAATAAACTAGATACATAGGAGAACAACTTTGATGAAGGGAAGTCGATCTAATTCTGTGCCCATTTTATTTTATGAATTTTCTAATTGGTGACCAAAACTGTTTTGGTGTTATGAACAGCTTATAGTTTTCTTCAATATCTTGAGTTATAAATGTGATATTAATGTAATTCTTGATGTTTTGGAAATTAGAAACACAGGGGATTAGTATTCTCATACTTTCATGTATATAAATAGAGAAGTAACATGAATATTTTTGTAGGATATGTTGAACAAATGTAATGAGAATAAGTTTTATGACTCTTTAATAAAGAGAAATATGTAAGTATCATGAACTAGTTGCTGTAATTACAGCATAATTTTGGTTATAAAACCTCAATTAAGTTAATTACAATTTCATATTTTACATGAGAAATATACCTATAACTTTGTAGGAGATACCAAGGGCTAAATATGCTTGTAAGCTATTCAAATGTTCACTTGAAATTGTAGTGAGCTGTTAATTTCGGTTTCGGAACAGGCTGAAGTAAAAATGATGTATTTTTGTGTGTATTGCTCAGAATGCTATGAGGTTGAATCCTATGAAAAATATACTTATAAATTAACATTTTGTATGAAGGAAACTTTGTTTAATTATGTTTGTATGAGTTCCTAATGTTTGCTTGAAATTCTTGAAAAACTGGATATACTGTTAAGGAACAGATTGTGGTATTTTGGACATAAATCTTAGTGGGAGAGTCAAAAAGCTATGCTGTAAAATTATGGATAAACTAGACACCTAGGAGCAGGATATTTCTGAAGGAAAGTAAGGCTGATTCACTCCCCATTTTATTCTAAAAATTTTACAAGTGGTAAAAATAACTGTTTCTGAATTTATGAACAGCCAATGGTTTTTCTTGAATATCTTGAATTATAGATGAGATATTGTGACAAATTTTGATGTTGTAGAAACAAGACATATAGGGGAATGAAATTGTAGAAGGAGACATGGCCTAAAAATAATATTTACTAGACCAAAAAGGGCACCTAATTTTGATCCAGAAAGCTGCCCCTGTGCAGATTTGTGTAGGAAGAATTTTAATTTGTTTTCTATATTTGGTTTAAATATAGTTATGTTAAATATGTGTATATATGATTACACATTGAATTATAATAGCATGTAATATTATTGACAATAAAGATAGGTATAATCACATATATTCAAACTTATGTACATGATTTATTACATGAAATTATGCTTACATGTATATACTTATATGTTGCGCTTATATGCCACTATGCAAAGAGTATATGAAGACAGTGACATATGTTCATTCACAGATAATTGTATTGTGTTGATTATACTCGTATTCATGTGTATATTATCAGAGATTCCTTATCATCTTATATGAACATATATTTACATATATGTGCATATTGAATATTTATAGTCATTTGTATAATTATCAGTGATTGTATATTTATAGTCATACACATACATACACACATAGGTTAAACTGTTGTGAACATGATCATACACATCATTGATTTAAGAAACCCAATAGAGCATGATGTTATGTATCATCATATTACATATGTAAAATAGCTACTTGATTTGAAGGGATTATAAGTACAAAATAGTAATACCCAACAGTGAACATGTTCACAGATTTATAGAAAGTTACACATGAACATGTGTATGAGTACATTATTCATAGTTACCCAAGAGAATACATGTGCATATAAGAATATGAATGAATAAATGAAAGATAAAGTAAATAGATGTTACTGCCTGCGTTAAGTCTAGGAAGTGGATAGATAGGTATGCCTATAAGGGTACCTTGCAGCTGCAAAAACAAACCTGTACCTTCGGGTACCATCGTTCAACCCCGTTTGGGTTGCAGTTCACCCCGTTTGGGTGACTAAACAACTTGTGCCTTCGGGTACCATTGATCAACCCCGTTTGGATTGCAGTTCACCCCGTTTGGGTGAATAAATAACTTGTGCCTTCGGGTACCATCGATCAACCCCGTTTGGGTTGCAGTTCACCCCGTTTGGGTGAATAAATAACTTGTGCCTTCGGGTACCATCGATCAACCCCGTTTGGGTTGCAGTTCACCCCGTTTGGGTGACTAAACAAACTCGTACCTTCGGGTACCATCGTTCAATCCGTTATCCACCTCTTTAGAATAGTGCAGGCCTTATACCAAAGTAAAGAATAGTTTGATGTTTAATTTAAAGCTTTATGAAGCATAACAATTCATTAATCGATTTCATAATCTAATTTATATGTGAAATTCCTTTTCGGCACATATGGAAATTATGATATTTAAAGATGTTGCAATATACACTTATGCATGATTATCGCATATAGAAATAGTACATACAGAGTTATATAAATGAACTAGTGCATCACTAATATCTAAGTATGAACTATATTAGAGATAGTATGTTTTCTATAGCAAATGAATATAAGAGTTTATGAATAGGTATTCATGTTGGTGATTGCTTTTCAAATTAATACAGTTGAGTTATATGTTTTCCATATATTTACTTGTTCTTGCTCTTTATTGGGAATTGATGTATATTGTCTTGTGCACACACATAAAGTGTTTACAGATTTACAAATGATAAAGTTCACATGATAATGGCATTTGAGATAGAAGCAAGCTAGAAATTCTATGTATGCATTGGTACAATAAGTATACAAACATAATTCTTGATAAATGATAAACTTTCATAGTACTAATGCTTGTTTTACTTACGAATATGCATAGGTCCTTGTGGATCATAAGTTTATATGTGAATATATATGTATACATGTATTCCTAGCATATGTTAAAGTATGTAATAAAGTGGAAGGAATGACTAAGTATAAACAGGGGTAAAATAATCAATGAATGAATCGCAAGATTAAAGGACAATTATGCTTATATGGTTAATTGTTGAGTATAAGTTATACTTTATAGTTTATAATGTATGCTTGTTGACGACCACTGTGAGTAGTCGTTATCATTTATAGTATTCCCCACTAAGCTTTATAGCTTAGCACGGATTTTTGTTTATCCGTGTAGGTTGGGAGAACAGGACTTTCTTCCAGGTCTATTTTCTGCAGCAGGTTGGCCAACACAAGTCTTAGAAGATTGATATTAGAGTCTTCTTTTTGTCCTTATGATTTGTAGTTGTGGAAACTCTAAATATGTTGGAAATTTTGTATTTACTATAGATGCTTTGTATATGTAATATTTGATGTTAGTAAGTTGCACCTATAAGTGAAGCTTCTAATAGTTAACTTTTGGATATTTGTTTAGTGGATTATCAGATGAAATGTTGATAAGCATGCTTGATTAATATTAATCACAGTGTTATAGCTAAGTACAGGGTAAGGGTGTTACAATTAGTGGTATCAGAGCAAAGGTTTAGCCGTTCCTAGGCTATAAGTGTTTACAGTTGTTAACATAGGAAACTATAGAGTGTTGGCCAATGCAGATATCCTGGTCTTGATATGGTTAGATTGAAATGTGGTGATTCGATAGAATCTGATAAACGGGATATAAGGATAGTTATATATGTGGGTAAAGGTATATGATTGAAATTTTAGAAATGGACTATGTGTATGATAGTATTTTCTTGGGATCTTAATCCCGAATTAAATAGTACAAAATATGCGCATATGAAAGGTATATGGGATTATGAAATAGGTGTGTTAGAGGGAATACATACATATTACTCTATATGGCATATTAATAAAATCCTAACTTTGGATTAAAAAGTAAATGATAAGAAATGCGAATATGATTAGTGTTTGGATTATAATACAAGAGTGTTAATAGAATATAGTATAAGTATGCTAATATGATTTTGGAGAAATAGTTTATGTATTGTGAATAAAATCTTTTATATGTGAAGTTGCTGTGAAGAAATTGGGTTAATTACGATGCTATGTATACCTGTCAGTGTTTCCTTTTTGAGTAAGGACAATTGACAAAACATTACGCATGGGTTGGGGCATAAGATATACAGAACATGAGAATACACCTCTGTATTCTATTGCATACATGAAAGCATACATTCATCGCATAGCATTGTGCATTACTTGACAAAACATGAACAACACCATACCACACGTACAAGCCCCAACTAAAAAGGAAACTGAAAGGATATACATTAAGCATAGTAATGATATAACAGTGTGATACAGTTGCCCTTATTTTGAGATAAGGTTTAATGAGAAGTGAACAGAGAAGATAATAGAGGAAGTACAGGATCATAGATGACTGTGATAAACATAGGGTATAGCAATAATAGTGTTGTACATGAGTAAAGTATACAGGTATGAATTTCGAGGACGAAATTCCTTAAGGGGGAGAGAATTGTAAGGACCCAAAATAGGCCCTAGTAGAATTCAAGGGCAATTACATATTATTAAAGTCTAATTAAGCATTATTTGATGAATTATTAAGAGTTAAGATATTAATTGAGGTAAAAATATTTTTAAGTTATCAATAATTATATGATAAATGTGTAAAATATATGGTATAAATTTTATAAAGTCATAATTAAATTATTATGTTGGTATAATAATAATTAAGGTTGTAATTGAAGTATCAAGTATTAGTTTAGGGGTCAATTTGTAAATTCGGCATCTTTAGGGGCAAATGTGCATAAATAAATAATTGAAAGGTCAATTTAAAAGAAAGAATAAATGTAAAGGTTGATTTAAGAAAAAGATTTAGTGGAGGGGTCACTTTATAGCATGCAAAAAGGTGGTTGTTCATAGTGTGACATGCAAACTCTTAAAGGACCAAATAGGGAATTTTACCTTGTTTTATATAAGCATGTGATGAGAGATGGTGTGGGAGAGAGTGAAGTGTCGGCATTTTGAGAGGAGAAAAAACCAGAAATTACTTCCTCTCATTTTCTTTCAAAGTCTTTGAATTTTTCAAGCAATTTAAGTGACAATTCATGATGGTTTACTAAGGCAATTAAGTGTATAACTTTAAGGTAATTAATCTCTACTGAATTTCATCATCTTCTTCTTCTTCTTCTTCCTCTTCTCATTTTGGTTGAGTTAAATGCTGAAAAAGTGCTGGAAGTTAAGTTAATGAATGATGATGTTGGTTGTAAAGGAGAAGAGGAGGGTAGAAACAAGTAAAGGAAAAGTAGTTACAAAGAGTAAAGAGCAAGGAGAATTTAAAGAAGATTTGAGTTGCATGTCCAGGTTTGGGAACTTTTATTTCTTGCATGCATTAATATTGTGTTGGTTATGGATTTTATAAGTATATTGACTTATATTAAGATATTAGACATTAATGTAAAAATGCTGTCCAGAAATTCGGATTGACCTCCAATGACTAATTTGATCATAAGTTGAATTTTTGAACTCCGAATTTGATGTAATTAGTTGGGTTAAAACCAGGACTTCTGTGCCTAAAAATGTTATAGAAATAACAATAATTAAAATTTTCCTCTAAGGTCCTCAAAAATGCCCAAAACAGTAGCCTTTGAAAGAAGAAAAGTTAATGAATTTGAAATTCTGGGTTAAGTTCATTTGACCTAGCTGTATTAGTTTGTTAATAACTTGAGTTCTAAAAAAGGAAATTGAATGATTCAAGTTGGTATGTTTTATTAAGACATTAATGTATATTTTTGTAGAAAGAAATCATTTCTAGATCGGCCTCTAACTTCTCTTAAAATTAGCTTGAATCTCGTAGGAACAGTTGTTCACTGTCAAAGAACAGATCTTAGTATTTTTGGTATAATTATCAGTAGAAAATTCGAAACGTTATGATTTAAAATTATGGATAAACTAGATACATAGGAGAACAACTTTGATGAAGGGAAGTCGATCTAATTCTGTGCCCATTTTATTTTATGAATTTTCTAATTGGTGACCAAAACTGTTTTGGTGTTATGAACAGCTTATAGTTTTCTTCAATATCTTGAGTTATAAATGTGATATTAATGTAATTCTTGATGTTTTGGAAATTAGAAACACAGGGGATTAGTATTCTCATACTTTCATGTATATAAATAGAGAAGTAACATGAATATTTTTGTAGGATATGTTGAACAAATGTAATGAGAATAAGTTTTATGACTCTTTAATAAAGAGAAATATGTAAGTATCATGAACTAGTTGCTGTAATTACAGCATAATTTTGGTTATAAAACCTCAATTAAGTTAATTACAATTTCATATTTTACATGAGAAACATACCTATAACTTTGTAGGAGATACCAAGGGCTAAATATGCTTGTAAGCTATTCAAATGTTCACTTGAAATTGTAGTGAGCTGTTAATTTCGGTTTCGGAACAGGCTGAAGTAAAAATGATGTATTTTTGTGTGTATTGCTCAGAATGCTATGAGGTTGAATCCTATTAAAAATATACTTATAAATTAACATTTTTTATGAAGGAAACTTTGTTTAATTATGTTTGTATGAGTTCCTAATGTTCGCTTGAAATTCTTGAAAAACTGGATATACTGTTAAGGAACAGATTGTGGTATTTTGGACATAAATCTTAGTGGGAGAGTCAAAAAGCTATGCTGTAAAATTATGGATAAACTAGACACCTAGGAGCAGGATATTTCTGAAGGAAAGTAAGGCTGATTCACTCCCCATTTTATTCTAAAAATTTTACAAGTGGTAAAAATAACTGTTTCTGAATTTATGAACAGCCAATGGTTTTTCTTGAATATCTTGAATTATAGATGAGATATTGTGACAAATTTTGATGTTGTAGAAACAAGACATATAGGGGAACGAAATTGTAGAAGGACACATGGCCTAAAACTAATATTTACTAGACCAAAAAGGGCACCTAATTTTGATCCAGAAAGCTGCCCCTGTGCAGATTTGTGTAGGAAGAATTTTAATTTGTTTTCTATATTTGGTTTAAATATAGTTATGTTAAATATGTGTATATATGATTACACATTGAATTATAATAGCATGTAATATGATTGACAATAAAGATAGGTATAATCACATATATTCAAACTTATGTACATGATTTATTACATGAAATTATGCTTACATGTATATACTTATATGTTGCGCTTATATGCCACTATGCAAAGAGTATATGAAGACAGTGACATATGTTCATTCACAGATAATTGTATTGTGTTGATTATACTCGTATTCATGTGTATATTATCAGAGATTCCTTATCATCTTATATGAACATATATTTACATATATGTGCATATTGAATATTTATAGTCATTTGTATAATTATCAGTGATTGTATATTTATAGTCATACACATACATACACACATAGGTTAAACTGTTGTGAACATGATCATACACATCATTGATTTAAGAAACCCAATAGAGCATGATGTTATGTATCATCATATTACATATGTAAAATAGCTACTTGATTTGAAGGGATTATAAGTACAAAATAGTAATACCCAACAGTGAACATGTTCACAGATTTACAGAAAGTTACACATGAACATGTGTATGAGTACATTATTCATAGTTACCCAAGAGAATACATGTGCATATAAGAATATGAATGAATAAATGAAAGATAAAGTAAATAGATGTTACTGCCTGCGTTAAGTCTAGGAAGTGGATAGATAGGCATGCCTATAAGGGTACCTTGCAGCTGCAAAAACAAACCTGTACCTTCGGGTACCATCGTTCAATCCCGTTTGGGTTGCAGTTCACCCCGTTTGGGTGACTAAACAACTTGTGCCTTCGGGTACCATCGATCAACCCCGTTTGGGTTGCAGTTCACCCCGTTTGGGTGAATAAATAACTTGTGCCTTCGGGTACCATCGATCAACCCCGTTTGGGTTGCAGTTCACCCCGTTTGGGTGAATAAATAACTTGTGCCTTCGGGTACCATCGATCAACCCCGTTTGGGTTGCAGTTTACCCCGTTTGGGTGACTAAACAAACTCGACTGGAAGGTGACATGCTTTACCAAAAACAAGTCTAAAGGGAGACATACCTATAGGGGTTTTGAAAGTAGTTCGATAAGCCCATAAAGCCTCATCTAACTTAAAAGACCAATCTTTTCTAGAGTTATTGACTGTTTTTTCCAAGATTGATTTCAATTCCCTATTAGATATTTCTACTTGTCCATTTGCTTGAGGGTGATATGGGGTTGTGATCTTGTGTTTAACACCAAATTTTTTCAGCAAGGCCTTAAATTGATGGTTGACAAAGTGTTTGCCTCCATCACTTATAATAGCTCTAGGTGCCCCAAATCTAGTGAAAATATTCTTACGAATGAATTCCAGCACAATTTTTGCATCACAAGTCCTAGTAGCTATTGCCTCTACCCATTTACTTACATAGTCCACTGCTACCAAGATATACTCATACCCAAATGAGTTAGGAAAGGGACCCATAAAATCGATGCCCCAAACATCAAATATTTTTACTTCTATCACATTGTTCATAGGCATCTCATCTCTTTTGGATATATTTCCTACTCTTTGACATTTATCACAAGTGGCTATGAAAGTTTTGACATCCTCAAACAAAGTAGGCTAGAAAAAACCTGATTGGAGTATCTTTTGAACCGTTCTATTTGTTCCATGATGACCTCCAACTTCTCCCCCATGGCATTGGTGCATGATAGCTCTTTGTTCCGATTCTGGTACACACCTTCTCAATACTTGATCCGGACATATCTTGACAAGGTATGGATCATCCCAAAGGTAATGCTTGGCATCCGCTATGAGCTTTTTCCTCTGTTGCCAAGTAAAATCCTTAGGGAGATAGCCACCTGCAAGAAAATTGGCTATATTAGCGTACCATGGAACTGAATTTTCATAAGTAAAACAAGCACAAATGTGTTCATCAGGAAATAGGTCAGAAATTTCTCCCTTTTCGATGCCAGCATGATCTAATCTAGAGAGATGATCAGCTACAAAATTTTCTGCTCCTTTTTTATCTTTTATCTCAACATCAAACTCTTAAAGTAATAACACCCATCGGGTAAGTCTTGGTTTGGAATCCTTCTTGGCAAAAAGGTGTCTCAATGCAGCGTGATCCGACCAAACTGTAATTTTAGATCCCAAAAGATAAGATCGGAATTTCTCAAATGAAAAGACGATTGCCAAGAGTTCCTTTTCCGTAGTGGTGTAATTTACTTGGGCTCCAGTGAGTGTGTGGCTTGCATAGTAAATGGTGTAGAAAATCTTCTCCTTTCGCTGTCCTAAAACCGCTCCAACTGTATAATCACTTGCATCACACATGATTTCAAATGGTAAGCTCCAATCGGGTGATGCAATGACCGGTGCACTCACTAATTTTTGCTTCAATAGGTTAAAAGCCTGCAAACACTCAGCATTAAAGTTAAATGCAGCATCTTTAAGCAATAAATTAGAGAGTGGCTTGGCAATTTTAGAGAAATCCTTAATAAATCGACGGTAAAATCCAGCATGACCAAGGAAACTCCTAATGCCTTTTATATTAGTTGGTGGAGGTAGTTTTTCTATCACGTCAACTTTTGCTTTATCAACCTCAATGCCCTTTTCAGAAATTTTATGTCCTAAAACAATGCCCTCTCTAACCATGAAATGACATTTTTCCCAATTTAGCACAAGGTTAGTTTCTTGACATCTCTTTAAAACCAATGCTAGATTACGCAAACAAGACTCAAAATCATGCCCATAAATAGTGAAATTATCCATAAAAACTTCCATAAATTTTTCAATGAAATCATGAAATATGGCCATCATGCATCGTTGAAATGTGGCGGGTGCATTACAAAGACCAAAAGGCATTCTCCTATATGCAAATGTTCCATATGGACATGTAAACGTGGTCTTTTCTTGATCTTCCGGGGCTATAGGTATTTGCATGTACCCCGAATATCCATCTAGAAAACAATAAAATTTATTTTCTGCCAATCTTTCTAGCATTTGATCAATAAAGGGCAATGGGAAATGATCTTTTCTAGTGGCCTTATTTAATCTTCTATAATCAATGCATACTCTCCATCCCGTTACTGTGCGTGTAGGAATTATTTCATTATTTTCATTTGTTACTACAGTCATTCCTCCCTTTTTAGGCACACATTGAACAGGACTAACCCAACTACTATCAGAGATAGGATAGATAATACCTGCATCAAGTAGTTTCAATACCTCTTTCTTTACTACCTCTTGCATAATTGGGTTGAGCCTTCTTTGAGGTTGTACTATTGGCTGAAAATTGTCCTTCATGGGTATGCGATGCGTACAATAGCTTGGGCTAATTCCTTTTAAATCGGATGTTGCCCAACCTATTGCTCCTTTATGTTATTTTAGCACTCCAATGAGCATTTCTTCTTCCAAATCTGTCAACAAAGATGAAATAATGACCGGATTAGCATTATCACTTAAAAACACATATTTCAAATGAGATGGAAGTGTTTTAAGTTCAGGGTCTCCCTTAGGAGGGGATGGTTCATCCTCCTCTTCCTTATCCTCACTGTGCTTTTGTTCCAAAATTTGTATCAATTGCTTCTCCTTTGTGTCTAACTCATCCATTCTTTTTGGATGCATTAAGCAATTTTGAAGCTTGTCCTTGAGAATGATTTCCTCTTGCTTTGCGTTGGCACATTCTTGAACCTCATCAATAAAGTAGATAGATTCTTCAAAATCATATGAAGGGTGTTTTAAAATTTTATTAACATTAAAAATCATTTCCTCCTCATTAAATCTTAAAGTAACTGTTTGTCCATGGACATCAATTAAAGCTCTTGCTGTGTTCAAGAATGGCCTCCCTACAATTAAAGGCACTTTTCTATCCTCTTCCATGTCCATCACCACAAAATCTACTGGAAATATAAAATTCCCTACTTTAACTAACAAGTCTTCAATGATTCCCTTTGGCTTTTTTACCGATCTGTCCGCCAATTGAAGCGTCATTTGGGTTTCCTTCAAATCACCTAGATTCAATTTCCTGCAAATTGAATAAGGCATTAGATTAATACTAGCACCCAAATCGCATAAAGCATTACCAACAAAATTTCCCCCTAGTTCACAAGGCAATGTAAAACTACCTGGATCTTCCAATTTTTCGGGAATTTTGTTGGTCAATATAGCACTACAATTACCGGATAGTTGAATCATTCCTATGCCTTCTAGCTTTTTCTTATTAGTGCACAACTCTTTCATGAATTTAGCGTATTTAGGCATGTGTAGCAAAGCTTCAGCAAATGGCAAATTTATATGCAGCTTTTTAAACATGTCTAAAAATTGACTTAATTGCTCATTTTGTTTCTCTTTCCTAGCTAGAACAGGAAAAGGTAATAGAGACTCATCAAGAATAGTGGAAACAAGTTTTTCTTTACCTTTACCCTTCTCGACCTTAGGAGGCACTTCTTCACTACTTTTAGAATTAGAAATACTTACCTTCGTTGTCGGTTCCACCTTTTTAGAAGCATTCTTACCAAATTCAGTCTCCTCTAGTTCCTTCCCACTCCTTAAAGTGATTGCTTTGGCTTCTTCCTTTGGATTTCGGTCAACATTTGATGGAAATGTTCCTTGAGTTCGGTTTGACAAAGAAGAAGCAAGCTGTCCCATTTGGTTCTCTAAGTTCCTAATGGATGCCTCTTGATTTCTCATCCAAATATCTTGTGCTTTCCATCTAGCATCTTGACTAGCTAAGATGGAATTTTGGGAAGCCATGAAATTTGCAATCATCTCCTCAATGTTGGATTTCTTATCTTGTGGAGGGGGAGGTTGAGTTTTTTGAAAACCCGGTGGTTGGTGGTATGCTTGAGATGGGTATTGGTTAGGGTAGTGTGGTGGAGCTTGGTTTTGGTATGGGATGTGATTATTGGACGTAGGGTTGTGATTAAATGGGGGTCTCGGGTTTGGATTAGAAGAAGTAGTACCTTGGTTACCTTCTCTCCATGAGAAATTTGGATGGCTTCTCCATCCCGGATTGTATGTGTTGCTATATGGATTCAAGGCATTCACTTCTTCCACCATATTTTCAGCATTCTTCATCCCCAAAGGTCCTGAAATCCCTGCATAAGAATCAACTTCATGAGACAACATAGAGACATTTTTAGATTTAAGCTCATTAATTTCTTTTAAATGTCTTTTTTCCATTAATTCCAATTGAGCTTTTAACATGGCAATTTCATCAACATTATGAACTCCCTGTTTCTTTTGAGTTGCTCTAGAGCTTGCCCATTGAGCATCATTGGTGGCCATCTCATCAAGGAGTAGAAATGCATCCTCGGGAATTTGATTCATGAAGCTTCCATTGGAGGCTGCATCTAGCAAAGATCTTGTTGATGGATGAGCACCTGCATAAAAAATATGTATCAATTGAAAAATAGGAACTTCATGATGAGGACAACTTTTCAAGAGTCTTTTAAATCTTTCCCAAGCTTCATGGAATGGTTCCTCATAGAACTGCTGAAAATCACTAATTTGTTTCCTAATGAGGGCGGTCTTAGTAGGTGGGAAAAACTTGCAAAGAAATTTCTCTTGCATTTGTTGCCAAGAGTGGATGGATTGATTTGGTAGCATTTAAAGCCAATCCCTAGCTTTTCCTATAAGGGTGAATGGGAAGAGTTTCAACCTAATTGCATCAGTTGATACATTAGGAATTTGCACAGTGTCACTCACTTCTAAGAACATATCCAAATGTTGTGCTGGATCCTCTATATCTGAACCCGAAAATTGGTTTCTTTGTACCATAGTGATGGTAGCGGGTTTAATCTCAAAGGGTTGGTGATGAGGAATTCTAATGGTTCTATGTTCTTCATTCCACCTAGGGATAGCATAATCCCTTATGGTTCTAGGTCTATACCCATTCCCGGGAGCTTGGGGTGGCGCATTTTGCTCTTCAATCCTAGGTGGTGGATCATTCATAGGCTGCTCAATTTCTGGATCGTTCATATTGTCTCTTAGCCTTCTAATCCTATGGAATGTCCTCTCAATTTCAGGGTCTAATGCCAAGATGGGGTTGTCTCTAACCATAAACCACTTAGTTAATCAAAAAGAAAATAAGAAATTAGACGAAGAAGAGAAGAAAACACTCAAGAACTTCTTTTAAAATCAAATGAAAATTCACACTTATCAGCTACCATCTCATAAGGGAAATAGTAGCTAGAAATGATGTGAAAATAGAAAGGGTTCCCACAGATGACAATGTGGCGGATCCCCTCACTAAAGCACTTTCCCAGATAAAGCATGATCACCATATAAATAGCATGGGTCTGAGACATATGAGTGATTGTCTCTAGTGCAAGTGGGAGATTGTTAGAGAGTATGCCCTAGATCCCAAGTAATAGGGATGTTTTTCATATGTATGAAATTTATATTCTTAATAAAAGGCATCATTCATTTATTAATGCTATGTTTGAATACATGAGTTTGTAAATCTTAAATTAATAAATAAAGTCCTAGATATTATAAACACAGTGCAAAGGCAATCATGAAGGTGTTCATGATGTGAGATGTCTATCGCATGCAAATGTGTTAATATCTAAATATCCCTAGTCATAGAATTAACAAGATAGGACATTGTTAATTCGGACAGACTAGCACATGTTGTGCTTCTTGAATGGTTCAAGCAGTGGTTCTCATAACCGTGATTATGGATGATAATCAAAGCTAACATGTAGATGCTTGTTAGAGGAACAAGTTCATTGGAGACGTGCAAAGAGAATCCTTATATGGATTTTAAATCTATGTCAGTGAGGAATCTCTTCATAGCAGATGTGCAAGTATCCTTAGACTTGAGATCACCAAAGTTATCTTAAGTAGCAAGTGGTATACTTTGACTCCATAACTGATTACTTCCAACTGGGAGTGAACATAGTTAGGAGATTGGGTATATCATGACCTACTTGAAGATAGTTGAGTGATTGACAAAGGATTCACTATCCCAGATTTAACAAGGGAAGTTATCTCGCATGATTCTATAATTGCCTTGTTCAGAGAATCTCTGGCCAGAGTAATATGCCGATATGGATGGAGATCCATGAAGGGCATTTTAGGAACAATGGTTAAATTAATAGAACATACATAATTAGATTTATATGAGTTGACAGAAATCCATACTCAGAATCTAATTAAGATAAGAGTGGTGAAAGGAGTAATTGCACGGTAACTGTTTCTATGGAAGGGTACAGTCAAACCACATGACTTTCCTGGCATTTGGGTAGTCATGATGCCTAGCTAGAGGCCAAT